>OY987318.1:36409740-36842278 GCA_963920655.1 Geranium rotundifolium
TTGACTTCAGCAACACTTCAAACGGATATTATAGAGGGAAAGAGAATCTTTCTGCTGCTGAAACAATGCAGATGCACCAGGAAGAGCAAGATCTCGTGAACATGATGGCGTCTTCTTATAGTTTCAACGGACAGGTTCACATGCCAGTGAATCTAGCTTCCGTTCATCCCTCTCATCATGCACCACCTTCGATACTACCCTCCCTGGGATACGCTCACAGAAACTCAGCCGGGATGATTCCCACCAACATTCCCTCGTTCGAGTCTTCTTGGATGCACCATTACACCCAAGATCTGGTTTCCTTAACAGGATCACAGTATTTCCCATATCTCGGGATGGCCTCGTATCGAGAAGAACTGGCCGGAGCAGCTGAGAGTAATTTGGTATCGGCAGAACTAAAATCAGATGATAATAATCATCATGGTTTCTGGACAAAGCAGGGCGCAGAGGGCGTGGGAGGTTACGATCACAGAAACATAAATCCCCCGAATCGCCAGCCGGAGGATAGGCAACAATTCACTTCAAGCAGCTCTGAAAGTTCTAATTCGCCACATAGAAGAAATAGAGAAGCTGATATTAATATTTCAAGCTCTGTACCACCTCAGGTGTCTTTCTCGAGAACTAATTCGCCCTCTGAGAGCAGCAAAGACGAATCGCCTTCAAAAAACTTTAAATCGACCAGGGACAGGCAAGGGAGGAAAATTCTGTCTTCAACAGACCCTTCGGTTTTACATATGTTAGATGAGAACGGGCGTGAATATGTCAGCGAATCAGTTGATAGCTTGTCTTCTCAGGTAAACCATGACAGCCCAGAATGGATTTCACTGTCGACGATCGGCTCTGAAGTGCCTGGTTATGATTCAGTACCAATATGTGCTTCAAATCCAGGTCTTCTAGGGTCTGCTTCAGGTCAGAAAGCTAAAGACAATACTGGGGATTTACCGTTCACATTTTACCCTACCGGACCGCCCATCCCTTTTCTCACCATGCTTCCCTTATACAATGTCCCTATGGTTACAGGAACAACCGCTACTCCTCCACCCACAAACCATCTCGATGAAGAGGTAAACCGTAAAAGTAAGTTGAATCGCGATCACAGTTTGGATCTGACCGAGAACCTTGGTCAGGCCATTTTCAATAATGGTGCTACATTTGTAGAATCCTCCGAAGAGTGCAAGTCTCAGATTCTGAATGGCGACTTCGCCAGTCACTGGCAGAACCTGCAGTACGGGAGGCTCTGCCAGAGCTCTCAGCACGTTGTGAATGGTGATTCTGTTCTTTATCCGTCGTCTAGTGATGTGGCATCTGTATATTTGAAGGAACAGTTCCCATGGGATGGGCCTGGGAGAGATAATAATTGCAATGTGAATCTTCTCACTCAGCTCATGGCTTATAGCCCTCATCTCATTCCCATTTCGTCGCTCCAGCATTCTTCTATCGGGCCTGCAAGCGTTTATCAGCCTTACGCTGATGAGATTCCTAGATATCGCGGTGGCACTGGAACTTATCTGCCAAATCCTGTAAGTTGAACTCATCAACCCTTTTCGACATTCTTGTCATTTCCTGCCAATTTATTTTTGGATTTGTGTCAAATATGCTTCAACTCAATATTTTGTTCGTTCAAGTTTCATTGTATCATCTCTTTTATATGGATTAGGTTCAATGATACGTGAAGCTTTGGTAATAGCAGGCCTAAATTCCCCCCTGATGCCTTTTTTTTGTTATTATTCTGTAGTACAAATTTAAACATTGAGGTGATTTTTTATATTATTTTCATTTGTGTTGAATATTTTTGAATCAAATTATAACTCATTTGAATTAGTCACCGCTCTTCCAAAAATTATGGACTTGTTCGATTAATTCATGATCAGTTTCCATTAATCATTTAATCAGATTAATTTCTGATTAGATCTTTTATGTCCGACTAGCGTTTAGCGTTTTTAGAACACTGGTCAGTACAATAGTCTTGCTGGCTGATCAACAAGTCGGTGTCAAGGGCGAAGCACCCAACCTATAAGTATGCTACGTCTGTCGAAAGACTTATCACAGACAAACTATTCGACAAAGGTAGAGTCCATGAGCTGTTGTCTAAGCATAAACTTGAGTTTTGTGTCAGATTAAGAAAGTGTAGTATTCCAAATACTACACTTATGTAACTTGTCAATAGGCCACTTGGTGATTATATACTGTTTCTCTCCTATGTGTGTAGACATAGTCGACACTTTATCAGCAAGCCATATAAAATTTTAGAGTTTTTGTTTATTGCTTTGCTTCGACTCTTGTTTATTTCCGCAATCAATCCCTTTTGGTTCTCTGCAGAAAATTTCACCTAGGGACCGCCAGTCTTCCTATACAAGAAACCACAGAGGAAACAACAGCTGCGACAAGAAGGATCATCACAGCGACAGGGAAGGCAACTGGAACAATACAAGCACAAAGTCAAGATTCGCTGGTCGAAATCAAGGCCGAAACCAAACCGAGAAGCCAAGCACAAGGATCGATCGAACCACATCAAACAACAACAGCACCAGATTCAACAAACCATATAAGCCTGATCCATTTCCCTCTTACCAGTCTCGCAATGGCTCGTTTAATTACTCAGGATCGGTAAATCGCAGTTCTGGTTATTCGGGATACGGGATGTATCCGCTGCCACTGGTGAACCCTGCTGTGATCTCTCCATCGGGGAGTTCCTTACCGTATGATCAGAATGTGAGCTACATTTTCCCTGCTGATCTGCTCGACTTTGGGGCGCTCCGGCCAATGCAGTTCTCTGGTTTGAACGAGCTCTTAGGGGAAGGATCGTCGAGCGTGGTGAATGAGCAGTGGGGTTTTGTAGGAGGGTCTGCTCATTCTTCTCCGGACCAGCCATCTTCACCGGAGCATCATCGGTAATTTCTCACTTTCACCTTTCTATATATATTTTTGCATGTTAGAATTTGGATGATTAGTTGAAGTTTCATCAAGTAGATTGATTGAATCTGGCATAAACAAGGGTCCCTATTCTTTGTATGGTAAATATGTTTAAAATTATTGAAGGCATGAGTGAAGTGGCACAAAACTCGTTTAATAAGCATAAGGTCATTTCAATCCCGTTGCCGGCAATAGTAGTACTGATAAAAAAAGTTGGAGATTTCAGATTCTGCATTTTTCGAACATGACATGAAGATTCTCAATAGACTCGTTTCCAGGGATGAATTGATCATCCAATAGTGGAATATGATTCTTATGAACTTGAACTTTGGAATTTATTGAGACATGGCATTGTCGTATTATTTCCTACTTTGCAGTGTTGTAGAAAACGTTAGGCGGTAGTCGGCCGGAGAGTGTTTTTTGGGGATTAATCGGAAATTAATCAGACAGGTAGGGGATGTTTACAACATTGCTTTGACAGCTACTGAAAGATGCGATCGAAACTTGGATTTTATTTGTTACTATGCAGCAAATCATTCCATTCCATTTCATTTATATTTTGATTCGTTGCTGTATCATCTTAACAGGAAGGCTTGAATACGGGTATATGCCAGAGATCAACGGCCATGAATCGTCGAACCTAAGAAGTGAACTCCTGAGTACATTGTTGGGGATAGCATCTACACACCGGTAAGGGAAAATCTATGGCAGTGATAGAGTCTAGTTAGGGATGACAACAATCCCTGAACCCGGTGGGGCTTAGGTGTCCCCGATCCAACAGGGTAAGGGACAATATTGTTAAATCTGTCCAAATCCGACATTGGATTGGGACGAGAATAACTAAATCCGCCCCGGTTCCATCCAGAGAATACTCACAAAATTAGTTCTTAATTACTTATTGTTATAAATCACAATTGTGAGTTGGGAAGAACAGGCTTGTTAAGGAGCAGTGAAACATATGATTATATATATCACTGATCCAAAACAAATATATATCAACACGGGATCTGAACTCGCATATATGGACTATTGTTCGGCAATGCTGTAAAAATTCTCAATTAATTCTTGATTAGTTCACGATTCTCGATTAATTTTTTGATTAATCCCCGATCAGTCTATAGAAGAGCATTCCCGACCGACAAGCGTCTAACATATTTTACAACGCTGTTGTTTGGTGACTTCGTGCAGGTGACTAACTACACTCGCATTATACGTACACTTTAAAAGAACCAAGTTTCACCTATCACACCCGGTGGTGCCATAGAAGACAAACTGTCGAGAGATAAAAAAAAGTTTGGTTGCTTCTATATATGGTCTCGATCTCTCTTCTTTCTAAGATATCTATGAGTTCGGCCTATTATAGGATCACTTGTTTCGTTTGTACCATAAAAAATGTTGGATGTAGTTTTATAATTGTCGGAAAAAAAGGGTAAAAACTAGAGAAATGAAAATATCCTCAGTATTTTGTATCATACGTTGCTGTATTTGGATGACTTGATAGAAAGCACAGATTCGCGTCGCCTACTTCTTGAAAGCACAAATGGAATGGAGGATCACTCAGTCTATTTAATTAGTCTTTGAGCGACCTAACTAATGTTCTTATAAATGATGAAAAATAGCCACAAACAATTGTTTTGTGTTCCCTTTTCCTATTACCAACGTTGTTTCATCGAGTTTAAATTTTTGATTAGTAGTCCGATGACCCGAGTAGATAAATAAATTACTCGTACCATAATTAAGAAATAGTATAAAAAGAAGGAGAAGTAGAAAATTACATTTCATTACAGATATAACATTGGCACTAATTTAATTAACATGAAACAGAAAAAGACAAGAGGCTCTAATAATAACTTACACAAAGCCCTGACTCATACACATTATAAGCTTACCATAACACCTAAAACAACAGATATGGCAAACATAATCTATGTACAAGAAGACAATAACTTAGTACGTACACACTTAACTCAGTTAAGGTTCTGATTATCATTAGCTATACCGAAATCTGAGAAACGTACACATTAACTCAGTTAAGGTTCTGATTATCATTAGCTATACCGAAATCTGAGAAACTGAGGAACAGCTCTTCCTCCATCTCGATAGGTATCTCAAGAACGTCAGTACCTCTGATGGGTCACTCAAAGAGTAGCGAGCTATGGTGTCTTTGGGGCTGGAGGACACTATTATAGGGTACCCCTTGCCTCTCTTTTTTAGGATCTGCCCAATTCAAAATTTCGATTTTTTAAATTTACTAATTGAACATTATTTTATGTATGATTTAATTTTCGGTATTCGATTTTGAGAAAATTTATGGGATACCTTGAAGGCGTCTTCGTCGGTTTTGTCGTCTCCGATGTATATAGGGATCACGTCGTTGGAGTTAAGCCCTAGAGTGTCGAGTAAGTACTCGAGAGCGTGACCTTTGTTCCACTCTATAGAAGGCCGGATTTCCAAGACCTGTAATTATTGAGGATAAATTTAAAGAAATGGGCACATAAAGCAAAAATGGTATTTTCTTCTAGAAAGCATATATTTTATATGAAAAAATAAAAACCACATTAAAATTTTGTTATTTCAAAAGTGTCAATATACTTTTATATGAACATTTGTTTTTCATTTTTCGGTTAAAATGAAAAGAAATAAACTGTCTGACCTTTTTACCCTCGGTGAGACGAAATTCGGGATAATCTGCAAGTACAGACTTCACCTTCTCTTCTAAGATGCCATATTGCTTCAATTCATGAATAACAATTTATTTGTTAGCTTTGATATGGTTGACATAATTGTTAAATAAATGCAATTCTATTGAAATGAAATGAAAATAAAATAAAATATGTCTAAATGTAATAAATGTGTAGCATAAAGTAGATATTTCGTACCTCGTCTTGAACCATTCGATGGTGAACAGAGACACAAAACCTATTGTCCTCTACTCTTGCACCTGGGATGTTCTTCATTTTCTCCACCAACAACGAGCATATCTACTCAAAACACATTGAATTAATTAGTTTCTCATACGAGAATTTAATTCACTATTGCAAAAACACTACACAATGTTATTTGATTAGTTACACGGGTAATTAAGTTACCTAGAAAATTTTAATTACCTCTTGCATTGCTGGCAAATATTTCCGAGCTGGTTGAAAGAGAGCTTCATTCGCCTAGAATACGAATTAAACGTCATTATAACTCTGAAGATTTATTAAATACGATCTATATAGTTTTGATTATGTTGTGTTGAAAAGATAAATACTAACATTTTCGCCTGGAGAGAGGTACTTGGAATCAGAGTGCCTGTGTTTTCGAGGCGGGGCCATTATGTCCATTCCGTGACTCCCAGCATAATACACGTTCGTTAATTGTACGAATTCTTTCACCTAAACCAAAATAAAACTGAATCAATATAACTCTATTCACACCATTACCAACTCTCTTATTTTTCCATACAATGATTCAAACCGCACTATGTATGAATATAAGTATATTTTTTACCTTTTCTCTGCCTCTCCCGCTGATTATGGCGGTCGGGAAATATTTAGCTACCTCCCGAACAGTTGCACGCATCTGAAATGAGAAATGTTCTGAATGAGAGATATAATTGATACATACTTAACTCGTAAAATTAAAATGCACGTACATATAATTTACCTCATCAGACATGAAGGCACAATCTGGATCATTAACGATCGGGGAGAGCGTTCCATCATAGTCTAAGAACACTACTATCTTCTTTCCCTTTGCCATTTTCATCATGGACTCAAATGAACTCAATGCTGATGGGTGATCCACCTAATACAACATTTCATAACTAATTAAGTACTATAGTTAACATAAAATAATGAATATTGGAGATGATCAATTAATAATGTTGTAAGTATTTTTTTATTGTTACATACCAACCAAGACCCATAATCATTTGGGATATTAGAGGTAATGGGTGCAAGTGCAACATTGGGAGGATTTGAGCCTTCATTGATGACGTCATCTTTTGGCTTTTGCTTGCTGCTGGAAGATGATTTATTGATACCCAAAGCCTGTTTAAGCTTTCCCATGTTTTTCTTCCACATATCTGTGAACAAAATTGGTCTAAGAACCCAAAAAAGGAAAGGGTCAACAAATGCCAGAAATTAATTCTGATAAAAAAACATATCAACTTGAGACATCATATGTGACTTTTAAGAAACCTTAACAAAACAGAACAATTACAAATCATAACAGTAACAAAAATGAAGAAGCAGAAGCAAGGAACCTGAAAAGGCACAATTTAACTATTTGGCTTTTGAAATGGGACAATTGAGAAGTTCAAATCACTTGTGTCTCTTCTATAAGCACACAACATACAAAGAACAACAACTGATGGTGGTTGAATCAGTTGAGTTCGGACAATATTTATAGCCCAAGATTCATGGGAAGCTAGCTTGTGGGTCCCAAGGAAATGGTTCTTTTCAGATTCCTTGTATTAATGCATTTCCCATTTGTATTGATGATCATGTCCCCATCATCATAGTGCATTTCTTTATTCTATTTGGTCAGTAACTTCCTCATCTTTTCCTATTCATTCATTTTAAATCTCACACCTCAAATTCAAATATAATCAATCTTGTAAATAAATATTATTATTATTATTGACATTCATTTCTATTGCATGCCTATCTTAAATTCTCATCAAATGTATGAAATCTTTTTTTACCTAATTAACACATTTGTTCAATTATTTGAGCTAGCTTCATAGCCTAAGCAATCACCATATCTCCATAATAATTACACTTAACCCAACTCAGTCAAGATACTTAATATGACAAATAATTGGTGTCCCATGAGGTCAATTATTGCCCACGCACTTAAATTATGAGGTAAAATTAGTTTAAAAGCACTTTCCGGACAGTTTCCCACAAATAATATACATTTATAGTCCAATGTGGATGTGTCCTAACCTTAACCATATAAACTAGGTCATGGCAATATCAACAAACCTAGTTAGGTCTAAAGATAATAAAAACTTTTGCCCAATATGGTATTAAGATTATAAATCAGATAAGGTGGTAGGTCTCTAGCTAGCTACGGTACATTGTAGTAATTATGTATACAAAGCAAAGCATGCATTATGTGTTAACACGTAGTCTTGTGATTATATATATAATATCTTCATGGTTGATGTTTACTTCTCTCTTTGTTATTTTCAAATCAAGAAAGCGACCTACACTATGCTAAATTTATTTAACACCCATATATTGATTATCACATTATTTTTCACATTGGGAGAAAATTTTAATATGGTTTCGGTCGCTTTCGCACATTAAAATAAGACACATTAGCGTGAGATTTGGCCTAATAAAATTGTTTTTATTTTGTGTGCTGTTGTTAACACAAGTGTTGTGGAGAAGGGTTGTTACCAAACAGTTTTCAAGGGCTCAAACAAAAGAGAGGTCACTTTCTATGTGAAGCTTTGTTTTCAAAGAGAAGTACAATCGAATTGAAGGGTAGAGAAAAATAAATGAGAAAAAGAACATAATTTATTGAATAAGTTGGATTCGGTGACTCAGCAATACATGGCTGATTTGAGAGGTTGTGACTAAAAATGGTAGGGTTTCAATCAAGTGACTCATGTGATAATGACACAAACCTCTCACTCTAGTGTACGTACACATTGCAGTGTTATAAAATAATGTAATTTCAAAGGAGAAGATATTTTGAAAAGTAGTCGGAAAATAATTAAATTAAATAATTAATCAAAAACTAGTTTGAATGTAGCTTAATAGTTAATATTGCGGGCTTCTTGAGTTTTGTCCAAAATTTAGGCTTGATATTGTATATGGATGAAATATTTAAGGGTAGTTAGGAAAAAAAGATTTTTAAAATACTGACATATTTTATAAACTTCAGCTTTAAAAAAAACTTCACTTATTGAGTAAAAGACTTGACTAATATATGACTAAAGAAAAAGTACAAACATGTCACAAATTACGATATCAAATCAAATTTACTTAAACTCAAGAACTTAAACTTCACTACTAAATTCACTCTGTCTCAAAATGGAGATTTCAACCATTGTAATTTAGTAGGAATTAAACGAATACATTATTAGTATAAATGACAATAACAATGCTACTTGACAATAAAGTTAATTTATATATCTCCTATCTTAAAATATAATTAATATTTTTATGTTTTAATGTATAAATCCTATAGCCTGCATTGCAAATTAAAGCACAAAACATGAACGACTAGAAGAATCTCGTGCGCATAGATGCATACATATATCAAACTCCACTATTATAGGACCAAAAAAGAAGAACAAATCTAAAAAAGGCACAAATCTATCTTGATCCCATTTAAGGAGCATACTATTAGTATGTGAAGAGAATATAAACAGTGCACAATTAATTATAATGTCTCCACTAGTGATATAAAGTAACATAAAACACATGCATATGTAATCAACAATATGAAAATCAGTGCAACATAATCTTTAATGAGGAAATATGTAAGATTCATATATACTGAGTAAATGCATGTGATCTGAAAAAATTGTCCGAAATAAAATATATTTAAAGGAGATAAAACGATAAAAAGATATTTGTCTATCAACTTGGTGATGGTAGTGATCTGATGACTCATATTTGATCTTAAGAAGAAAAAAAAAATAATGAAACATATTGGAACATAACCTAATCTAAGGTGACACTTTTGGCAAATTTGTAATAGTGACTACACATAAATTCACATGCTCTTCTCATTCTCTCCATTCAAAACAATATGTTATAATTTGAGGAAAACAAACACAAGCATAGCATACGTAGTCAATTAGCACTACGTACTTGAATTCGTGGAGTCTGAGTTTCAACTATAATATTTTTGGTCTTCACACTCACTATAATCTATGATGGATCGAACAGGAAAAAAAATTGTGTAAAAAGCATATTTGAAATATTTTGGGGCTCAAAAACAGGTTCTTAAAATTTGAAAATAATATATTTTTCGTCTTATATACATTTTAAAGTTTTAAAAATGAGTTCAACTAGTCTTTCTCTTTATATATTTTATCGAACCATAATATGTTGATACAAGAAATCTCAGGTCAATCATTAACTAATGTTATTAATTATTGTGAAACTACTTGGTACGTTGAATGGTTTTGAGTATTAACATATATGAACTACTTTATTTTGTTTCGATAAGCAAAAAAGAATGACATTCTCTAAACTTAAAACAGTCAAGTGGATTAATAACTAGAAAAGAGAAGCGAAAAAAAACGTTTCTTTATTCAAAGAAACTTATGGAGGTAAAACAAGGCACGTAAACTTAAGAGAAGAATTTAATAATAATTAACAATTATTATGGCAATTATTTCCTTCTTTCTCCGTCTTCTACCATATGAAAACTTTTCTAAAAACAACACATAAAATAATACCAAACACAATACCACAAAAGAAATTGAGAGGAAAAACCACCATGGATCTATTAACACGTTGATGGTTCGGAAGAACCAAATTAATAATGTTATTGGCTTTAATCATGGTGAAATGAATTATGCACCATTGGAAATCTTAATTTAGCCTACTAACCCAAAATAGGGCCAGTCGGATATTTGTTATCATGCCTAAATAACACAATGTTAGTCGGTGTGCTTATCATATATACCCTATTAACATTTTGTTAGTCGGACATTCTCGAGCTGTTGGGATTTGCATATTTATATTCTGATTAGAAATACTTTAAAATAATGTTATTTAAATATGATCATTACCGATTAAGAAGTGTCGACTAACTATGCTCCACTAACATCTAGTCAATTATTCTTACTCAACGAATTTGGTTACCGACTGACAATATCAATAAGGTATATGATATATTTTTTAAGTAGCGGTGAACCCTAAAGTTGGTAGATACTTATTAGAAAAATAAGCAACCGTAATATTTTACTAATGTAAACACAAGAAAGCGATCACGACATGCATCGATCTCCTCCGAAGACAAACAAGCAATTACAGAAAAACACACACGACGCCACGTATCAAGCACACGTGTATCCTAGTAGGCCACAAGTTGACGCCTAATATTTTATTTATATAAATACATTTGAAAGGGTAAAATGAATTACAATATCAACCACAAGAAAACAATCTTGACTTTCGAAACATCTAAAGTGTGAACACAAGACCGAAACAAGGACGATGATTAGTACTTAAATACTTTGTGAATTATAAAATAAATGAAATAAAAAAGAAAATGAACTTTTAAATGTCACGACAAGGAGTAGAAAATGACACGCGGAGGTCACGTGTCCGATGGGAAATGGTTATTTTGTGGCTTTACACATCGGAGTGCTCTAAGGTTGACGCGTCGACACGAGCCTTGTAGACTATGTGGAAAATTTTGTACTAAGAGACACACTAGAGAGGACAAAAGTGTCAAGGTCCAAGAAACTGCCTAGAACTGAAGTGGATCGGAAAATAAAATATTACCAAAAGAAAAAAAGAATTGCTAATATGCTAGAGTCTAAAATGCGATGATCTTAGGTTTTTTATTAAGTAACGAAGCGTGTGAGATATGATAAATTACCGAAGTTCTTTTTTTTTTTAATTTGAAGAGAAACAATAGAAACTCAAGAAACACGATGTACATAGCTCTATCTACTTTCTAGATTATTCTAACAACTATGTGGATTTTATATTCCATCACAATCTCTATTAAACACACATGTCATGCTAATAATAGTCATCACCAGAAAAAAAGAGATGGTATATATAACATAACACGGTTTACACTACATGTTTTTGAGTAAATCTTAACAAACGCTAAACTATACCCGACTAACATAAAGAGTGACACATTAGTCAAATATATTAGACCATTGATGACTTACATTGTGTTAGTGTCGAGTATGATATACCATACCCGACTAACATGAAGAGGCACGCGTAATTCAAGTATGTGGACAATACCTAACAGAATATTGAACAATCTATATATAGTCGCTACTGACTAAAAAGTCTTGACTGATCATACCTAACTAACATCCATTCAAATATCCATACTAGTTAATTTGGAGTCCATACTCCACTAACCATACTAGTCGAGTATATGTTGATTTTTAGTATCGAACATCCTATGCAAGCTTTTTAACTAATAATAACTATATGCTATCAAAATTAGAGTTATCATAGTTTAAGTTTATTGATTATATCTACCATATTATTATTTTGATAAGTCAAGTTTTGACATAATATCATAATTTGATCCAACTCCTCGAACATATTATCTCGTTAGGGGTGAAAAGTTTATGTTCTACATTTAAAGTCTCGCTTGTCAACTAAATAGTAATAAATCTACTTGATAAGCAAGTTTAAATTTTTATATATCAATTCTTGTGTTTATAGCCATAAATTCGATCGAAAAATAAAATCTAAAGAAAACAAAGTACAAAATCTAAAGACCTCTACTAGTAAAGCTGCATGTAATTTTAAGCGTTGTCGCAATACCAACACACGACCCCAACGGTTTTCAAAATCCAACGTCGTTTCATCCAAAAAGCGACCGCCTTTTCTCGCGTTTTGGTGGCCCCCACCAACCCCTTAACGTTTCTCCACTCGGGCCCCACCGCCCACCGCAGTACACGTGGCATGTCCCACACCAGCGTGACTACACGCGTCAGAGCCCAGAGGGCGTTGCCTTTTGGGCTCATCTCGGGTCAATCAGTCACCTAAGCCCACTCGTGCTATGGGCCCTATATCGACACGTGTTTACAGTCCGGCCCACTGACGCGAGTGGAACAGCAACGACTAAAGTGGCGCGTGGAGTGAAAATCGCGTGTTTCACGCCACCGCGCACCGCGCGAGTAGGAGTTTTCAAGCGCGCAACGATCTCTTTTGAAACTAACTCCAACCGAATTTATTTTTTGTTTGGCTCCAATTGTTTTTAGCTCCAAAATTTTGAAAATTAGTAAATCAAGATTAGCAAAATCGGAGAAACCTGAACACGGCGGTTGAATCACGATCCCTAGGCCTAACCGCCAGTTTTAGCCGGAGAATCGAACTAAATCGCCACGGAACTTAACCGGAAAAATCGAAATCTCGCCGGACAATCGAATCGAACTAAATCGCTACACAACTTAACTGGAAAATCGATATCATTCTCAGAAAATCGCATTCGCAAGGAGCACACAAACACAAAATCACGGATCGAAAACTATCGAACTCAAAACAGAATCGCATTCACAAGCAGAGCAGAAGAGAGGAATCGAAACAAAACGCAGAGATTCTACAGACAGTGAATCGCGAAAACTTACCGGAATCGCCGATGATCTTCGGGGACTACGGATTCGAATCCTGATTCTGGAACGGCTTGATGAATCAGGAGCTCTGGTTCTGGATTGACGATCTGCACGGAGAAGATTTGGTGAAGATTGAACTCAAAACAGATGGTGAATCACATTCAGAAACAGAATCGCTTCCATAAACAGAGCGGAAGAGGAATCGAAACAAAAACGCACAGATTGTTCAGCTCGCGAATTGCGAAAACGAACGGAGAAACTTACCGGAATCGCCGATCTTCGATCCTGATTCTGGAACAGCTTGACGAATCAAGAGCTCTGGTTCCGGATTGACGATCTGGAGAAGATATGGTGAAATTTGAGAGGAGGATCGAGAAGCGATTGAGCTTGAAACGAAGTGGTGTGAAGGAATGAGAAGAGAAATGCGTGTGGCGTGAAAGAGAGAGAGAGAAATGTGAGGCGGAGAGAAACTTATTTATAGAGGAAGGAGCAGAGGAGAGGGTTTAAGGGGATTTTGAATTTAAACCTCTGGGATTTTTTTTAATTTAAGACAGAATTATGTATTTCCTTCTTAATAAAATGAGTTTTTATTTAATTATATATATGGTAAGAAAGTATTTTTCAATGATGGTAGTGTCCGAGATTGGTGATTTTAAATGGGATTCTAATATTAGTACGCGTGTTTATGTATTTATTGTAGGAAAGTATTACATCAAATTTTCTTCTCCTGTTGTAGATTATGTGTAGAATGGCTCAAGATTCGGTTTTGAGTTGAACCGATCAATTTGGTAATGTAAAATCAAAATAAGAATTGAATTGAATTGTTGAAATTTGATTCACGTCAGTGAAAATTTTGAACTGATTTTCATGAATATTTCACATTTGAGCCGGTTTTTATCGTGTTTTGTTGGTTCAGTTGATGAAGATCGGTTTTAAAATGAACTGTGTGTTCAACACGATAAGTTTTTATACGATTTCATTTGTTACCGGTTCTAAATATGTAATCAAAATCGAATTGGTGCAATTTAAGTTTTGTTTATAACCAAATCAGTCCGATTATTTTTCAGGTGGGTTTAGTAATATTTGTACAATCCTAGTCATATGTCAAGTTTTATAGGCTAACTATGATTGCTTAAGTGTGTTAGATTTTGTATTATGTATTAGAGTTTCATATTCTACTGGATATTAGAGTTTCCTATTTAGTTTGATGCATGTCCTATATAAAAGGTTTTCCCCTATTATATTTGACACGACATCAACTATCAATAATATTTCTCTTATTATTTCTAATATGGTATTAGAGGTTGGTTTTGTGTTGGACGTGCCCTACATATGACATATGTTTCGGGTTTAAGCCCATGGATCGGAGGGCGTCCATTATGTATTTGCACCTCGCGCGCCTGTTTTCACGTGCTTTAACCTAGCTTGCATGTGAGTGGAGATGTTAGAGTACCACATCTGAAAGATGTTAATCTCTTCACCAGCTTGAATAACAATTTGGGTCTTCACCTATCAACTTGAGCTTTAAGGTCATTTTGAAGACTCCAACTTGCAAGAAGAGAAAGAAGACCGAAACATATATTATCTTGATTCAAACTCAATTCGGTTTACACTACATTGAGTTTGAGGGAGCAATTATATTTCATATTCAATTGTGTATTAGGATTTTCAGTTTAGTTTGATATTCATGCCCTTTAAAAGACTCTCCTCTATTATATTTGACACAACATCAACAATCAATAATATTTTTCTCATTATTCTTAACAAAGTGTCATAAGTCGAAAAAACACCGATCAAAATGTGTGGTTATTAAAAGAAAATTTATATATGCCACAGTGGAGAATCGGCTCGATTAATAATGTATTTCAATTAAAAATTAACTACATCACTAGTTTAGAAAATAATAATGTGAGCTATATGAGTCAACTATAATTAACCTAATGAGTCCAACATGCATTTAGTTATAAAATAGTTACAAGTACAACATGACATAAATCATGAAGTCATTCCCTTCATTTTACAAATCATGTTTGGACTAGAATACTAATTAAAAAGTCGACATTATTCATAATTATATATGTATATATACACAATAAATTCGCTACAAATTAAATATGGGTGTCTAAACGTCTAAATTGTAAAATGTGTAGTGTAATGTTGTAGAACATGATGAACTCGCACAAAATTAAAGAACCATATAAAATATGTGTGACTGCAAAGTTGTAGAACGTGATAAATTCGTAGAACTCTCGTATGTGCGTGGTAGAATCTCGCTGTCATGTGTCGCACGCTGAGAAAACGCACTAAATACTAAGTATACGTTAATCAACATGTTACTATCACTCTCAAGTCTCTGAACACACAAAAATAAACAACAAGATCAAAGGAACTAGTAGTGTCGGTCGGGCTCGTTCTAGAACATTTGACCGACATTAAATAACAGACAGAGACCAAGAAACTTCCCAACTAATTTACCTGTCACTCCTAAGATTCTTCGCCGACGACCCAAGTCCCGAGGAAGAAGAAATTAATGAAGAAGACCAGCCACTATTGGTGATTCGAGAGCGTGACGTCACTCGAAAATAATTGCATGCGTCGATCGAAGAACATAAATATATATATTTATCGGTAACTACGTACGTACTGATTAGCCAATGTCGGTGGGACAAGACCGTTGACCACCGCCCATTTTGCCGATGACCGGCTTGACCAGTCATGCTGACGAATCAGCACGTGAGTGGTTACTAACATTGCATGATGTTGAAATATTATAAGTTGCATGGAAATTCTTTGCCTCCGATCCGATGAAATTTGAGAAATGATAATTGAGATGTGGACGGGAATTCAAAATTTTCGACTAAATTAAGTTAGGGTGGTTATGAGTAAGGATGGTAATGCGGCGGATTTGAAGTTGGTTGAGCGATTTTAGTTTGTCACATGTTTCGTGAGATTTGAACTTGAGTTCAATTTCATAAAAAAACAAAATATTTTAAATTTGATGGTGATTCGTTATCATGCTCAAAATTTTTTGTAATTCTCATTCATCCTTGAACTCAATCTAAATTAGGATAGTCTTTTATTGTCAAGGACAAGGCCAGGGAACGAGCCCCGATACAAAAACAACCCTACGCATTACACCATCATGATCGAGTCGTGATATAAAAACAACCCTACACATTACATCATCCCTATTTGTTCTGTATCACAAAAATCTTCAAACTCGGTGATAATTTCAGTGTCTCGATTTGATGGGTAGTATACACAATAGAAAAAACAAAAGATCTTATTGAACAGTCTGAAGATTATATCAAAAAAGAGTTTCACTCATTCCTGACCCTTATCAAGGATTTAGATATCAGTTCTAAGACTTAGCTGCCTCCTAAGGCCGATAAAATAACTAATAGGAATAAACAATATGCTAAACAACGTATGACTTCTTTAAAATGCGAGGTCACTAAGCTCCAACCTTTTCAAATAAATTTTATGATGGTGACACCCTCAGTTGACCTATCGACTTCGACTATATACTCCTACTTCTCAAAGTCATGCTCACAAATTTATCCTACCATAAAGGAAAGAAGTACAAAGTTACTTTATGATTTCATCAGTGAGATTCTTATCATTCAAAAACAAAATCCTGAAATAGACACTGTATATTTTCATAATTTCGGGAGGTTCGATGGTCTCGAGTTATTAGAAGAGGATTTGCTTACTCGAACGAGTCACTATCGGGATTCTTGATGCTCTAAGTCTAAGTAAGGGAGAGGATAGATCTCTAGATTTTGATGTTCTGATATGAAGGGGTTGAGGATGGGTCACTAAATCCGCCTCAATCTCACCATGACACTATTTACGAATCTGACGGAGACCCAAATCCCCAAATCAATGGGTTAAGGGAGAAATCACTGAATTCAACATGAACCGACTCATTGCCATCCCTACTGCAAGGATGACGGGACACGTTTTGTAATCTCAACTCTATCCTAATTGATTTAGGCCGAAAATATCATACTTGTACCAAGTTCGGAACATTTTGCAACTTCATAAAATAGCAACGAAATTGATACACGATAAATTTTGCAACCCCAACCTCACCTGATAGAACAAAAAATATTTAGGACAATCAAATCTGAGACATTTGAACATGGCTATCGCAAAACAAACATACCTGTAATTTGTCTACACTCGTTTGTCAACGGTTAATTTAACTCAATTTAGTCCTTGTATAAAGTGTTCGGAATCCGATAAAAACAAATAAAACCTCAGAACAAGAATATCAGTCTAAAATATAACATAACAATTAACAACGCACTTAACAATGTCCCGCCGGCAACGTCTCTCCCGGAGCTTCCTTGATCACGTGAAGAAACTCCACCGGAGTCGCGGCAGGGTCCAATTCCCTGCACCCCTCCGGCGCGTTCGCCGCCTCCTCGCCCGAGAGCAGATAATTCGGCACCTGATGCGAGAACCGAAACATCTCCTCCCTCGCCACTGTCCTCACCCGCCCCGGGCCCAGGTCGGCCCTGAACACCGCCCGGAAACCGGGAACCTTCACGAGGGGAGCGACGTCCACGCCCCGCCCCTCGTCGTAGTCGGAGAGCACCTCCACGACGTCGTATCTGTGCACGACTTCCACCGGGGTTGTCTCGTCCCAGTCGGCGGCCCAGTTCCGGTACAAGGCCCACACGTCGCCTTTCCGAGGGTATATGCAGACGACGCCGCGTGCGCCTTTTGTCCACGCGACCCGGTGCGAGAACGAGTTGAGCGAGCCGGTGGTCTCGTACTTCCCGGTCCGGAAGTCACCGGCGGTTTTTGGGAACCCGGAGCCAGTCCAGTCGAGGGAGCCGAACTCGGTGCTGGTCCTCGAGTTGAGCCAGCTGAAACGCATTTTGAACGGTTTGCGGGAGAGGATCTTGTGGATCCGGGCGTAGTACCGGGGCATCCCGTCGTTGTCGTCATAGGCAGCCCAGACCTGGTCGTCCCCGAACGACTTCTTGGTCCTGTCCAAGTCGAAGTTGTGGAAGTCGGAGTCGGGGACGTTCATAGACGTTGGTTTAAGAATTCGAACTTCCCGCTCATCATTGCCGTTTCCCGTTATTTTCCATTCTTTAAGCTTGTCGACGATTCGGTTCCTTGCCTTGTCCATCAACATATTTCTCAGCTCAAACAATGGTAACTCTCTGGAGCCATTGGGGAGGTTGCTTGTGATCGAAGAAACCCCCGACTGGTTGTTGTTCTCTACACAGCTTTTATGACCGTTGGCGCTGACGTCATCTGTTCTCCGCTTCTTCGACGACCATTTATCAACTTTCTCAGCAGAACTCTGATGCTGGCGACGAGAGGACGAATTCGGATTTGTTGGCCTGAGGACATTCCGCGGCGGAGCAGTCTCAGTCGCGAAGAACGCCTCGTGACAATTCGGGCAGAGGAGCGTGTGGTTCAGATACATCCTCAGGTACTCGTAATGCGTCCTACACCCGTTGCACACGGTCCAGAACGTGTTTACATTTAAATTCGATGTCGCCGCGCCGTTCCCGACGCCGGAATTTAGATTCAAATTCCTCTTGCGGTCGTAGGCCGATCTCATCGCCTTGTCGGACAACACGTTCCATGCCTCCGAGACGAGCCTGAACGCCGTGTCAGCGCCCGTGCACGTGTTCTTGTCCGGATGGAGGGTGAGGGCGAGCTTCCTGAAATGCTTCTTGACCGTCTCATTGCTGTCCCACGGGTTCACTCCGAGTACAGCATACCAATCCCGTTCCCCAGATATTCTGGCCTCAGCGGATACATGCACGTCGAGAGTCGTCAACAAGTCGGACAGGCCCTCCAGCGACGGGCACAGGTTCTGGGCCTTTAGGGCGTATTTCTTCGAGCTGGTTAGTTTGCCTTCTATGAGCCTCCTCTCCGCAATTTCTTTAGCCCTGACTGCCTCGTGTTTGTTATTGTACTCCATGTGTTCCCGAGCTATCCCGAGTTTCTCACCCGATCATGCCTTTTCTTCGTTTCCTTATTCCAAAAAACCTCAGACACCAGCGAAAAAAGTAGAAAGCAGGTTTTTACCACAAATGTCAGACTTTAAACACGAGCGTAGTCCGTACTTTTAATATAAACGTGTTGGATCGCTGTAGTCTTGCCCCAGGCCTACAAAACAAAGAAATATTTCAGGCAAAGCTATAGTAATCCGACTAGACTGCCAAATTTTACTACATAGAACAAGATATTCAAGGTGAGTATTTTAAGACTACATATTATTATTTTGTATAATTACACAATTTCCTATTCTACTCAAAATCCCTCCCCATCCCATGCACCCAACAAGGTTCGAACCCACAACATCTCCTACCAAAGTGTGTGCCTCAAATCGCTGGGGTGTCCCCTTGGGGACAACAATATACATATTTAAAACGTCATTTCCTTATAAGAGGAACAAAAAAAGAGGAACACAAATGCAATGAGTTCAAACAACAAAAGTGTGTCATGATGAAATAAGAAGCCTATTATTATGATTTGCCAGGTTTTAGTAGAAAGAGCATAACCAGTGTTCTAAAAATCACTGGGCGCTAGTCGAGCAGAGAGAGCGCTTTGGGGATTAATAAAAAAAAATACATCGGATTGAAGGATTAAGTGAGGACTAATCAAAGATTAATCGAACGAGTCGGGGACTTTTAGAACATTGTGCATAACACAGACACACAAAAAAGCAACCACACTTATGTACTTTCTCCATGTACACTTCACAGCACTTCTTTGAAACCCGAATTACTTAATGTCACAGCTGATAAACAGTTAAACATCAAAATAATGGTTTCAAGCCTAACAGAAATTTAATCAGAGTTAAGTCTTGTCTCGTCTCATCACACGTCAGAGGGTATCCAAATCATGAAAAATATGGTATCCTAATCGCCTAGTACTTAAGGTTGTGTTTGGATTATTTTCGTATGGCATGTAATTTTAGTAGTTACGTGGTGTTATTTTCATACCCGTCTCATATCCCCCATTACCCCATTGACGAAAATCAATGTTGTAAAAATCCCCGATTAGTCACCGATTGATCATTTAATCCGATTTATTTTTCGACTAATCCCAGCCTAGAATCCCCTCTCCGACTGACTGGCGCCTAGCGTTCTTTACAACACAGACGAGAATAAAATTGGGTACTTTCATTAGTACTATCATACCCATCTCCTATCCTCCACTATCCCAAATGGATTTATTTATAATAAAAAATGCAAAAAACTAAAATAATTTATACTAATACTTACTTTTATTATATTTGAAGGACATGAATACAACACATTATACTTTCATATCTTAAATATTTATTATTACTTCTATATATTATAATTCATATTTTGGTTGTGTATATATAATAATTTCTTGAAAAAATAAAGCAAAACAAATCCAATTAATCCTCGGAGTCCCTATCAGTCCGACTAGCGCCAACATTTTTTTAGAACACCGACTACTCTATGTTTATCGAGATGTCATGGACTAGGTAGATTAGATATGTCATTTCAATTCTGAAACTATAATAATCCAAATGCCACCAAAATGTAACCTCGAAGAGGACAGCACCGTGTTTATCAAACATGTCATGGATTAGGCAAACAAAAGTCTAGCTAGGCATCGGTTAGGTAAAAAAAAGATTTACACTACATACGCTATGTAGTGAACCCAAATCTATAGCATCAGCTGTTAAAGTCGGGAAATTAGCGGGCTTTTAGTTTTACGCTCTATTTTCATCCTAGCGAGTACACGCACGACCCCAAAACTCACATTGATCCTAATTATTCATAATCCATAACCCACGGCGACAAATACAATCACACTCCACTTCATAAAAAGATTTACATTACATGAGCTATTGTAGTGAACCCAAATCCAAAGCATCAGCTATTAGAGTCAGGAAATTAGTGGGATTATAGTTTTACGCTCTATTTTCATCCTAGAGAGTACAGACCTGATCCCAAAACTCACATTGACCCTAACAATTCAAAGAAACAAATAACTCGAAATCCATAACCCACAACGACAAATACAATCACACTCCTCTTTATAATCCCAAACACTAGTAAATATACATAACCCGAAGCACTCGCTATCTAATTCATAGAAATTAGACCTCAAACACTCATTTTTCTTGTCCAAACCATATCTTATACACAAAACAGACCAACCACAATCCAAACACACATCATGACAACAATCAAACTCATAAACTTCTTCCTAATTTCCCCAAACTACCCTCAAAGACGATGCAGCAAGTTACATTGAGCTCAACAGCATGTTCAATCAGCTAAAATCGAAATCGCCAATGTCCAAATCTCATAAACAAACACCAAAACTGAAGTAAAAATAAATAAACGCTTCGCATGGATCTACAGAACCAGAAACTCGAAACAAACCTCCAACGGTCAAAATTCACAATCCAAAATTGAAAAAACTGAAAAAAAAAATTCAGTACCTTCAATTGGAACCCTAATCGGTGCCGCCACTGAAAATTCACCACACAAACACAACCAGAGAACAAAATGGCAACTGTAGATTGAAGAGAAGGTGGTGAAGAAGATGAGAAATTACCAATTCAGTGAGAGTGAGTGAGGATTGGAGAAGATTGAATCTGAGAGTGAGGCTGAGACCACCAACGATCCATTTTCTTTTTTCAAACCCAGAAGCTGAGAAGAAAATGGTCAATTGTCCTAAAATTACCTCACAAAAATGGGTTGAGAAATAAAAAGGGGAATGTCAAATTTACAATTTTACCCTGAGGTTTCTTTTTTATATTCTGTTGAAACCCATAACTTAACCATGGTTACATAATTAACTCTTTGTATGAGTTTAGATTTAGTGTCATTGGTTAGAAAAAAAGGAATTTATTTTTTTGTCAAATTACATGTGGTTATTTTTGACTCTCGGTTACAAATGATTACCTAATGTTTCATGTGATTACTTTTAACTACAGTTGCAAATAGATAATTGTTCGTTCAGTGTTTAAATTTCGACACTTAATTATCAAGATGAATTATTTTTCTTACAATTTCACACAAAATGTACGGATGGTATATTTTTGTCCATGCATGTGCCTGCAACTGATTTACTTTGTTTTTTTCTTCACAAACTGACTTTCCCACACACATCTCGGTCGACGACGAGGACCTAGAGAAAAGATGAGGGAGACATTTGAGGTGTTTCAATTATGTAAAACAAACAAAGAATTTGATCAAAGAGTAAAACACTCGTACTTTCACTCTATGTCATTTCCATTTTCATCTCTCTACATTATCTTTCTCTTCTATTTTGGTTATGGTTAAGACTCTGCAGCGACCGGTTGAGAATATAAAATTCTATATTGAAAAAATATGAGATCAAAGGATTGTATATAAAGAAAAGGGGCAAACCCAACTATAAGCTTGAGCTTTTAGTTGTGGAGTCCGGCACGATATGTACATATCAGTTTTACATGGTATCAGAGCGGGCCGATTTGGGCATGTGTTGGTGGGCCTCGCCTCCCTGTGGCTCCGCTCCTCTGTAAGCCCAATATTGTGGTCCGCGTAAAGGGGGAAATAAGCCCGCGTGCAAAAGAACACGTCATACTATGGCCCACGTAAGGGGAGTGAGTTGATAAAAGAATCACGTGTATAATACACGTGAGGGGGAGTGTTGAGAATATAAAGTCTCACATTGAAAGAATATGAGATCAAATGGTTGTATATAAAAGAAAGTGTCAAACCCAACTATAAACTTGAACTCGTAGTTGTGGAGCCCGGCCCGATATGTACAAATCAGTTTTACATCCCACAACAACGATGCATGGACGCGGCAATTTTTGGTCAGACGGGAGAGAAAAGCCATCGTCTATAATTACAGGGTGGCCGGTGTTTGAGGTTGTTGCATGACCTATGAGAAATGAGCATTTGTTGTGGAAATAAAACAAAACTAATGAATATGTCATGACCAAATTGTTTGTGGTGCATATAAAACTTGTGCAAATGTGAATACCGTCAACAGCTCAAAAGTTCCTTGCGCAATACATTTTGGGAGAGTTGTTGGATAGAATGGTATTGGATATAACATGAGTTAAAGAAATTTGAAAATAAAATGAGGGTATAATAGTTATTTCATCTAAAATATAAATGGGTTATGATGGTGCCACAAAATAATTCATTTAGGCAATCACATATTGAAATTTAAAAATTGAGTAATTATTTGTTTCTAACTGATAGTTATGGGCAAACATATGCATCTTGCCCTTAATTTTTTTATGATTTTTTTAATTACACTTGTTTTAATATATCCGGAAAAAAATCTTTCACATCTTTCTAAACAAGATTCGATCATACAACAATTCTATTGAAAATGTAAGCTTAAAATTTTCATAATCGTACTAAATCTGAGATGGAAATATTATATAAGGGGTTGGTTAAGCTCTTAACTAAGTTTTTCAGTTTGGTTTTCGTGTTTTACTCATTGGAACCGGTTGGTTCTCAAATTTTATTAATGAGTTGAGTTATGTTCTAAATAAACAATTTTAATATCGATTTATAGACAACGACTTTAAATTTATAATCATTAAAAGTTATAATGAAAATCAAACAATATGACTTAATTATTACAACTTAATTGAACCATAAAATATGCAAATGAAATTCTAATAAAAGATAAATAGCATATTCTTTGTCTCAACAAATCAATTTCGGTTATTGTCACTTACCGACTAAAGTGAATTTTAAAAACCATAACCGAATTATAATTAAATGGTTATTTTAATTTAAGAATTAAAATTGAATCATTAACTATAATTTTCGACTCTCTAATTCTCATTTGGTCCCAATTCAGGTTTTCAAATCCTAATCTAAAATATCCACAACTTAAAACTATAAGGATATTACTTGGGAATTAATTATTATATTTTAATAACCCTTTGTTATATTTTAATGATTTTGAATTGAATCAATTTGATTTTTTGATTTTGATATTTTTAAGTCCGTTCGATTTGATCATTTCAGGTATTTTAGAGCACATTTACATTATATTACTGTGTTTATCCCAAAAAGTGATTATAGATTATTTAAGAAAATAGTTTATACTATACACACTCTTGTGTGTAGATATTAATTACACTATTGTCATGGAAGCAAAAGTAGTTTGGATTCCACATGGAACCATCAATAATGCTTTCACCATAACTCCAACCCATGTGAAGCCCAACAAAACTTTAGATCCATTATCATAAAATAAAATAAAAAACTATTACTCTTATTGGTATTATATTTCTCCATTTCCAATAACTTTACATAACTAACTTAAATCTTCATTCATGCAAAAATGGACTTTGAGTTTATCCACATATTCCATGTTTGACTTTTTATAGTTTTCCCCAAAAACCATAGATTTTCTCAAACCATATTAAATATTTCCCTCCACATGTTGAGGGAAATTAGTTATTCCATTTTACCCATTTAAATTTCAATAGTTATCGATAATTTAAATAAATAAAATAAGTGATTATCTTTTTATAATTACCCATAAATATTTTTTTAATGTATGAAAAAATATTTAAAAGTATTTTGGATATGATGTAAAGAGAATGAGATCATTAAATTCATTTCAAATCCGACCTAAACTCAAGTTGTTTTTAAAATAAAAAAAGATAAAACTTACTAGGTCGACATCAAACACGAATAGTGTTATTTTGGATTTTTTTTAGCTTTTTCTAAAATGGGAAAAATAAAGGGAAAAGAGATTCCATTTCCTTTTTTAAGTTTCTCACTTTTTTATTAATATAATAAATAAATATTTATTTTTCCTCCACTTCGGATTCTGTATTCTCTATTCCAATATCACAACAAAAGCAACAATCTTGCAGAGAGAGTGAAGCACCTACCAAATCCTCCATCTTTCATCTTTGAATATTTTCTTGGCTCGGTCTCTACAAATCCCGAGAAACAAACAAGAACACACTCTCTGAGCCAGGACTCACTAGCCCTTTCCTTTTAGTGAGGTAAAGTTTCAAACTTTATTCAGTTTGTGATCTTTGTTTTTACTGTTTTAGGGTTCATTGATGCTTTGTAATCTGTTGTTTGGCTGCTGAGAAAATGGGTAGGTGTTTTTTTGCCCATCCAAATGG
Organism: Geranium rotundifolium; assembly: GCA_963920655.1. NCBI lineage: Eukaryota > Viridiplantae > Streptophyta > Magnoliopsida > Geraniales > Geraniaceae > Geranium > Geranium rotundifolium. The sequence continues at coordinate 36,435,054 of OY987318.1, forward strand.
TGGGTCAATTCTGAATTTGGAATATTGCTTGTGATGATGATGATGATAGATGATGATGATGATGGGTTTTATATTTTCTGTTTTGGGAAATTTCCTTTGTTTGGTTGTGGATAATGGAAAATAGTAGCTAGAAACCAATAGACTGTAGTTTATATGTATTTTTAAAATGTTTTTACTCAATATTATGCTGTTTATTTCTTGTATTTGGATTTTATGAGCTTCTTTATGAAGTCAATGTTTTGGGAAGGTGAAGCTGTACAGATAAATAATGAATGGCTTGAAATGTCACTGTGGGGGTGTTTACATATCTGGAAATTTGAATAGCTTGATCCTTTTATGTAGTATTGAAAATGTAAGCAATTGTGGAAACTGATAGAACATGATCAATTCTGAGTCATCTTGAAATGACATCATAAAAAATTCCTTTCAGTGTTGTCAAATACTCACTGTTGTAAGCGACCTGCTTTCAATGATCAATTTCCCGTTTTCACAATATAAAACACAATATAGCCTTTTAAAATTTGATGGGGCGTTTAAGCGTGTCATTTGTATTGCATTGCTCACTTTTTTTTTCAGTGTATATCTATAGGGAAGGCTTGCTAAGTCCCTATGTTCATATTCATGATAAGGCAACCTTTTTTCGAAATATGTCATGCTAGTTAAGTTCCAGGCTCATTGATTTTGCTCTTGTCGTGAACATTTTGTCTTTTGAAACACCCTTATCACAAAATGTATGTATTTGTACATTCCTTTATACTATTTTCTTGTTGAGTTTCAGGGGGGACTGGCTTGCCTCGGGTACTATGCTTTTTCACTTTCAAAATACATAGTCTCTTCTGAAGCATACATCTCGGGCACAAAACCAGATTTAACACAAACAGGCAGAAGCAATTAGCATGCAGTGAAGCAAAATGAATCAATCACAGGTTTTTACCATTCTTTTCGATTAGTTCTTTGTCTGAAGCAAAATGAATCAATCCCAGGTTTTTAATTTTTATAACTTAGATCATTAGTAGCCTTTCACGCAGCTTTTGGAAAATTACCGATCCTTGTCCACACAAGGATTTGTAGGTTAATAGGCTATTTATTGCATATTATTAATTCATTACATGTCTTCCCAAATTGAAAATGAGTGGAGAAATATGAAACATGATGAAGTTATAGCGGAAATGACTTTATTTTTCTTCTTTACACCATCCATAGTTTACTTCTAAAATTGAACCCAAGTATAGAGAAGTCTAGTGACAACTTGTGATTGTGAGATCATACTCTTATTAGATGTCGTGTCTTTGTTTAGTCGTCGTTATGAGAAGTTCTCTTCATTTTTGGGTTTATAGGATTTACAGGGGGCAAGTGGAATACTGTTTCCATCACAAGTATCACGTGATCAAAAAATCGACCAACACAATATCATATCCGATGCTCGTCTGGAGGACGACAGTCAAATACCTGTTTCAAGCAAGAAATCTACTCTTGATAATGTTAAGATCGTATGTCCAAAGGAAATTTGTTTCTAGCTGTACGATTGTTGTGTATTTGAACGACGTTCCTAACTTTTCTCCGTGAAATGGGATTTTTAGGTACACAATTTGATCGAACGGTGTATGCAACTGTACATGAGCAAAGAAGAGGTACTGAAATTTCTCTCCGAGCAGCTGAGATTAGAACCCAGCGCCATATCACTGGGTAAGACATTGCTTATACGGAAAATGGCATATGTTGTATACTATCACACTTTTGCATAGGGTGTTGTGTACTTAATTTGTAATGCAAAATGTATATATTTGTACAAAAATGACAAAATTGCCCCTGAAACTAATAATTAAGATTTTTATAAAATAATTGAACTAAAAATTTAAATTAGAAAATTTAGTTAAAAGATATTTTTTAGAAAAACTTTTTCAAATATTTCCTTTATCTTTTTTATTATGAATATAATTCTTAATTTTAAGGGCAATTTTGTCATTTTATATAAATACACACATTTTGCACAAAAATGAAAGTACATTACTTTTTTGCCATTAACAAAGTACACAACACCCTTTTGCAAAAGTGTAGTAGTATACAACACCTTTTTGCCATTTTCCCTTAGTTATAAACACTATAGTTATTGAGGTCGTCGAGATTAATGTTCACTACCCATTAATAATATAGCTTTATCATCTGTTGTTTTCGTTTCTTTGGTTTAGTATGGCAGAAATTGGAAGAAGAAAATGCGGACTTTTTTCAGGTCTACAACACGAGGCTAAAGGTTAAAAACCAAATCCACTGTTTCAACGAGTTACTTCGGAAGCAGTACAATCTCATGGAGTTTCAAAAACAAGAAAGTGTATCGCGGCCTCCTCTAACGAGCGGAAGTCATCATATGCCCGGTAAGTTTCTTCCACAAAACGTTCAAGTTTTCTACACGTTATAAAATCATCAAAAAGTTTAAATATGGGTTGAAATTTTAGAGGAAAAGCCATACATTTTACCTTGTTCTTGCATTACCCATATCGAATTCAAGTTTTGGTTGTATAAGTAAGCTTTGAAATAAAGCAAATTATTTACGGGTAATTGTTTTTTACATGATCAAAGGCTATTTTATTTCATTTTTCTTTTTGTAGCTAACAAGATTATTGTTTAATTTATCGCCTTTTATATTTATTTTGTAGTGCAGTTAACAACTTGCCTGTGGGTTACCGCACTATCCAGCAGCCCGGGGTTCCATCCGTGGTTCAACCCCCGATTGGGTACACGGGCAGTATGTCGGATTATCATGTATTGAACGGAATCCCGGAAATGAGCAGCGCCCATCCGATGCAATTATTGGGGAACGGGTTAGAATCATTTTCCTCTCTCCTTTTAAACCGTGTCGTTGAAGGATTTGTTCCTTAGCGTATATTCTTCTAGGTCACATTTCATCGTGAAACTTAGTTTCACTTAGTTGCGGTCCTTGTGGGCCGTTCTTGTAGGAAAAAAACAATATATCGAGAAGTCGTGCTTCCACTTAATTGTTTCCTAGGGAATTAGGTTATTTGGATGACAATATTAGCGTAACGGGTAGTGCAAGCTTACTTCAATTTTGGTTGTGGCCCTGGAGGAGTTCGAATTAGGCATGTCTAGTGAAAGTGTGGGACAAAGGCCGTTGGCGCTGAGTCTCGCCAGAGAAACAGGCATACTCCGCCCTCTGACATGATTTTATAAGTCGGAAGAAAGTTTAGGGGTATGGTCAGTTAACATATTTTTAAAGATAGTATCAAGCATGGTTAGGAGAAAATATAGTTGGGCAGCTACCAAAAGATTTTTAGTCGAGATAGCAGTGTTCCAAAACAACGCTATGCGCTAATCAGGTTGAAGGATTAATCGTTAAGTCGGGATGTTTTAGAACACTGTGAGATAGTAAACTGAGAAATGTGTTTAGTCGAGTGTAGTAATGTCGGAAACCTATTTCCCATTCGCTTTCTTGCTTCTTAACGCATTTTCCATTTTCCAGCTTCCCTCCGTGTTCAAGCATGCCGATGAACGCGATGTTACCCGCCAACCCGACTAGCGGGATCAACAATGCAGGCATGGCATTACCATCCGGCCAGTTCCATTTCACCTCCCCAGGGATATCAGCACAAGTCGTTGACAACCCGTCTCTCGATTCCACGTTCGCTCCCAATATTCCCGGCTCGGGATTGTTACCGCTCGAGCCAGACGGTGGGGCCGGAATGTATCATCAGTTCCAGCCGTTTCCGCCTCTGGCCTGGGATTCAGATCCAAACCCAAACCCAAATCCTTCAATCTTGGAAGGTAAGATTGAACTTACTTATTTTTCCAAATAAGTTTGTTTCTTGATTATGATTTGAGCTTCATTCAATCTCTCAGGCGATGAATTATTGTTCAGTGATGAATTGCTTGATTTAGTCACTCGAAAAGACGATTTTGGATCAAATAAGCCTACCGGTTGAAAGTTGGATGCTGGGATCGAAGGATGGTCTGTATTTTCTTCACAGTTGAATTGTTATTGTCTTAAAGCAGTAGACATGTAAAAAAGACTCAGTGTCTGGTACATTTTGAAGCTTATATAGATTTGCCTTTTGTGTTATTACTTATCAGTGACCATATTCATCTATTTTGGTATATTCGTTTGAATTATTCCACTTAGAGCTACCCAAAAATAACTAAGCTTATCAAACTGACCTGAATAGAACTGACTTCATTCAGCTTAAAACCAAACCGAACGTAACTTTATTGGTTCGATCTTGGTTTATAAAATTAGAACTAGTAAACACTAAACTAGAAATGATATTTGATTCATTCTTCTCTAACTCATCGATATTTAATAATTGAGCATAAAAATATGAAAAAATGACATGTTTGTGCACCTAAATATATCACTTTCATACCCTACATTTTTTTTTCTTTTTTTTTAGTATCCTGAATTTCATTGTGGAACAATTGGCCCAGAAGTATCCTGAATTTTAGTTCAATTCATGGGTATTTTGGAATTATTGTCTCATAATGAAATTTAAGGTACTAAAAAAAAAAGAAAAAAAAATAGAGTGAAATTGACAAAAATATATATTTATATACACAAAAGTATCATTTTCCCTAAAAATATTAGTTCAACAAAAAGTAAGTCACCTAATCAAAACAACTAAAATGTGAGAATTTCATGAAAATCGATTTAAAAAACATTTAACCGAAAATCGATAAGTCATATAATAAGTCAACGGTATACAATGCGAGAATTTCACGAGACTCAATTTATTAAAAGCCAAACCAATTCAAAAATCAATATTTTCAAATTCGAGCGAAACTGACTCAAAACCGAACCGTGAACAACCCTATGCCACAATTAATTCCTCTGAGAAAGCAAAGCTAAATTATTATGTCAAATACTATATAAGATGGTACACAATTTTCATGACCACAAAGGCACAAACAACTATACATGAGCAAGAACACAATGCTAACAAATTGATCTCATAAGAACTCAGAATAGCCAATACTTTCAACAGCCAAATAGAAATAGAGAATAATAATATATAGACAAGAGTTTTTGGGATAAAATCCACTTCTTTTCCCAATACAAAAGCAAATTCAGGAATCAAATCCAATGAATAAACAAATAACTCCCAGATGATATTTTGATATTTGAACATTCATGATTCAGCCTCAGATGCGATGATGCAGTGTTAATTCAGAACACATCCTATTCTTGTGACGAGGCATTGGCAGGAGGACCCACCTTATTGTCGTGGTGAAATTTAACAACGATACACGTTATGTTGTCGGCACTGCCCCGAGTGAATGCCGCCTCGGTTAGCTTGCGAGCTGCCGCCTCGGGTTTTTCTTCCGTTTGGGCGAGGGAAACGGCCTCCTGAAAACAGATAGGTGTGGATGGATAAGCAATGACTACTAATACGTAAGTCAAGGTTCTAAAACTAAACATTGGGGAAAATTCAGTGAGGCAAAAAATAAGGACTCAGAGAAAACTCAAGGAGAAATCAGCAAAACTCGTTTTATATCATATATATACATATTTCACATGAAAGACGAAGGTAACAATATATTAGTAAAATAAGATAGAAAATTGCAAAAAGGTGTAAAATAAGATGGAGAAAATTGCAAAAAGGTGTCATATCATGACACTTTTGCAAAATGGTGATGTGTTTGTTAATGGCAACATATGCTGTGTTGTTTACATTTTTTTTACAAAATGTGTGTATTTTAAAAATGACGAAACTTACCTGAAATTAAGAATTAAGACTTTTATAACATATTTTAACATAAGAATAGTATAATTACAACTGAACTACCGAGAACGAGTTATATGTAAGAAATAGAACTTAAAGCATAATCATAGAATAATCTTAAAGCATGTGTAAGAGATAAAAATTGACCAACTGAACTACCGAGAACAAGTTCTAAAACACGGTCAAGTTTTAGAACACTTTATACGTGCAAACAAGGCAGAGTAAATACTCAATATACCATATGCTTGCAAAATATGAACATAAGTGATACGGTCGTTAATATGATAGGTAGGTTAAAAGGCTTACATCATTTGGTACCACGTCCCATAATCCATCACTAGCCAATACTAGTAAATCGAATTCTTGATCCAGCACTTGATCCTAAAACACTCAAAGAGTTTTTGTAATTAGATTTCTGTAAAAAAAAAGGTTTTCGGTAACTTATACACTTCACATGCTTATCCGTCTAATATTCTCAACAATTACCTGAATTTCCGGTTCAGCAACAACATATTGCTTCAACATGCGGTTGCCAAAAGCACGGGACATAGCTAGCACTCCGCCAACCCTCCAAGTGCCTATGAAATGTATAGTTTATTAAAGAGAGAATATAGAATGGGAGGAAACAGAACATATAGAATGAAATCGGAGTTAAGAGAGAATTTATAATCATTATAATATAACAAACCAAGGGTGAAAAAAATTATTTGCATGAGTATTTCAATGAAGCATCATTGATATTGACCCGCATTGCCTAATAAATTGTGTAACCCAACTCCCATTATTTTTTAGATATGTTTTGTTTTTCTGAAGAAGTATACGAAGATCAGTAATTCTTGATTTATAGTTTTACTATAAAAGCAAAAAGGTTTACCTGCCCACATTACAATCCCTCCAGCATTCTCTATTCTCTTCCGTTCATCACTTCTGTTGGGCTTGTGATCCTCAGAGAGAGCGATTGCTACATGCAAGTAAAAAGGAAGACGTTCATAAGATTTCACTTGCCATTCTAAAATTGTAAATATCCATTTTAGTATGCAGTACAAAAGAACACTTCATCTTAAATCGGATGAGTACCGAGTTCAGACAAGGACAGCAGCCAAAAGTAATTGATTAAGAGTTTTAAGAGATGTCAAGGAAGGGAGCTGTATAGATCCTAAAAACATCTAGTACCACACATCCAACTGTCTAGAATATGATGAACATTCAGTGATGAACAATATTGATCACAACACGCTAATTGTATGACGGCTGAAATCATTTGTCGTATTATCTAAAACCTTATTGTTGGCGTAACAAAATGGAAAATTTAATGCAACGTAAAATATTGAAGACAACTACAAGAATACAGAAACACTCATGAAATAATTAATACCTTTTCCAGATTTTGATATCACGGTCCGAGAATCTCCAACATTGGCAACATATAGATGATTACCGACCAATACTGCTGTTGAAGCAGTTGAGCCATCATCTCGGAAACTGTCTCTTTCAGAGTTCAAAAAATCTGCATCAGTCTGCTGATATGTTTCACCTGCAGGTTCACCGGGTTATTGGCCTAAAAAAACGGGGGTAAGAAAAAATGTGTTCTATGCGGAATCATGCACCCGGTGAACCAAAAAAGACAGGGATTGCTGCAATTTTATTTTTTCTCGGCCTCGCAAACAAAGGAATGCATATAAACATTGTACTCTCCACCAGAATACTCGGCATGAAAACTTGAACTCACTGATAGCTAGCTTGGTGTCTTTCATGAACTGTGGGTGTGTCATAAGATTCTTAAAGAGATGTTCCTTCAAATACTCAGCTGCACGGGAACCACCATGACCTGTAGTAACACAAAACAGCCCAATCATACGTTAACGGATGCTAATGTTTACAAATGAAAATGCCGGGAAGAGTAAACTATGTGAACAATTTCAAAATCCAATCATTTGTTTAGGGAGCATCTCTTGATAACAATTAAGTAGTGTTCTCGGTTGGTGATTTATACATTCTCTTTTTCTTGAAAGATCCTATATTTCAAATGAAGGAAAGCTCAAGATAAGTTATAGATATGGATTATCTTTTACTAGCACGCTTTCTACGTGAGATGTCGTTAAATGGCCATAACAATATTCCAAAACAAAGAGTTCACTAAAGAAATTCCCGAGATTCTGTGCACACATAAGAGCAACTATGTATGCATTTATGTATGTGTGTATTAAGACATATGGTTAATATGAAAAGCCATCCCCCATCCTTCTATATTTTCTATGAGGCAAAAAATGTTGAATAAAAGTCTAACCGTCAAATATTCCAAAGAGGCAGACAGTCTGCCCGTCAATTTTGGACAATTTGATATCATAAAAATCCTCCATGCTAGCTCTCTTTCCCCGGAAACTTGAATACCCGCAGCTCAGTTTCCCATCTTCGCTGTAAATTGAAAATTATAAACAAATATTATCAGCTATTAAGTACATCATAAAATATAACCCTGCTTCCAGTGATTTGGAATGCTCAGTTGTGTCTACCTAACCAGGCAGAAACAATCTCATAGCACTAAAATATTTGCACTAATCTCAATTGGCATATCGATACTAGTTCACAATTTCACAAACTTTTTAACTGTGAGCAGTTCATTATCACCTTTTCCACCCTCCAGTGGCATAACCATCGTCGTCATCTTTCTCCGGATGAGCATCGGCCATGGGTCCCCGCTTTACGCTTCCAGTTACGGGTGTATCAACCATCATCCTTAAGCTCCCTAGTTTACAATTCCACGAATTTTTCAAGGCCCTGGACCACAAACGAGAATGCAAACTCCTCTTGATATTGCTCAGTTGCAAGCTCCGATTGGCTATAGTCCCAATACCCGCAGCTTGAGCAATCAAGTTCCTTATGCAACTGCTGTATAACATCTAAATAATAACTCCTGCCTTCAACGACAAATCTTCAACCCAAATTTAGCTACTGCTCAAGAACAATACAATGGATCAGAAAACACAACAACAATCGATCCAATCAAGGTCTCAATTAGAAGAAATAAAACTGAATTTCAGGTGCAAAGACAATGCAGTTGACATTTCAGAGAAATTCAATTCACCAATCAAATGAAAAGAAAACTGAATATTAGCCTCTTCCAATTGAAGTCATTTACATCCACAGAAACAGATCGATCAAATCAAACTCAAAACGTTAAAAAAACCAATCCGAAATCACATAATTGACGAACAAATCTATCAAAAAAACAGCTTACACAACCGAATCGAGGCCGTACCTTCAAAGCATCTGGATCGAAACCAAATCCGGAGACCGAATCGACGCAGATCTCCTAAGCGCGTCGTCGATTTGAGCTTCCCCGAACCGGATCGATTGAAACAGGCGAATGATCGATCGATCGATCGATTGACTGAAATTGATGATTGTTCGTTGATCCGAATCTGAACGATGACACGCAAAACCAAGGGAAAATCCAGATGGAATTAAGGAATCAGCAGCAGAGAGCTTTCTCTCTCCATGAGAAATTGGGACAGAGAGAATCTGGAAACCCTAGAGAGAGAGAGAGAGATGAACCATTGATGTGTAGAGAGAGAAAGGCACTGAGCTTTTGTATCTATAGCTTGTCACCGAAGAGAGGCGGTGACGTGGCGCTTTTCTTTCAACACACTTGGGTTTTTATCCTCTACTTTCGCGCCTCATTCAGTTTCTACAACCCTCAAATCATGTCATTGAGTTGTATAGTTAGTTACTTATATATTTTCTTTTATTTTATGTAATATATGTGGTGTGTGTGTGTTTTGAATAAACTTAAATATTTTTAAGTTCAATTCTTATATACGTACTAGCTCATAAATTTATAAGCATGATAAATAAATATGAAGTCGTGACAGACAAATGGGGATCGATATAGAAGGTCAACCACACGTCCAAATTCAAGCCTTTTAAAAAGGTGATCGATATGACAATAACAATTTATTTTAGTTGAAGATAGTTCATGGCTTGATAGAAGCCCAAACGACAATTTTCGAGCTTCCAACCTATGGACGCAAACACTTCAAGAGTCATACCGACCGTACTCGTAGAGGCTCAAATTAAAGTTATGAAGATTGTGAACCCGAGGAAGAGGCACATCGAAATTGTGAGCAGTCTGGGTGAAGAATTCAAGTTACCACCAAAACCACGAGTACGTGGTCACCTAGCTGCATGCATTTTCAATAAACACTTCACCGCTCAGGTTAATCAAAGGGTCGAGGAGAGAACGAGACGGATTCAGGAGAATCTACAGGCACGCACTGTAGAGATCGAGGCCCGCAATGTCGAGCTTCAGAGACAACTAAAAGTAGAACGGGAGGTAAGGAAAGCAACATATATTCAGAACGGATCGGTGATGGAGGTAATGCGAGAGAGCTTACGCAAGGAGATGAAAGAGTTGGTAAGGAATTTAATAAGGAAGTAAATACCTTTAATGTTTTGAATGACATTTTGTGAATTCTTAAATCCCAGGTTTTTTTATTACATGACCTAAATGTTTACGTTATGATTTTAGAAATATATACATATGAAATGAATGTTTATTATATGTTATGGTAATATAAGGAAATCGAAACATGTTCTTTTTAAAATAGTCGACGCAGTAAAGTTACAGCGTGAGTGATGACAATTATAGTCGACACATTATATTTATTTTATGCGCCAGTTATATTGAAGTGCGTACCACGCGTTTTATCGCACATGTAATGATATTCAGTCAGGATGCAATGGCTCCTTCCTGAAACGTGTCGGCTCGAATTCAACCGTCCGACACAATGTAGTATGTGTGTTTGGTATAGTCATATTAGACGATGACGTACCCGACGTGAATGTTTGATGCGGTGCGGTTGAGGAAGTCGGTATGCATAAGCTAGAACAATCAAAATTATCGCGAAAGTGTCATATTTGGACAAAAGACTAGTGTTTTTTCGGGCAGAAACGGCGGTCTGAGTAAAACTTATGGCTAAGCCATGAGGTACGACAGATTTCAGCCATTGGAGATCATATAGAGGGTCAAAATTGTAGTTTCTTAAGTTTTTGGCAGTTTTTACAATTTTAATAATTTGTTTCATTTTCCAATAAGTTTAGAATTTTCTTTTCTACAATTAGGGTTTGACTAGGTTTTGGATATTTAAGCACTTTTCAAGTTATTTAGTTTTGACGTTTAATAAAAAAAATTAAGATTTCCCTCAAATCTATCACCATCGGTATTCGCAAGAATCAACGAATTTTGATACAAAATTATTCCTAATCACGTACGTTGTATCAATGTTTTGCGTTGTATTGCGTCGAACATATGGGTACCGACACATTTTCGTGTTGGTACTGATGCATTCAGTGCGTCTCTACTAGAGAGATTACCCTTAAAATTAAGTCGATGTTTATAACATAAATTTTTTATAGATTGAATTCATACGTGATTACACAATAATTTATGGAAATTATAGATTGAAAAAATTGTAGATTGAATTTTTTTTGAAAGAGTATAGATTGAATTCATACGTGATTACATAATAAGATTTTAATTATTTTTTTTGGAAAATTTATATTATTTATTTGATTCTCAAAATAAGAAACAAGGAAGGTATCATATGTATATACGATCACCAACACCAATTTTTCTTACTTTTGGTATTGTGAAAAATATTAAATTAAAATATTTAATAGAGCTTGTAAACATAGTAATATGTATCACCTATTTTTGATCAATTCTAAAAATAAATTTAGTACCTGTACCGGGCAGTTGACTATATATAAATGAATCTCAAATAATCAATCGATACTTTATAATATTTATCATTAGTAAAGAATATTTTAATTTCCTGCACTTAGACACTTGTAATTGCCTATGTATATACATCAAATACCTAACTATTTTTAGGGGACAAATTATTTAAGTATTTATCTGGTCCGACCAAGAAATTAAATCGAACCAGAGACATTTGAATTACATATTAAATATAAACTAGGGAAAAACCAAAATGAACTTTTATAATTCTGAAATCTTAACTAGAGATGGTTTAAGTATTTTAGGGTAGGTTGTCTCAAAAAATAATTAGAATATTAAAAAACAGATAAAATTACTTTTCACGAATATATAAAACACTTTTAAATTTACTGTCACTTTATGCGCGCCACCAATTATAGGCAGAAGTCCTTCAACCTCGATTAATCCCGACAAACCAACTCGTATTTTGGTCAATTTGTCTTTAAAAACTCATTCACCAGAATAATTTGTTAGCTATTACATAATATATTGTATGTTTCATTTTCTTGTTTTAATCCAATAAAGTCCTATGAAACTCAAGTCATATACAACATTTTCTCCAACATAATATTATGTAATAAGTATTTAAATCTATATTGGAGAATAAAAAACTGTCAATGAGCTTTTAAGGCAAATCATTATATGCTTGTTTCTTAAATCTTCCGATTCTTGGTATTGTGAAAGAATTTTGATATATTTAACCATTAATAAAAACGATTGTGATCATTTTAATATTCTCCAATATTTACTTTCCAAAATTTGTCTTCCCTACAACTACATATAAAATTAGCAATACCCTTTGTTAATTCTCATCAATATTTGTGTTCAAATTAAAATAAATCATGAAGATTCAAATTGTTCTTGTGTTGCTCATGACCCTTATGCTCGTTGCTACCCATCCAAGTAAGTATCGTAATTTAAAGATATATTATTCTTTAGTTTGAGCTTTACATAGTCCCGATCGATATGTAAAAATAATATGTAATTACATCATATATTTTGCTAATAAAATTTAGACAGAAACCGAAACGAACAAATTAAGCTCATTCCGTTTCCATCCTTTTAAATACAGCATCCAAGAGAAGAAGAAGAAAAAACCCACCTAATCGATTTAAAAAAATAATAGAACTGAAATTTTATCAGTTTGATTTCGATTTCATTTGATTTTTACTTATCAGTTAAATTAACGACGTCGTTTTGTTTGGTATTTAATTAGGCGAAGCAAAGGTGTGTGGGAAGAATTTTTTGCAGCCAGAAGGATGTGTGCTGGAGGCTTGCAAGAAACTATGTGACGATACGTTCCCAGAAAATGGGTACACAAATGAGTGTGTCACACCCATTGTTGGCTCTCAGTTTTGTAGATGCACTTACGAGTGTAATTAATTATTATTATTGGGAGTTATTGATAATCTTGCTTTTATCTGAATAATAAAAATTTCAATTTATTTTCAATTATGGTTTGGAATCTCTTTATACTTTAATGATATATATATATATATATATATCATTTGAATCTGTGATGAATTTAATCTAATTAATTAATTTCAATGTTGTAGAAATCACCAAACACAAACACCAAACGGGCAGAGAGAGTCTTTTTGGAGACTAATTGGTGAATTAGTAGAAAAATAGATTGGATTGAAAGAATAATAAGAAATTACAGAAGATTAATCGGGAATAAATCGGATAAGTAGAGAATTTTTACGACATTGATTAATTTAGTTATATATTAGTATGATCAGTTTTGCATGATGCTCCGTTCCTCATTCACAATTTACAAGCTTTTGTAAAATTATTATCATATCTCGACTAATTATAATTCAATATTAAATAATAATAATAATAATAATACTATTATTCAATAAATCAATAAAATTAACATAATTGTAAGATATATTACTGGGACGTGTCGTTCCCGAGAAAATACTGCAACGTTTTGAGCTTCACATTGATAGTGGAGAGGTATGAATTTCAAACCCCGGACGTGTCATGACTTTTTAATCTATCCAATTAGTGGAAGATCATTTTTCTGGTATGGGTTATATAAAAAAGAGAATAAATTAAATATTTAAAATTCACGTCAATTTATTAAAACACCTCACAGTATTGACAGTAATTACACAGCTCGATATGATAATAAACGGTCGAGGCTCAACATGATGCTAAACGGGTCGATTAGGGAAATTTTTGATGATGCTAAACGGGTCGATTAGGGAAAATCAGTAATTCACCTTGAATATTACGAAAGATTTTAATTGATATATTTTCGGCAACTTGATATTTTTTAATATAAGGAATATACCCAAATCCTATAAATTTTGATACTGTGAATGAATATTAAAATACGTATCAGTAATTAAGGAGATTATGATATGATCAATATTGATTATTATTCTAAAATTCTCTTCCTCGTGACCATATAAATTTTGATTCTAGCCCTTATAATAATAATAAGTCTTAACCATCTAAATCACTTCTGTTCAAATCATAATCAACTAAATATAATTATATATGAAGATTCAAATTGCTTTTGTGTTGATCATGTTCCTTGTGCTTGTAGCCACCCATCCAAGTAAGTATATATATATATATTTCATTAATTAAGTTTAATTTTTTACTTATTAGTCTCTCTAAAAACACGTAAAAGTTACATATATCGAATAATTATAGAAAATTTGAATGACAATTAGTCTGTTATTTAATTTGATGAATGTATTGTTTAACTCTTATCAGTTTGAACGATATTGTTTCAATTGTCGTGCTTAGGTGATGGACTAGAGGCATGCGGGAAGTATTTCCCGCAGCCAGGTGGATGCGGCGACAGAGCCTGCGAGCGACTATGTAGTCGAGCGTTTGGCGTAAATGTGCTTACTCATGGTTGTGATAAGCTCTCGAATGGAAGTCCGATATGTAGATGCACGTACGGATGTTAGATAATGGGAGTTATCGATCGATTTTGCTTTCTATCTGAATAAAGTTAAATATTTCGTTTTTTTTTGCATTCACTATTTGGTTAATGAAACTATGAATCCACTAATTTGATTAAACGTCAAGATAATCAAATGTAAGATCATGTTTATAATTAAAATTATTGTATTAATTAAATTATTATTTTTTTGTTTTTTACTAAATAAAATTTGTTTGTCCATTATAATTTAGTTAAATTCTTTATAGTTATTGAAAATTTGTAAATTTTATGAATAAAGTTATACTGATATTAAGTCCAATATGAGTCGTTTGATAAATGAATCAAACTCGAGCCCAACCTGTTAGAATTTGTAAGTCGTGAACTTGACTCGCTTCGTATTTATATACACATGAAAGTTAAATTCAAAATCAACTAAAAAACTAATCAAGCTCGAATTAGTTTTTGTTATGTGCATTTAGTCAGTATTTTATTATTAATTATGCTATTAATGAAATTATATTTTTAGTATAAAATTTTGCCCCCCTTGAAAATTTTTCTAAATCCACCACTGCCTCAACGATTTCGGTCTCGGGTAGCTAAAATTCCCAGGACCGGATGACTTCAATCTGGGTTTTTTCCAGTCCTATTATGAGGTTATTAATGTTAATTTAGTCGAAGAAGTCAAGTCCTTAACAAGACTTTCCGAAGATTGTCTCAAAACCTCATAGCGCATTTGTGCAGGTTCGGTTTGATCACAGATAATATCTTGTTGGCTTTCGAGATTCTTAATATAACTTATCGAAATGAACATGAATGAAACTCATGTACCTCGAAACAATAATTTTGTGAAAATTTGAGACATTGTGAATTAGGAACGGAGGAGATCGTTTTTTCTACATCTTGTACATCATTAAATCTACTAATTCAGATTTCAATAAACTCGTCGGATGACTCGTCTATTAAATAAAATTTCTCATACATATTTTAATTAATATTATAGTACAATTTTGTTAATAAAATTTAGATATGAACCGAAACGAACAAATTAAGCTCATTCTATTTCCATCCATGAGGGTATGTGAAATTTACATATAAATATTTCTTGTTTGCCATTACCAGCTAAATTAAATATGACTATAATTTTATTAATTAAAAATTTTAATAGAGTGGACATAATACCGTATTTTATGTTAAGCCAATATCAAATGTAGATAAAAAATTTCAGGCTTCTTTTTATATTAAGCTAGCTGAAATTTATTTTAAAGACTTTCTAGAGTCGGGGCTTAAGGCAAAAGTCTATTTCACCTTGTGATCGGACCGACCCTGCTTTGAAAGAGTCAAAGACTCGAAAGATTTGAAACCAAAAGTTGGTCCGAGGATCAAAAACATGGTTAATCCCATGTTATGAGGAGACAATTTTATTAGAAGAAACGAAGAAGCTAAGCTCACGAGAAAGCCAGAGAGTGACAGAGCAACGAGTCATGTGAATCTTGTCCCATTTTTTATTTTTTTTTCCTTTTCATGTATTTTGACTTTTATTTGTCCCAAAAGTTTTGTTATTAAACTTATCACTTCAAGATATTCAATTATTTATTTTTACATATAGTCTAAATACATGTTTTAGATGTAAGTTCGTGTATGTAACGATTAGTACCGTGTTATAAATAATATATTATGATTTTGATCAATTTTATATGCGTTTGAATATAAAAAAAGTTAGGAACTGAAACATCAAACGAGTGTTTTAAAAATTGTTAGGCATTAATAAGACAAACATATACTATATTCTATAACAACAACCATCGACCACATAAATTTTCGGACATTTCTGTCTGCTCTAGCCCTGATTTACGGGAAATCGAGAAAACCCCAAAAATCGAAGCATAATGACTCTCAAAATTGGCAAACCTTGTCGGTGAAAATAGGGTTTTTGAGGTAGTGCATTGCGGGGCTAGAGATAGTCCCGACGAGTGGAGGGGCTCCATGGCCTGGGTCGGCTATAGCTCGAGAAGCGCGATGAAGGAGCTGTCGGTCTACGGCAGCAGCGCAACCGCTGAATCTCTTCGTAGAACTGGAGCAATTTCATAACAACAACATATTTTTTTTCCTGGTCTCTCTCTAAGGTTTATGCATATCGGAGATTTTGAGTTTCAATTTGGTTTCTCATAACAAAATTTGTTTTAATTGAAAAAACCGATCACATTTTACGATTAAACATAAATCTGGCCTCAGCCATATTTTGCCTGATTTCAATTTTAAAATTTTAAAATCGAAGATCATCGGTTTGGTTTTCAGTTTAAGCCACCGATTTTTGTTACCGTATTTGTACACCCCTAGTCGAAGGTTCAATCAACTGACTTTTAAAAAAACCCATCAAATTTAAGGAAAAAAATAAGAAAGAAAATAAAACCAATAATTGGAAAGAACAAAGTGGAACCATCCATGCTGACGTCGTGCTGACAAACCATACGCCACGTCACTAATTCAATTTCCACCAAATACAATTACCAAAAATAAGCGGAAAAAATACTTCGAGAGAAATACGATGTAATTTCTTTTTATCTTTTGCTCGTAGATCATGTAAAAAAGCAGGCCACGAACTGGTCAAGTTTGCGTTAACTAATAGTAGCTGAAATTATAGTGAGAGGTCTGTTCCGCCATCTGTAGCCTCAGCTGTCCTGCTTGACGCCGGATTAGTTGCTATTTATTAAATAAAATTCGTATTTAACTTAAAAAAAACAATAACCGCCGGAGACAAAACGCAAAACCGCCCCAATACGGCGTCGTTTAAGTAATGGCGGGACCCACACACTCACAAGACTTCTATGGTCTCTGACATGGCATTGGTTGGATTCATCATCTTCTTCGTCCTCTCTCTCTCTCTCTCTCTCTAGATTTTCTCTCACTAAAAAACGAAACTTTTTGTCGCAAAGCGAGGATTGGTCCGAAATTGGTCGACGAGCCCTAAATCGAGCGACTTTCCGCGAAGTTTCGTTGGCGAAGCCCACCACTTTGTTCACAGTTCAGTCTTCGCTTCTTCTCTGAGGCTCTGTCACAGTATCTTCTTCTCTTTCTCTCTGGTATGCTCCGTTTTGGGTTGTTTTTGATGAATTTGGTTTGAGGAATGGTTGGTTTTATCGTTATCTGTCGGATTTATGGGTTATTTGGGCGTTTATGTGTCTGGGTTTGATTTGAATTTTGGGTTTTTAGGAAGTGCCCGCAAGGTGTTCGATGAAATGCCTCTGAGGAGTGAGGATTGTGAATCGAAGTTTTTTTTTGGGTTTTCAAGTTGTTAGGATATTGTGGGTATTGGGTTTCACTGTTGGGTGATTTTGTTTGGGATGTGGATTTTATGGAGAATCGGATGTGATATTTTTCATGAAGTGTTTGAGAGAGGTCTGCTTGGTGTAATAATATATGCAGTTTAATGAGTAGTATTTAATATGGTTTGTTTGATTCCTTCAGGTTGATGCATTTACACTGCCTATGTTTGAAGATAATAACTATATATTTGACTTTTTGTTTTCACTTAGATTGTCTATTTTGAAATGGGGGATTAGGGTTAAGCAGTCACATACACATGCATATGTTAGTTTATCATTTTCTATAAGTATATATAATTTTGTGTATTATGGACTTGTTAAGTTTCTTATTGCTGGAACATGGTTTAGTTTATGAAGTTTGTAAAGATATTTTCTTGTGTTTTTATCAATGAAGTTTGTGTTTCTTCAGTTTCAGAGGACCAGCTGTTGAGAGACAGTGGAAGGTGTTCTGGTCTCTGACCAACTCTAGTACATGAACTCATGTTGTAGCTTCAAGAGTCTCTACTTATGAATTATCAACCAGAGAAGCTTGTTAGGTAAGTGCTCTTTCAAAGGATGTGATCATTTATGCTATTCATTTGTGCCTTGACTGTTAAAACAGGAGTAAATCATTTGTTCCGCAACTGTGCCAAACTTCATTCATATGGGGTATGATCAGACAGTGTTATGAAACTCGGGATTTTGGACTTCCCCAAGACGAGAAGTGGAAAACTCAGTCAAACCAACAATTTCGGGCCAAAATTGGTCAACTCATTAAAATTCAACTTTTAAAAAATTAATTTTTATTTTAATTGTTTATTGTTCTTAATAATTACTTCTCAAATATTGTATATTTATTGTTCTTAATAATTAGTAATGTTTGTTTTGTAATTAGTAATTTGCTCTTAGCAAGTTTATAACCAAAGTCCTCAAAATTGTGGTAAGAGATGATAGTGAACACTCACAAGTTTGGAATTAAAAGTGACCAAATATTGTTGATTGTCTTTAATGAATATATACAATTATTTATTTAATACAAAACGAGTTTTGCCGAGTTCTCCCTAGTTCCTAGTTTCATATCCTTAGGTATGATTTTTTTTTGCAGGTTTGAGGATTGGAACCCGGATAAAAGTGTTGACGTGAAGTTCTCTTCAACCTATGGAACACATTCTGGAAAATTAAGGAGAACTTTCAATTCGGTTTCTGAAAAAATTCAAAGAGGTTTTGAAAGTGGTTCCGACCGGATTAGGGGATTTGGGAAGTCATTGAGATCCGTTTCTTTCGATGGCATACTGACCAAAGGCTTGGACTGTAGAAAAAAGATTCTCGATCCGCAAGGACAGTTCCTTCAGAAGTGGAATAAGATATTCGTACTGTCGTGTGTGATTGCTGTTTCCTTGGATCCTTTGTTTTTGTATATCCCTGTCATCGATGATGACAAGAAGTGCCTTGATTTGGACAAGAAGATGGAGACTACAGCGAGTGTTTTGCGCTCGTTCACCGATCTCTTTTACATAGCTCATATCATAGTTCAGTTCCGTACTGGCTTCATTGCTCCTTCATCTCGAGTATTTGGAAGAGGCGTTCTAGTTGACGATGGGTGGGCTATAGCAAAGCGGTATTTGTCGTCATACTTTCTGATAGACATTCTTGCCGTTCTTCCACTTCCACAGGTAAGAAATATTTCCAACAGTCTATATTTAAATTTCAATGTTTATGTATTATGTAATTTTATATACTTCTAAGCTCTTATTGTGATACTAACAGGTGGTTATATGGTTCGTTATTCCAAAAATGAGAGGGTCGAGAACTCTGAATACAAAGAACTTGTTGAAGTTTGTTGTACTATTCCAATATCTTCCAAGATTTCTTCGCATACGTCCATTGTATAAAGAAGTCACGAGAACTTCTGGCATACTCACTGAGACGGCTTGGGCCGGAGCTGCATTCAATCTCTTTCTGTATATGCTTGCTAGCCATGTAAGTTTTTATTATGAGTTTAGTATTGGGAAAATTGCAAAAATAGAAGTCTTAATTCTTAATTTCAGGGGACATTTCGTCATTTTTATAATAATACACACACTTTGCAAAAAAATGCAAACAATACAACACCCTTTTGCAAAAGTGTTATATAACAGAGCACCTTTTTGCAGTTTTCTCTTTAATATTTATGTTACAATTTATTCTTTTGATCTATATCTGATCTTTCGAGTTGCTCATATTTCGTATAGAAATGTATATCTCATCATCATATTTTTAGAATTAAGCATATTAACTTAAATAATGTATATTATTATTTATGTGATATTAAACAGTACCTTATAAATAATAAATAGATTACTAGAATAGTATACTTTCTGTTTTACAAAACAACAAAATATATGTTTTTCTTATATACGGTTCTTATCAGTTCAATATCATATACATTTTTTGTGTGATATTCTTGAAACATTCATATTTTTGTATAGTGACAGTAATTATTGTGTTTTGGTCCAACCCGTGTGCTAAAGTATTGCTCTCTCTTAGATACTCGGGGCGTTTTGGTATTTGTTCTCTATAGAGCGAGAAACTACTTGTTGGAAGGACGCTTGTCAGAAGTACACGGGTCCTTCTGGATGTAACATCAGTTCGTTATATTGTGATATCCAATCAGGAGACCATTCGTTTCTGAATGTTTCGTGTCCAGTAACGACGCCAAATACAACGCTCTTTGATTTTGGAATTTTCCACGACGCCCTCGACTCTGGTATTGTGGAGTCGAGAGATTTTCCCCAGAAATTCTTCTACTGTTTCTGGTGGGGCCTGCAAAGTTTGAGGTGTGCACTTAGAGATTGTTCACTTTTAATCTATACCATATTGCTTTGAGTTAGTTCATTGCGACTTTTTTTTTATCAGCAGTTCATTGCGACTTACTTCTTATATCGGTTCTTATGTGATGTTTGCGCGACTTCTTGCAGTTCTCTCGGTCAAAATCTGAAAACCAGCACGTATATTTGGGAAATTTGCTTTGCAGTTTTCATTTCCATTGCGGGGTTGGTATTGTTTTCACTCCTCATCGGAAATATGCAGGTTAGCAAAAATGTGTATTCTTACATAGCTTGTAGTTATAGAGTATTATTAACATTTGACTCATGCTTGAACTTTATATTTACTTGAGGAACATATATATGTGTTGATATTATATTGTATGTACTATGTGGGTAAGTAAAAATATGTATTCTCACTATTTACATAGCTCGTAGTCATAGAATATTCTGTTTTAACATTTTTGACTCGTGTTTGAACTTTATATTTTCGACATATATATCTTTATATTATATGGAAATATGTGGTTTAGTAAAGTATGTTTTTTCAGC
Source organism: Geranium rotundifolium (assembly GCA_963920655.1). Classification (NCBI taxonomy): domain Eukaryota; kingdom Viridiplantae; phylum Streptophyta; class Magnoliopsida; order Geraniales; family Geraniaceae; genus Geranium; species Geranium rotundifolium. The sequence continues at coordinate 36,456,125 of OY987318.1, forward strand.
TCGCAAACATAGAATATTATCGAACCTTACGTTTACATGAGGAACATATATATGTTGATATTATATGGAAATATACAGGGTTGTAGTCACAGAATATTATGTTTTGACATTTTTGACTTTGCTCGAACTTTATATTTTCACGAGTAAGTAGGAACACATATATGTTGATATTATATGGAAATATGCAGGTTAGTCTATGTACTTACGTAGCTTATAGTAGTAGAATATCATGTTTTAAATTTTTGACTCAATACTCGAACTTTGTAATTACACAAGGAAACGTATATATGTTGATATTTTATTTGTTGTACCACGAAACAGACGTATTTGCAGTCTACGACTACGAGACTGGAGGAAATGAGGGTGAAGAGACGGGATGCAGAACAGTGGATGTCCCACCGCCTGCTTCCCGATAACCTGAGGGAACGGATCAGGCGGTATGAGCAATACAAGTGGCAAGAAACACGAGGCGTTGACGAAGAGAATTTGCTCTGTAATCTCCCGAAGGACCTCAAACGGGATATAAAGCGCCATCTCTGCTTGGATCTTCTCATGCGGGTAAGTTCTGCTCAGTGTCGTAGTAAAATTCGGTGTAGGCAAAAATTTATATAATATTCACCAGATATTTACCATATTTAAGAATTTGCTCGAAATATTTATTTGGGTAAATTACGAAAAATTGCAATGAATTTTATCCAATTTTGCAAAAAGTGGCTGTGAACTTGTCATTTTTTTTCTTGGAAATTGTGTACATTTTTTCTAAAATGACAAAAATGCCCTTGAAATAGTTTTTTCCAAAAATTAAAAATTTTAAAATATATTTTTTCAACGCTAGTTAGTCTGGTTTTTTATTCCCTTGCACGTCATTGATGTCCTTCCGTGAGACTTCATATGTAGACGAGTTTGGAGTAAAGAGAAAAACGGCAAGCTCGAGTTGAAAAACATTATTTTATATATTTTGAATCTTCAAAAAAATAAATTTAAGGGTATAATTGTCAATTTTTGACAAATACACACATTTTGCAAAGAAAAAAAAAAGGTAAGTTTACAGCAAAATTTGAATAGTTTATGGCAACTTTCTCTAATCCATTTTTGATTGTTAATGTACATTAGTTTGTTTAATAAAAATATCGATTTAATTAATCTCGATTAGTGCCAGATTAGTCTTCAAAAGCTCTGGCCGCTCGACTAGCGCCTTACAACTTTTACAATACTGGTTATGAACTCGTGTTCTCGAATCTTTAGGTACCAATGTTCGAGACCATGGACGAGCAGCTGCTGGACGCAATGTGCGACCGCCTGAAACCTGTCCTCTACACGGAAGAGAGCTACATTGTTCGGGAGGGTGACCCAGTCGACGAGATGCTCTTCGTCATGCGCGGGAAGCTCTGGACAATGACGACCAACGGGGGTCGGACAGGCTTCTTGAACTCGGATCACCTAAAAGCCGGCGACTTCTGCGGTGAGGAGCTCCTCACGTGGGCCCTTGACCCCCACTCCTCGTCGAACCTCCCTATCTCGACGAGGACGGTCCGCGCCATCGTGGAGGTCGAGGCCTTCGCCCTGATGGCAGACGACCTCAAGTTCGTGGCATCCCAGTTCCGGCGGCTCCACAGCAAGCAGCTCCGGCACACGTTCCGGTTCTACTCGCAGCAGTGGCGGACGTGGGCCGCGTGCTTCATCCAGGCGGCGTGGCGCCGCCACATGAAGAAGAGGCTCGACGAGTCGCTCAGGGTCGAGGAGAACAGGCTGCAGGACGCCCTGGCGAGGACCGCAAGCGCGACGACGAGCTCGCCGAGCCTGGGCGCAACGATATACGCGTCGAGGTTTGCGGCGAACGCTCTGAGGCTTTTGAAGCGGAACAGCGCGTCGAGGAGGGCGGCGAGGCTGCCGGAGAGGGTGCCGGCGCTGTTGCTTCAGAAGCCGGCGGAGCCGAATTTCACTGACGAGTAGGTATGTAGGTGAAGTTTGTTAGCAGTAACATTTTCTGGTGATTTTTACTGATTTGAAAGAGGGGTCAGTATGTTTGTGTATTCTTTAAGGTTTTTACTCTTTTGTAAATTATTTGTAGTATATGGGAATTTTATATTGTTTGCTACAGTTTTCAACTTTGAAGAAATTTAGACGAAAGTGATATATGTTTACCCCAGTAACATAAATGGTTAAATGAATGGGAAAAAAACATTTTATTACATTTCACTATAGATAATTTGCATTTTGATACTCTAGTCTTTAATTTATTTCATTTTTGTTACTCTAACAATCATTAACATTTTGTTAGAAATAGCAATGGAATTAAATTTGGATATCAAAGATGAACAGTGAGTATCTTCTCCAATGAGCTTCATCATAGAGCTAGACACGGTTCAGGAATTGGACCGAACCGGTTAAAATCAGACCGAATTGAATCAAATAAGTGGGCATTGGTCTGGTTCTGGGCACAATTCTACAGTTCGGTTCTTGGTTCTACTCAATTAAATGATTAATTGTGATATTAAGGATCTAGTTCTCTGGTTTAGTTTTATAGTTTTGCCCAATTAGATTCAATTAATGTGACATTCATACATTGTTTAATTCACGGTGAAAATTATACACGATTAAACTATTTTGCAAACAAAAACTCAAAACCGAAACACAAAAGAATACCAATCAAAACCCTCAGAACCGGTTAATTAGCAGTTCTGCACTCTTAGAACCGGAACCTAACCGAATTGATTTGATTCTCCATTTTCAGACCCAAATTCGATCCGACACCCGCGGTCCTCAGTTCTTTGATTTGATATGTCCTCACGAATCGCTCCCGACACTTTCACTCTCAATATTTCAATCAATTGCTTCTGTCGATTGAACCGTTTGGGTTACTCAGTTTGATAGCTTTGATTTATACATTGCAGATATGCCAATATTTATTTCCTTTACATGACTTTTCATAGATATACATGGAAATTCTAAACATGCTTGTATCTTTATTAATTTAAGCAAGCTAATTATTAATATAGATTAGAAGGATACTTCAGAAAAGAATGTCCTCTTTAAAATGATAACATAATTTCTTGTCTTTTTCGCTTTAGGGAATATTGTGTCATTCTTTCACGTGGTAGATCTAATTTGTTGAGATCAATGTTTCTATACTAGCTGACTGATTTTTTCTTCTTTGGCAGCATATGTTGCTGTTTGCGATGCTTTTACAAGAGTGAATGCGTGATCTCTCAATGGTAAAATCGCCGTCAAGCCCCATAAGAAAATCGCACGCATGTTCTTCGTCGCGCATCGCCTGAATCGTTCTGTTAGATTTGCGCGCTGATGCAGTGTGGTCGAAGAAGCCGGTATGCAGAATGTAGAACACCTGGAGTTATCGCAAAAGTGTCGGATTTCGACAAAAGACCAGTGTTTTCTAGGCGGAAATGACATTTTGAGCAAAACTCATGGCTATGCCATGAAGTACGATGGATTTCGGCCATCCGAGGTCGTCTTAGAGGTCAAAATCGCGTTTTATAAGTTTCAGACAGTTTTTTATAATTTTTAATATTTGTTTCCTTTATTTTCCTTTCTAGCATTTTTTTCCTTTCTAGCGAATTAGGGTTTTCCTTTTTTCAATTTGTGTTTCATTATTTAAGCACTCTCGCACGGTCTTTGTTAATTAGTTTTGAAGTTTAATAAAAAATCGAGGTTTCCCTCAAATCTATCACATTCGGTATTCGCAAGAATCAACGAACTTGATAAAGAGTTCCTCCTAGCCACGTACGCTGCATCACGCGCGCATTTTCCACGCCGAGGATGCATAGACTGCACTCTCTTGCCAATGTTGTCAAGTGGTAGTAAGGCGATCTATCGCGTCTTAGGATCGATCGAGGTACACATGAAACACTATGTCTCTATTGTTGCTCTGTTACCATGTGAAGAGATTATTTGTATTTGTATTTGTATCCTGACTTTTGTAAACCCAAATCAATCTGTTGATGGAAAATTGATAGAGACAAAACGTGAAAATTCCTTTCTCTGTCAATATTTATTATATTGAGCCGATGGGTTTATAATGTTCCAACTTATTCTTAGGTGTCTTAAAGGATTCATCATATTGCAAGTGGCCACCAATATCATAAGCATTTTTATATATTTTAGGGATAATTCTTGTTTACTACAATAAACTATAACACATTTACACGTCACTACAGTGTATTTATTAACGTGTCACTTCAATAATTTATCAACAACTGTATTATAAACAATTTTAATAATTTCAAAAGAAATTTTGATTGGCAATAATTTCATAATTTAGTTATTTGGAAATTGAAATTTATTATTAAGAAAGAAGGAGCAAATTAAATATTAATTTTATGTGTAATTATTTAGCTCAAAACTAGCCCGACCCAAATGATAAAGCGAGAAAAATACATGTGAATCATTCAAAACTTAAAAAGTTACTAATGAGTTTGTAATCGTGAATATAAGGCCCGGCCTTGTTGTTAGGTGTGAGGTTAGTCTATAATCCTGAATCATGAATAGCAAGAATATGCATACATGATACAAATAAATAAATTGAATGATACAAACAAATGCAAAATAATACCTCAATTTTAATTGATAACAATCATACAACACGAACAATTATAATTAATTAATAATGAACTTGGAATTGATACGGGAAGAGAGATGAGACATAATTATTTTTTTGTCGAAGCACGGTAGACCGTTTTTTTAAAGATGATTATTGCCCTGTATTTGTAACTCGCTCACATGGTACAATGATGAACGGATGCGAACTCGAACTATGACGTAGAGAGTGATCGATAAAAACGATTTTGATAAAAGTTCGACGATTAGGATACTTGGTGTATTTGCCTATAGCGATTTTTCTCTACTTGAACTGATTAGTGTAAGTCATGCAGCAAAATATTCAGTGAAATTTGAACGTTTTGTAAACCAGACAATGTAAATCGTATTGTTGATGAGCCTCCTCTCCACCATTGCTTGATCTATAATGGTGTAAATGAGGCTCACTAACAGATCGATTCACAACGGTAATTATACGAAGAGATTCGTTGTGAGATGGAAGAGAGGGAACACAACTTGATTGTCTGAGTCGTCGACGAGAAAGCATAGGTGAGGAGGAAACTCGCGAGTCGTCGCGAGCCGATGCGGTCGAGACTCGAGAGAGCAAGGCAAAAGATAAGTGTTGATGCAGCCATTATGTGGAGATAACGCGGACACGTCGCACAAAATCGACAGAGATTGACGGTGAATAAGACGCCACGTCGCCAATTCATGCGAATGAGCTTATTTTGGGTTGAGCGTCCCACATCAAAAATGCACGAACAATTCTTATTGTTTATAAATTATAAGCGTTGTTGTTTCACGGTTGAACACAAATATTGTTGGGCTAATGTGGACTCTGTTGTATGAGCATATGACAATCTAATCAGAAAACTCGTTCTGAACCCACACATTTTTTCTTTTAAGAGAAACAAAATATCTTAAATCCGACATAACCTAATATCTCCGATCAGATCATAACATAATAATAAAAGCCGCCCACGCATTAACATCTCGACTCCACACAATCAAACACCGTCTACAATAGATGGCACGTGCCAGAATCTTCTAATATAATTAGAAATGACAAAAATCTTTAAATCCGACAGAGAAACTGATGTCCCCAATCCATCAATGCAGGGAACACGAACATGATCACTAAACCCACCTCGCTATCATCTTACAAAGACGATGAGAAAAAACTCCGAATCCAACAAAATAAAACACGAAAATCAATAAATCCGCCCCGAACCTCATAGTTCTTTTGTTTAAACATTAAAATACGTTAATTACCGTTCCATTCGTTTTCCTCTATCAACAACGTTAATTCATGAATCACGGTTGAGTTCTATTTAGTTACAGCTTGACGACCAGCACGCTGACGTTGTCGTCGCTGCCCCGAGCCACCGCGAACTCCGCCAGCACCGCCGCAGCCTCAGCCGCTCGGCTCTCGCTCACGACCTCGCCGGACCTCCTCTTGATCCGCCCGTCGAGACACCTCCTGACGACCTGGCACGCCACCTCGTTGGATACCACGTCCCAGAGCCCGTCGCTGGCGAGGATCAGGAACTCGTCGCTCGCGGATCGCTGCCTGATCGTCACCTCGGGCTCGGGTATCACGTAAGGCTTCAGGTGCTGGTCACCTGCGCATTATTAACTGATATAATAAGCATGAAGTCGCTGGTTCTAATTTTTAGACACATAAGTCAGTATTTATTTAACACAATGTAACGTTGCACTGAGCCAGTCGTGACGTGTTTAGTGTATTTATGGGAAAATTGTACCTATAGATCTTGAAGTGTTGAGAACTCCGAGAACTCGATGGCCGTTCCAGTTTATCACCCTCCCGCCGGCGGATTCGATCCTCTTCAGCTCATCGGGCCTGTCGGGCTGCGGACATGACAAAATTTTGTTATGATCAGAAAGATCGAACGTAACATCTGCTCGAGACAATGTGTCGACTATGTCTATATGCGGAAGAGGAAGATTATTTTCTTTCTTGATATTATACAATTTACTCATTTCAATACAGTTCTCGATTCGATTTCAGTTTTTAGTCTCAATTGAACGTCATTTTATAAGACACTCAAATTTTCAAGAGACAGTGAGCCATTGACCATAGTTAGTACCGTACATTCGAGACCGATTCGAATTTTTGTAACTTTTTGGTTTTAGCTTATAAAAACTAAATCCAAACAGTACTTAATGGATTCAATAAAAATGTAATTGCTAGGGATAATGGTCAGGGGGCGGGTCATCTCCGTTAGAAACGGGTCAGAGATTTCCGGTCGGATTCGAAAATTTCCGTTTTTCGGAAAACCCAAAAGATGTTATTAAAAATGAATTATAATTTTGTTTTTTTAATTTTTTAAAATTATATTTTTAATATATTGAGGCGGAACGGGACATGAATGCCTCACCCCGTCCCCACCTCGGTCTTTCGAATGTGAGGATTCCCCGCCATATTTCCGTTCCTATTCGAAAATTCTCATCGGAAACAAGAAATATTGCCATCCTAATTATTGCAACCAAACTGTTATATACAATTCTCAGTTTCTCGACTATTGTTCAAGTCGAGTCTTGGTTCGAGATCGGGTCTTACTCCAAAACGAACACCTCTATCTATTAATTTAATGTAATCGAGTTCAACCAGCAATAGCTTAATGCTCTAATTAAATTTTCAATATCCATCTAAATAAAGGAATTGCTTCAAAATTAGATCAAATCCCACAAAACTATATTTGTTCATTGTGAAATTAGCAAAAATATTAATTACCTTGTGATCAGAAGACAAGGCGAGAGCAATTCCTCCTCTGGAGAGCACAGCTCTCGAGTCTCCACAATTGGCCACAACAACAATCTCCTTCCCCACCACCGCCACCACCGCCGTCGACCCCACCATCTTCATCGTCTCCGCCGCAGCGCCGCCGCGTGCGGCGGCGCCGGCGACCTCATCGTCCATCTTCCCGAAGCACCTCACCATCACCTCCTCCCAGCCCGATCCTCCCTCCGCGCCTCCCTCCGCCGCCACGATCCGGTGGAGCCGGTCTCCGCACGCCTCCGCCACCCACGCGCCGCCGTGGCCGTCGAAGACCCCGTAGAAGTCGAATTTTTCGGGGACCGGCCCTTCTCTTTTCTCCATGAACCCCGTCTCAACCCTCACCGAGTCCTCCATCTCCCTCCTCCTCCCGATCACCGACGCCGACCCGGCGGAGGCGGCGGCGCGTGACTCGCACGCGCCGCCGCGAATATCGTCACGCGCCGGCGTGACGGCGACGGCGGGTCGTTTCGGGAAATGGGTCGGGGCCGGACACGTGGACTTCCGGAGGAGGCGCCTCCGGCGAGCATTGTTGCTCCTGATGAGGCTGAGCCGACCCAATTCGGTGTTGTTCTCCGTCGTCATTGGCTTTTTCCGGCGAGTGGTGGCGCGGCCTCAGCTCCTGGTCTCTGCCTCAGCTCCTAGTTCGTTGAATCAAATCAAGTAGCTCTAAATTCTAATCAGAAAAAAATATGAAATTAAAAAATATTTTTATTTTATTTTATTTCTGTAAAAAAGCGTGGAATCGGGGCCGTCGCTCTCATCCGGCCGTCTGTTAGCTGCCACGTGGGCCTGGCGAGCGCCTCAGGCACTGATTTTTTCCCGGAGACGTGGGCGGTCAGGATTGGTCCGGAGGGACACGTAGGGTTGGATCGACGGTGCGTAGCCAGAACGAGTACCGAATGTGGGGCCCACAATCAGTGAGTTAGGAGCAGATACGTGGCGCCTCGTGATGTTGGGTTGTGGACGTACCTTTTGTCCGTTTTCAGACAAGGAACTGTTGATCTGTCAGAGTATCAGGACACGCGTCGACGTGTCGGGTTCGGACTCGGGCCTCGTACTCCGTGTCGCCGATATTTATGGAATCTGTTTCAGATCTTTAGTTTTGTCCGAACCGAAAAGTTATTTCAAGAAATTAGAGAAGGGACTGGATTTGAGTCACTCACTAGCTGGCTCACCCATGCCATGACGTCACCTTCATTCTTCTTTATTATTTATTTTAAAATTTTAAATTGTTTTTTAGTAGTAGGTTCTTGACAAACATAAACGGAATTGGTAGGCTGTTCATGGCTCAGTTAACTGAATCAAAATGTTGTACCAAATACAAAAAATTGGTTTTATAATTTTTTAAACTATAACTAAAATTGGATATAATTAAATAATTAATTTGTAACCATTGAAAAATAGTTTGATTTTCAATTTAAATCGAAATAACTAAATATTTTGAGCTTGATGTTTAGACCCAATTTTTTGTTCATTCAAAATAATGATAATTAAATTTAAGAATATGTATAAACAATGATTTAAATGGATAAAAAATTCGTAATAAAATCAAAATTTAGGTAGGTTTTTTTGGAGTCAACCAGTGTTGTTTGTGAAAATAAAAATGACCTTGTTAATGCATGGATGATTTTGAATACGACATATGATAAGTAAAATTTTGATTCGATTCATCTGGTTAATCCTCGATATTTATTATATGAACCGTATCCAACATAATTTGATTGGTTAACTTAAAATTAAAAATAAAACTATAACTATAACTATAACTGAATCTTAATTAAAAATTTTGGGTTTTTTAGTTTTTGTTTGATCTGGTTTTAGTTTGGGGTTGGTTTTTGGTTTAAAATGAATACTTCCAGTAACTGATCTTCTTTTTCCAATTACAAGGTGGTCTATTCATGTTGGGCTTACTGGGCTGGAGTAATAAAGTTTGGGCTAGGCCCAATTTTCAATGCTCTTGGGCTGGATTGATAACTAACATATATAATTATTCAAAAACAAAGCGACGCCGTTTTACGCACGCACCGTTTACAAAGTCAAAACCTGCTCTCCGCAACCGCAAAACTCACTCACTCACTCTCAACTCTCAAGCTCGAGACTGCTCAAAAATGGATTGGATTGATTCTGATGATTCTGTAGCCGAATTCACACTATCCGAGGTAAGAATCTGTGTGAAGCTCTTTAAATTTCCTTTTCTGGGTGTCTGAACAGTCACATGGGTTTCAATTTCTGCTCACCTATTTGTGAAATATGCTCTAAAATCTGAATAATCTGTGTTTTTTTTGCTGGAAGATTCATGGTTTTTAAGAATACCCACAACTTGAAACTGCTCGATATGTTTTTTCATAGCTGATTTCTTGCAGAATCTGGACTTGGGGTTTTTAGTGATTAAGTGATGGAAATGGGGCATTGTTGTCTCAATTTGTTGATATGATGTGGAAATGTTTGAAATTTCTGAACAATCAATTTCTGCTTATCCATTTGTGAAATATGCTCTAAAATTTGAATGATCTATGTTTTTTCTGGAAAATTCATGATTTTTAAGAATACCCACAACTTGAAACTGCTCGATGTGTTATTTTCATAGCTGATTGCTTGCAGAATCTGGATTTGGGTTTTAGTGATTAGCTTATGGAGCCAGAAATTGCCGTCTAGTTTTGTTGATGTGATGTGGAAATGTTTGACAGATAGTGGAAATGGGCAATATCTTTAAGGAGGTAGGAGAGATTTGTCTAAGCCAGGAGTTTTGCCAAGATATTGCTATCAGTTTTAGGTGAATAATTTACATTTTTGCCACTGTCATGGTGTTTTTCAGACAGAAACCTGGGTCTATAGCTTGAATATGGTTTGTGTTTTGCAGTTCCTCAGCTGCTCGGGCTGGAAAATCCGCCATAACAGGGCAGCAGGTTGTTCCTGTTTTGTCGTCTCTTCGTGTTTCAACAATTTTACCATTTTACGACTCTTGAGAGTTCAGAGATGTTGATTATTGGCATTGTGCTTGTGTTTCAGGTGCAGAGTTGGTTCTTTGAGAAACAAAGTCAAAAGGATTTTCCGAAAAAAGCTATATGCTCGTCGAGTGGCCTCAACCTGTGTGTTGATCTCTCTAGTTCGATTCCTAGCAAAACACCTGAATTTCCTAAGAAGCCTAAAGGTATATTCTTTATTAGTACTGTAAGTTTAGTAGTTTCCGGTAGTTCCATGGAAACAAAATCCGCGGGAAATGTTTTCTAATCAAATACTCGAACAATCACGCCTCTTGTCGTAGAAGGGAATTATTCAGATGCATTTTGTGTATGTATGTAATGAATGTATTGACGTTTTAGCTGAAGAATTGGAAACCGTTTCAATTAATTTCTGAAACTAGACTTCTTGGAACGGTATTTAGAGCAATTGTTGATACAGGCCGTGCAGCAGAACTCAAGGAGCTGAGATTTGAAGCCAAATCAGCCAAAGACGCTGCATGGTGAGAAATTATCTATTCTTGGCCGGGAAAGTTTGTATTTTTGGAAACTATGTGCGCTTGAAATGCTTATTCTCCATCTTTCATTTTATGGATAGAATAGAACTCGTAATGTTTGCTCTGTATGATTCATCAGATTAGCTAGAAAATGCTACAAATTGTGCTCATTGCAAGTTTCGATTTTCATTTCTACACCATTGGAGATTCCGTAGGAACATGATGTAGTTGTGAATAGTGGTGTTAGCTTTAAACAATTCATTGTTGGTGGAAAATAAATCTTGATTTCCTGTTGAAGAAATTTTTTCCCTATATCTCCAAATCTCTGTCGTTGAGAATCTACCTTCACGCAAAATATACACACGATAATATTGTGATAACGGGTTAGATTTAGAAACTTACGGACTTTGTGCTTTGTGGATATTCAGGTATGACGTTGCTGCGTTCTTGACCTACAGAGTTTTGTACACGGGTGAACTAGTAAGATTCTTGTTTATTAACCTCTGCCTTTTGTTCATTTTTAGAATTATATATTGGGTGTAAAAATGTCACAATTTAGCATATCATCACATTGATCGGGATATTGAACTCAGTGCGTATTCTACGTGAACTATACATTACCTACTAAATGAAAGTGTTGAATCTCGTGACGTCGTATGCAGGAAGTTCGTGTTAGGTTTGCCGGATTCAACAATCAACAGGACGAGTGGGTGAATGTGAGAGAAGGCGTGCGTGAGCGCTCTATCCCACTGGAGCCTTCGGAATGCCACAGGGCTAAGGTTGGAGATCTCGTGTTATGCTTCCAGGTAAAAAATTACAATTCTTCACATTCCCGCCCTTGTTAGCGTGAAACTTCCCGATACAAAATTGATCTTGTGCTATATTGCGCTGGCCGTCCATGGCAGGAAAGATTTGATCAAGCGGTGTATTGCGATGCTCATATCATCGAAATCCAAAGGCGATTGCACGACCTCAGGGGATGTAGATGCATTTTCGTTGTTCGTTATGACCATGACCATTCTGAGGTACACTCTCGAATCCATTTCAAGTGCATCCGCTATTTCTTCGTCGGCGTCCCACTTCTTAAAGATCTTTTATGTGTGTCAAACTTGAACTTCAATATGTCATCAGACTGGTGATGTGATTCACTTCTTGTCTTTTAGATGTGGGATGTAAGTCACTAGCTAGTGTCCCACATAAGAAAGATCTCTTACGTGGGTCGTGCTTTAACATGCTATTAGAGTGGTTCTATGATCCGTAGATAGGGACGCCAAAAAATAAGCGACCAACCCAGAAAATAATCAAACCAAAAAGAACTAAACCAAAACTTCATAGGTTCGGTTTTAGTTTATAAAATGCGAACTGATAAAAAACCGATCGATTTGTGCACGTGGCTCATTTTAAGTCATTGGTTTTTATTAATTGAACCTAAAAATATTTGGTCAACAAAAAAGCAGCCACATAAAGCCCAAAATGTGAGAATATTATGAAAATCGGTTCAACAAAAATCTAATCAAAGACCGGATAGGTCAAATAATAGGTCAGAACGGTGTGAAGTGTGAGAATAGCATAAAATTCAGAATTGCATTCCATCGGTCAGAACGGTGTGAACCGACACGTTCAAAAACGAACAGAATTGCATTCCATCGGTTTGGTTTCAATTTTTATTTTCTTAAAATTGAATTGATTGGTTCGGACAGCACCGAACCGACTCAAAACTGAACCTTGAACGGCCCTATCTGGAGATGTAAGATGCTAACATCCTCTATATCTTAAACACGTTCACTATTTACTCGTTAGAGTCCCACATTTGAAATAGTTTTTTACGTGGGTCGTGCTTCAACACGTCACTGACCGCACCGGCAATATAATCTACATCTTTCTGAAGCAGGACGTTAACAACGTCCATGTCTCAAGCATACTCACTGTTTCTTTGTTAGTGTCCCACGTCTGAAAGATCTTTTATGTTGGTCCTACGTCAACTCGCTAACAGACCAGTGATATGATCCGCGTCTTTTAGATCTGACATTGCTTCGTGCGCGCGTTTCAGGAAAGGGTCGAGCTGGAGAGGATATGCTGCAGACCTAAACAGCAACAACAACCAGCAATAGATTTCTCCGGCTACCTTGAAATGTCCTAGAAAATTAGGGCACAAGAGAATATCATGCCCTACATTTTGTGTGGACAATGTAAGTCATTTTGTGGGTTTCATACCTTCAAGGTGTTTGTTGGGATGTCTTTAAAGTTTATGCATAATTTTGAAAGAGTAATGCATTTATCTTGATTTGGAAATTATGAGTGAGTTTTGGATCGATGGTATTTATTACTAGTAAGATCTTGTTATTGCCAAATTTCTAATGTCAAAATTAGAAATAACAATGTAAGGAGATTTTTGAACCCAAAGCTTGATTATATATATATATACATATATTTAAAATTCTCGACTAAAATGTCATTACATATGTTTTAAAATGTAGTTTTAAAAAAAAAGTTTTAAAATGTTATTTTTAACAGGTAATGACAGTTTGTTACGCCTAATTACACTGGAATAACACTTTCATATCCTAACTGTTTTTTTATTATTCTAACAATTTTTTTGTGATAACTTATAATAAAATGAATAAAATACCAATGGTTTAAGAAATCGGAATAGAACCGGTCCAATTTGATTTATTAAACCAGATTTGAAATGATTCAAATTTAATTTTAGATTTAGGGGCATAATTGTAATTTCATCTTAAATATAAACCAAATTGAAATAGAAATAAACAATATTGAACCAATTCAATTTATGGTTTCTCAAACCAATGGTAGTTTACGTATTTTAGAGGTAAGTTGTTACAAGAAAATTATTAGGGTACTAAAAAAAGAGAAAAATAGTTAAGGCATGAAAGCGTAATTTCACAATAGTTAGGTGTAACAAAATGTCATTATCCCTATTTTTAATACTCCTTCCCTATTCTCTTCTTTCGCCGCCTGTACTGATGCCGGAAGTCTCACTGCCGCCTAAGCCTCCGGTGGCCGACTGGAGCTCGTCACTGTTTGGTTCTCAAAAATTAGGGGAAAGTTAACCTACAAGTAGGGGTGTTCAAAAAACCGATAACCGAGAGAACCGACCCGAACCGAACCGAAACCGAGGGAATCGGTAACCGAACCGATCGGTTCGGTTGGGTCGGTTCGGTTATACTCAATAACCGACCGAAAGTCGGTTCGGCTATCGGTTACGGGATTCGGAAAACCGCCCGTAACCGAACCGAACCGATAACCGATGAGCTGTCTCGATTGGAGTGGGACTCACTCAGACCGGAAAACGACGTCGTATGGAGTGGGACTCACTCAGACTCAGCTGTGTCTCTCTTCTGGGACTTGTGTCGACTGTCGTAGGGTTTGAGAGAGAGAGGGCGAGAGGCGGAGAGGCGAGAGGCGACGGTCGGCGGAGAGGCGAGAGGCGACGATCGACGGAGGCGAGAGGCGACCGACAACAAATTCAGACGGAGACCGAGACGGAGGCGATTGACAACGGACGAGAGACCTTCGACCGAGCGCGACCGACCGACCGATCGACAACCATTTTGACCTTCGATCTCGATCTCGATCTCGGTAAGCCATTTTGACCTTTCGTTCTCGATTTCTCCTGAGCTGTCTGAGGCTCTGAGCTGTCTCGATTTTGATTTGGTTGATTTTTTTTGGGTCCTGAAGTTGCTGAAATGGACAGATGTGGTTGATTTTTTTTGGTTCACTCCCTCTGTTTCTTCTCAGTTTTGTGATGATGGTTCTTTTGTTTGTTTGGGTCATGACCCAGATTTGTAAATTTAGCATTTAGTTTCTTCTTCTTTTTGCTATAATATTGAGGTGCTCTTTTGCTCTTGTCACTTGTTTATGGTATTCTGATTCTTGGGATGTTGATTTAGCATGCATATTGTTTTTCGGATACTGAGTTTTCTTTAGATTTATATTCGATTGAGTTTCACGAAATCTCCGTCTATTTTATATTCGATTGAGTTTTGCCGAATATTGTTTATAAGTGTTGTATTTTGTTAAGAAAAAAATCAAAGGAATGATCAATGATACAAGTAGTAGCAGGAAAGTGGTCACTAAAGATATGAGAATTGACTGAGCAACATATGCCGAAGAAGAAAGAAGAAAGCACAACACAAGCTTTGGATTGGGCCTGAGAAGGCCCAAAAAAGGCCCAAAATGAATCAGTTAACCGAAAAACCGAACCGGTCATAACCGAACCGAACCGACAACCATTCGGTTCGGTTATCGGTTATGAACCTTCAAGAACCGAACCGGTCGGTTCGGTTCGGTTATGACCGGTTCGGTTCGGTTATGACCGGTTCGGTTCGGTTACCGAACCGTGAACAGTCCTACCTACAAGCATGCTCTTTTTTGTTTAATTAAGCCGATGTTCTTTTTGAAAATCGTCGAACTTTATTAGGCGCTCAAAATGACCTCTCGCATGATAACAACATCGAGCCCCGGCGGAGAGCACCCCCCTCCGAGTCAGTGGCTCCCATACCCCACACGGTTCCTACCTTCTAACACTCGAGTTTCTAGACTATGCTCATCTTCCAGATATCAACAACAAAAGGACTTGAATTAAAGTGTTGCGTGTCACGTAATTCCGGGTATTCTAACCTTACATAATATACTTAACAACCACATGAGCTGCTGAATTACAAGAGCGTTTGACATGAGAATTGGTGGCGGGATAAGTTGCCGATCAACATAACGAAACTCAGTCTAGAATGATGCCTCCAAACCGACTTTCCTGGATCGAGCGCTGCCGAATACAATTGACTACTCTTTGACAGTCTGATTCAACTGTAACCCCGCTCCAGTTCATCCTTCCCATCCACCATAGCGCCTTAAATCAACTTTCATGTTTTATTTTTTATTTTTTATTTTTTATTTTTAGTGGTAGGTACTCGTCAAGGTTGTCTAGTTATGTTGGCGTTATTGGGCCGGAGTAATAAATTTTGGGTCAGCCCAATTTCAATGCTATTGGGCTGGACTAGATTAAATATTCAAAATCAAACCGACGCCGTTTTGTCCTCGCGGGAACAAAGGAACTTTCAGATCAGTAGTGACCGGCAAAATCAGATCGATTTCGAAATTGTTTAGGGTTTGTCAGGAGATGAAAATGGAGGATTTCAAAATTGTTCCGGCGATCGATCGATTCGAACGATCACGAGCAAGGAGGTTCCGATTTGCAGCTTCAGATTGCAAAAATTGTATCGCTGTTGCGTTTTTTTCCCTAGAATTGGAGGTAAGCTTCTCGATTTCGTCTCGTTCGTTTCAAATCAGCGCGAGTTCAGTTCATTATCTGAGAATTTTTGGTTCATATGGTTGTTTTGTTCTGCATCTCTGCTGTTTCCGTGAGAAATGTGTTTTATAATGATGTTTGAACGCGTATTTGTCTTCATGACTTGCTGCAGTGGGAAGATTGTTGTTTGTTGATTCTCTTTTCTGGTGAATTGGTCACTGGAGTGAAATGTGCATAAATTTTCAGTGGTGAAGAGTGTTGGTGCACTTCATTTTGTGGATGATTATCAATTATATACTTTTTTGGTTGCTGATAGGTGTTGTTTGATGTGGCTGACAATGATGTTGAACTACATGTTTTTCTTTGTGCCTCGCTATTTTGGGGAGACTGATTTGTTGTTTCTCTTTTGTGTGTATGGGTCGTTTTAGTGTATGGGATCTTTTTAATGCACTCAAATTGATAGCGCTTGCACAATGGACTCTAAGAAGTCATTCTTTTACATGAAATATCATAGGAAAAAGTCCTGCAGACTGTCCCGGCCTTACGTAGGGTACATATGGCGTTAACTTAGTGTTGATATGCATTATGGATCCATGGCTTATGCTACTATAGTAGTCTTTGGGATCATAGTACAGTAGTGTCCAATACATATATCATGGACTTTGCTTCTCGTTCATTTTATTAGTACTATTACATCGCAAACAATACAAAAAACTAAAATACCACATTTACCTGACCAAATTGACCTATACTTGAACAAAAGAAAACCTAAAATTTCACCAAGTACTTGTTATTCTTCGGTAATAATTTCCAACTCCATGTTTTGGGGCCTCTGTGGTCTATTTCCAATTTTATTGGCCTCTTGATTAGTGGAGGCAAAAGGGTTCGGTGGCAGAGTGAGACTAGCTCCGTCTCCCTCCAACATCTGAACCACAACTTTCATTGAAGGTCGATGCATAGGTTGCCACTGAATGCACTTTAATGCCACTATTGCCAATTTC
The DNA here is from genome assembly GCA_963920655.1 of Geranium rotundifolium. Lineage (NCBI taxonomy): Eukaryota > Viridiplantae > Streptophyta > Magnoliopsida > Geraniales > Geraniaceae > Geranium > Geranium rotundifolium. Next base: position 36,473,206 of record OY987318.1, read on the forward strand.
TCAGCAATCTTTGCTTGTTCCTCTTCTTCGATTTCGATCTTTAGTTCTTCACCTTGATCTAAGCGCTTATAAACCCATTCTGGAAAGTACACTTGGCTCGAATTCTCTACACTTATATCAATATTCTTCCTCCCTCCCACCATTTCAAGCAGCAACATTCCATAACTATAGACATCGGACTTGTAGGATGGTTTTCCAAAATTCCTGGACGCCACTTCTGGTGCTATGTACCCCATTGTCCCTCTTGCTGCCGTCATGGTCACGACACTTTTCTCCTTGGAACAGAGCTTGGCCAGACCGAAATCCGAGATCTTAGGAACGAAATTGTGGTCTAGCAGAATATTGTGAGGTTTAATATCGAAATGAAGGATCTGTTGGTCGCAACCATGGTGAAGATACTCAATCCCCTTGGCTATGCCCAAGGCAATATCCTGAAGCTTCTCCAGATCGAGCACGACCCTCTTACCTGATTCGTTCTCTGAGAATATGAACTTCTCCAACGACTCGTTGGGCAAGAACTCGTATACGAGCGCCCTGTGAGGTCCATCGGCACAGAAGCCAACCAGGCGAGCAACGTTAACATGATGGATTCTTCCCATGGAAGCCACTTCATTGATGAACTCTTCTCCATTTCTCGTGGAGTCGCTAATAAGAATCTTGACAGCGACCAGGACGTCGCTGGCGAGCTTGCCTTTATAGACAGTTCCGAATGCGCCTTGTCCCAATTCTTGATTGAATTTGTTCGTAATGATCTTAATATCAGCATAAGAATACCTTGCTGCCTTGAGGGATTTGTAATCCTCCAGAAATTGCTTTATCTTCATCTCATTCTTCCTCTTCAATCCATAGGATCTGTGTGTACGATAGAGTCCAATTGCTACTGCTATGAGGACAAAAGACCCAAGAACCGTACCTACAAATTTGAAATATCAAAATTTTCAATTCAGATATTTGTTAAACAAAGTACTTGTTAGTTGATATGTATAATTAGGCATGCTGAACGTATATACTTACCTATCATGAGTTGTTTTCCTTTTGCACCTGTTAATCACAGAAGCCAATCAATAAATCAGAGTAGCAAATGGGTTATGGAATCATCTGTTCAAAAATAAGTGTTTCATTTCTAGTTATATGCCAAATAATATGAGTAAATGGAGGTGAGGCAGACTTAGATGTGTAAACGTGTCTATTCCACAACTACTAAGCCTTTGAGTTTGATTTTATATGAAATCATAATTTCTTCTATAGTTTTTGAATTGATATACTTAAATTAATCTTCTCACTTCCATCTTAGTTAATAAAACTACAAGTTTATAATTCAACCCATATGCACACACCTGTAGATTTCAGTTGAAAACACTCTGTTTCTGCTGTGGTGGTAATGTTATTAATGTTCTTGAATCTGCATCCCCTTCCTTGTTTTTCGCATGTGACGCAATCCGGCGCCACCCATTGTAAGCTTAAACACAGTTGCACTTGCTCCTTGAATCGTGGTGGTAGAGTCCAATCACTAGGAATGGTGGGAGTGACACCAATGCTGGAGCAACCTATCAGCTCTGAAGTGAGCGCATTGTTAGGAGCAGCTATTACAGCATAACCAGGAGTACTCAAGCAAGGTATGTAGTTGTAATTGCTTGGATCGTAGTCATAATATTGTTGCTCGTCGTTTTGGATCGAGCAATTGAAAAAGACATAATTCACCAAGCGATTATTAATGCAATTTTCGAACCGGAACATGGATGCGGACATGTTGAGGTCAGGACTGTTGAGAATCGACCGAAGGAAGCAACCCTTGTCATATGGATTGTATATTTCAACCTCCTGCCGGATGAAATGAATCCTCTTCACGAACAATTTGGCCGACCGGGGCAGATTAAGGACCGTGTGGTTATTTTCATCGCAAGATAGCTCGAAGGCTGGATCAGGATGGCCGCAGTGGGGAGGATGGTGGTCTCTGAGCCGGAATGGGAAGTGTATGGCCGGACCACCGTGGCCTTTGGTGCACCTTCGCACCCGGTTGCATTCATTGTCCAAATCTTCATTTCTATCACGACCTTCTGTTGCTCCGATCTTTAAATTCGAAACCAAAAACATCATCCAAAAGAGCGAAGAAGGAGCCATTCTGGATGAATTACTCATAAGTCAGGTAAGTGTGTGGATTTAGTACTTGTCTGATTGAATAAATGATCAGCCATTGACTTATGTGCACTCAGACCAAATAATAGTCAAAGTTTGACCGTTAGATCAAATTGAGTGGCCGGATTTAGTTGAATTCTTCTGATTGAATTAATGTCTGGTCAGAGTTATACTGCTAGGCCAAGTTATGATGACCAAGTTAATTTGGCAAGCATGAGATGTGTGGTTGAGATTAGGCACGAATCAATTAGTATACTTCATAGCTATGCTTTATCATGAAAGCTTGCTGTGTATTGTCTTTAGATCTTCATCCTCATCAAGACCAGTCATGGTAGCAGTTGTTAGTTCTCCTAATCTTGTTGTTGCTGTTGTTGTTTTCATTGTGTGGAGTGTAAGTGTTGGGGTTGCTGACGGAAAAGATGGAAGCTGCAAGAATATGCCATCTTCATGCGGAAACATTGGCAACATCAGCTACCCTTTTCGACTCAAAGGCAATCCTCCTCCGTGTGGCTATGATAAGCGTCGCCTGGTCGAGCTAGAATGCGACAGCAACAACCGGACCACACTTCATGTGCAATACATGAAATTTTATGTACAAGGCATCAAGTACGATACTGTCTCCAGCTTTATCTCCAGCAGGGACAAAAGTATCTCCAGAAGTGAGGCGGGCTCAAAATTGTGGTTGGTGGATGCGAGCGTACTAGACAGCAATGATAGTTGCTTCCTTCCTCATTTGTCGCGCTACAAGCGCCATTATAGCTTCAGATGTGGGGGCTGGCTCGATTTTCATCTTTCTGATGATGATGATTTCATAGCTCTTGTGAATTGTTCCAAACCAATAATGAGCTCAAAGTACACCTCTGTCAATACATCTGCTTGTAATTACAGTATCTCCACTTCCTCTCCTGGATCTTCTAGTATACACTATTTGTATGCTTTGAATGCTTCTCTTCGTTCCAGCCAACCATTACTTCTCGATGAGTACTCGTGTGTTATTGAAGCCACAATCCCATTCTCAAGCTCGGTTTATGCATATGAATTATTTGATGAAGCCCCTGTCTTCCCAATTCAAATCCCAACTTTAGCTAATGACAACTCTACTACTACACATAGGCCTCAGATCTCCCTTTCGGAATTCAACCTGTGGCTCTCATACGGATTCCAAGCATCTTTGTACTTCGGAGATGGTGACCATTATTTTTGCTCTTATGTCGGGACCTTTAAGGAGAGGTATGAATAGTTTTTTTATTAGCAATGTATCAAGATTTGGGTCGAAAGCCTATTCCTTAAAGGAAATCTATTTTAGTCACTTGACCTGACATAAGAGTATAGATTAAAGAATAAGAGATACACCACCGCGGGATTCAAAATTTGCCCCTCAGACCACAAGTTTAAGTGTTTGACTAGGTGGACGAGCAAGCTTTGGCGAGACGAGAGGTATCAGTAGTATGGATATGTTTTATAACATCCTCTCATCCTATCCATTGTAAGCTATGGCCAAGTTTTCAAACCCATGCGATTTGGCTTATATATTGTATTGTTTGTTAAAAAAAGATTCAGCAGTTTACAGCCAACATTTCACTGGAGACATTTACCCATTACATAATCTATCCGTGAGACATGCATGAACTGGCTCAGGGCCGGCTCAATTATTCTTGAGACCTAAAGCAAAAATGATTAATACACTATTATTTTAAGCATTAGTTCTCAAAATGGGCCTAGAATATTAAAATTTGGGGCCTTTTTTATCATACTCGGACTCCATTTTTTTAAGTAGGCCTAAAACATTTGCTTCATTTGCTTTATGGACGAGACGGCCCTGAACTGGCTTTCCTGTAAATTGGCTGACACAGGGTAATCATACATGTATGTATATGCAGGTGGGATTTCTTTTGGAGTGTTGCTGACTTTCCACTTGCGTTCAAAAATATAGGAATTGTAGTTGTCAGAATAATAAAGCTAGACTACTGGATAAATGCAGCGGCTTATAAAAATTGTACAGCTCTACTACCTTGTCTATCTGCCATTTTCTTGTAACAAATTATGCCCATTTTTTGAAATATTGTTGTGCTGAGAATTGCCATTTTGTTTCAGCAAAGGAAGCTCCAGTTTTCGTAATAATCACAGGTACACCCTACATGCCTCTAAATCTGTTGTATAGCTTAATTATTTTTATCTTGTTAAATTTTGAGAGTTTTTGGTTGATGTAACTAGTTTGAGATCTTCCCTTATGACATGTTATTTTTTGAAGGTTGGTTTTATTTAAGAACTTTGCTCGGAGTGTCATGTTTGGTTGGAATCGTATTGTATAAATGGAGGAGGCGACACTCATCAACAGACGATGAAATAGAAGAGTTCTTAAGAAGTCAAAACAACCTGATGCCTATAAAGTACTCCTACTCTGAGATCAAGAACATGACAGAAGGTTTCAAGTACAAATTGGGTCAAGGAGGCTTTGGCTCAGTGTACAAAGGCAAGCTCCGCAGTGGCGATTTTGTAGCTGTGAAGGTTCTGCTAAGCAAGTCCAAAGCCAATGGTCAGGACTTCATCAGCGAGGTTGCGACCATTGGGAGGATTCACCATGTTAACATCGTGCGGCTTGTTGGGTTTTGCGTTGATGGTTCGAAACAAGCTCTTGTTTACGACTTCATGCCTAACGGTTCACTTGACAAGCTACTGTTTTCTAAGCAGGAAAGCCTGGTGACTTGCTTGAAAATGCACGAGATTGCTCTTGGAGTGGCTCGAGGCATTGAGTACCTGCACCGAGGTTGTGAAATGCAGATTCTACATTTCGACATCAAACCGCATAATATCCTGCTTGATGACAACTTTGTGCCAAAGGTTTCCGATTTTGGGCTTGCCAAACTGTATCCAACGGATGAGAGTATTGTATCTCTAACTGCCGTTCGAGGAACACTAGGATACATGGCTCCCGAGTTATTCTACAAAAACATAGGGGGCGTCTCCTACAAGGCCGATGTGTACAGTTTCGGGATGTTGCTGATGGAAATGGCGGGAAGGAGGAAGAACTGGAGCGCGGTACAGTTGACTCAGATATATTTCCCGACGTGGATATACGACCACTTCGACCAGCACGAGGAGCTGATGAAGCTGGAAGATGTGAGCGAGGACGAAAAGGAAGCAGTGAAGAAAATGGCATTGGTAGCATTTTGGTGCATACAGATGAATCCGGCGGATCGGCCTTCGATGAGCAAAGCGTTGGAGATGCTTGAAGGCGAGATCGGACTCATAGAAATGCCCCTGAAGCCTTCTATATATCGAGAGGACGTGACATTGATCAATGAAGATAGCAATGGCGTAGCCATGGAGTTTCGTGCAGGTTCGTCTTATAATCTGATTGACACAATCTCTATTTTATGTGATGGAAGGTAATAAACTGTTCGTAGCTGCAAAAACAGCACACATGCTTATATAGTCGAAGTGCATGTGGTTTCTCGATGTTAATTTGTTCAAGAGTATTTGATGTGATGGTGTCATTTTACTGAAGTTTGATATTTTAAGTTTATGTCAACTGATTAATACAGATGTCTTAAATTGATAGTTATGATACTAAAAAAAATTAAAAAATTAAAATACCAGAGCGTGAAAAATGTGTCTTTTCCCTGTTTAGAACACTGATTTTGTTTAGTTACCGTATTTACATTAGAAAATCTAACAAATCATTATTACAAATTAGTAGTGACACATTGGATAGTCATTATTTGTCTCTTCTCCATATTCTATTGAACCAGCTTGAATAGCATAGATCCGTGAAGATAGAGGTGTTCATTTCGTCCTAAGATCCGGTACCAAATCGAGAATCATGCTAAATCATACTAAAAAATCGATACAGTAATTCAGTTTTAATTATATATTTCAATGAATTGATCTAGTTTTTATAAATCAAAACCAACGATTAATTTAGAAGAACCGAAACAAAATACCCTATAACCATAAAGTACAATTTTCGCTTTTGAATATACGTTTATAACTATAGCCTATACTTTAGTATGACATGAAAATTTGAATATATATTTCTTGATGTTTAATTTCAACCAAACATCAAACCCAGACTGAGAACTATATCGAAGTTGCGTACTCAGTTCTTAGTTATGACATGAAAAAATTGTATCGCTGATCCGTTTCTTTTTCTAGAATCGGAGGTAAGCTTCTCGATTTCGTCTCTTTCGTTTTAAATCAGATCAAGCGCAGTTCAATTTCTGAGAAATTGTGGTTCATATGCTTGTTTTGTTCTGTTCCTGTGAGAAATGTGTCTTACAATGATGGTTGAATCACATATTTGTCTTTATGCCTTGCTGCTATGGGAAGATTGTGGTTTGTTGTTTCTCTTTTATGTTTATGGTTCATTGCAGTATATATGTGATCTTTTTAATGCACTCAAATTGATGTCACTAGTTCAATTGACCCCTTGGTCTTACACAGTGCTGTAAAAGTCGGCCCAGGCGGTCGCCTAGGCTCTGACTAGGCGTTAAAATCGTGCCCACCAATCCGATTTGGGCATATTCAGTCATTTTCAGGCACTGGTCCGGCTCAATGCTGGTTTAGGGTCAGTTCAAAACCGGTTCAGGACAAAATAATTTTGTTTTAATATTTTAAAAAAAACACCAAAAATTTGAGAAGTTTATCAAAGTTTGCTGTAAACTCTAAAGTATGACTTTGATATTAGAAATTAAAATATGACTTTGTAATATTTTTTATTATTTTTATATAGCAAAATATATATTTTTATTAAATAAGTATATAATTTATTTAATATATATTTAAAAGATTTAAAAATAGAATTCCGCCTAGGCCCGCTGGAGGCTCTATCAAACTGACTGGCACCTAGCGATTTCTACAACACTGGTCTTACATAGGGTAGATATGGTGTCAAGGGAGTATTGACATCAGTGGCGGATCCAGAAAATTACATAAGGGGGGGCAAAATTTTATACTAAACTTTAATTAATAAATAATATAATATAATTAATTAATTAATAAATAATAATTCTATTAATAAAATAATTACTAAATGTATATAAAAAAAATTTATTCAAGCTTAGTTATTTATTTTTTTAGTTGAGTTTAAATTTAACTTTCATGTATATATAAATAAAAAATGAGTCGGTTTGCTAGCCTTACAAACTCTAATAGTTTGAGCTCGAGTTTGATTCGTATATCAAACGATCTACCATTGAACTTAATCTCTGCATAAATTTACAATAATTAACAATAATTTAGTTAATATAATATAATCGACAAAACAAAGAGTTTATGAAAAATGAAAAATCAATTTAACTAATGCAATAGTTAGTAAGAAAAATAATTATAGCTATGAATAAAAAAAAGAGGGTTTTAAAAAATGTAAATAGAGAATAAAAGATGTTCCATTTTGAAAGTCCAACTATTAAAGTAAATTTAGGCCCAAAAATCATTAAAAAGCACACAACTATTAAAAATAGTGTCAATTCCAAGGTTTGAAACTAGGACCTCAAGGATAAAACAATCCACCTTTACCACTAAGCCAAATTACATTTACTGTTTAGTTGCACAATTTTTGTATACATCTCAGAATTTAAGGGGGGGCATATCCAAATTTCGGAAAAAATTTATATGCATTTCTTTCGGAATTCCCGGGCCAAGGGGGGGCGGGTGCCCCCCCGCCCCCCCCCCCCCCCCCTGGATCCGCCACTGATTGACATACATTATGAATCCATGTCCTACTAGAGTAGTCTTTGGGATCATAGCAGTGTCCTCAACAACAGTTGCTTATCCATAGTACTGTTACATCTCAAACAACACGAAAAATTAAACCCTGAATCCTGTCACACCTCTAACAATACAAAGAAATATATCAAAACATCACGTTTTCTTAACTGAGTTAGACATATACTTGAGCAGAAAAAACCCTCAAATTTAACCAAGTACTCCTTATTCTGCTTCGGAAATACTTTCTAACTCCATGTTTTGGGGCCTCGGCGGTCTATTTCCAATTTTATTGGCGTCTTGATTAGGGGTGGACATTTTTTTACCTAAAACCGAAACCAAACTGAAGAACCGAGAACCGTGAGTATCAGATCGGATTTGGATCTCAAAATTGAGACCCAAATCAATTCAATTTGGTTCTGGTTCTAAGAGTGCAGAACTGCTAATTAACCGTTTTGAAACCGAACCGATTTTGGGGTATTTAATTAGTATTTTTTGTATTACAATTTTATGTTTTAATCTAAAAAGAGTTTAAATATGTATAATTTTCACCATAAATTGAACAATGTTTTAATATCACATTAATTGGATCCAATTAAGAAAAATTATACAATTATATTAGAGAACCGGACCCTTAGTTTCACAATTAATCATTCAATTGTGTCTAATTGGGTAGAACCGAGAACCGCACCGTAGAACCAAGCCCAAAACCGAACCAAAACCGACTTATTGGATCAGGATTTGGGTCTTCAAAATGAAGAACCGATTGATTCGGTCCGGTCCGATTCTGACCGGTTCGGTCCGGTTCTGGAACCGTCCCCAGCCCTAGTCTTGATCAGTAGAGGCAAAAGGGTTCGGTGGCACAGTGAGATTGGCTCCTTCTCCTTCTAACATCTGAACTACGACTTTCATTGAAGGTCGATCCATAGGGTGCCACTGTATGCACTTCAATGCCACTATTGCCAATTTCTTAGTAATCTTTGCTTGTCCCTCTTCTTCAATATCAATCCTCAATTCTTCACCTTGATCTACACGTTTATAAATCCATTCTGGAAAGTAGACTTGGCTCAAATTCTCTACACTGGTGTCAATGTTCTTCCTCCCTCCCACCATTTCAAGCAGCAACATTCCGTAACTATAGACATCGGACTTATAGGATGGTTTTCCAAAATTCCTGGACGCCACTTCCGGCGCTATGTACCCCATCGTCCCTCTCGCTGCGGTCATGGTCACGACACTCTTCTCCTTGGAACATAGCTTGGCCAGACCGAAATCCGAGATCTTGGGAACGAAATTGTGGTCTAGGAGAACATTGTGAGGTTTAATATCGAAATGGAGGATCTGTTGGTCACAACCGTGATGAAGGTACTCTATTCCCTTGGCTATGCCCAATGCAATATCTTGAAGCTTCTCCAGACCGAGCACGACCCTCTTACCCGATTCGTTCACTGGGAATATGAACTTCTCCAACGACTCGTTGGGCAAGAACTCGTACACGAGCGCCCTGTGAGGTCCATCGGCACAGAAGCCTACCAGGCGAGCAACGTTAACGTGATGGATTCTTCCCATGGAAGCCACCTCATTGATGAATTCTTCTCCATTTCTCGTGGAGTCGCTAATAAGAATCTTGACAGCGACCAGGACGTCGCTGGCGAGCTTGCCTTTATAGACAGTTCCGAATGCGCCCTGTCCCAATTCTTGATTGAATTTGTTTGTAATGCTCTTGATATCAGCATAAGAGTACCTTGTGGACTTGAGCGATTTGTAATCTTCCAAAAATTGCTTAATCTTCCTCTCATTCTCCCTCTTCAATTGGTAAGAGCGATTAATGAGATAGATTCCAATCGCTGCTAATAAGAGGAGAAGTGAACCAGAGATTGCACCTAAGAATTCATGTATCAAATTTTCAGTTCATACTTTAGTTGAATCAAGAACGCCTTATATGTATCCTTAATAAATTACTAAAATCAATATATAATTAAGCATGAGGTACCTATCATCAGCTGTTTCATTCTTTCACCTGTTAAAGAAGACAGTCACGAAATTATTAGCTTCACGTTAATGATTTGATCTCAGAACTCAAACAGTACCCTGCTAAAACTAGTAGTCTCGTGCACTTATTTTCAGATTAAATGATTACTCAAATGTATTTGCAAAAACTAAGAGTATAGAAGTGATGCAGTGCAAATAAAGAAAGTGTCGAATTTCGACAAAAGACTAGTGTTTTCTGGGCGGAAACGGATTTCTGAGCAAAACTCATTTGTCATGATGTACGATGGATTTCGGCCATCCAAGTTCATCTTGAGGTTCAAAATCGAAATTTCCTAAGTTCTTGGCACTTTTGGCAATTTTTATAATTTATTTCATTTTTCCAATAAGTTTAGGTTTTTGCTATTTAAACACTGTTATTCATTAGTTTTGAAGTTAATAAAAAAATAGAGGTTTCTCTTAAATCTATCACCTTCGGTATTCGCAAGAATCAACGAATTTTGATAAAGAGTTATTCCTAGCCACGAACGCTGCATCAAGAAGTGTGTAAAAACGAATATGTACCTGGTATTTGCAGGTCAAAACACTCAGTTTCTGATGTTGTTTTCATTGTAGTACCGCTAACAGTGATCCGATTCTCGTTCTTCCATCTGCATCCTCTGCCTCTGCACTTGGTGCAATTCGGCGCAAACCATTCTAAATTAAAAGAATGCTCATCCATCAACTTGTACATCTGACGATCAGGAAGGATGGGAGTAACACCAATGCTGTAGCAAGCTGGTAGGTCCAATGAAGATTGAGAAATAGGAATAGCTATTACAGGATTAAAATGACGAATGCTCAAGCAGTTTACGTAGTAGAATTCTAAAGAACTGAAGTCCATAATTTCACGCGAGCAATTCATAACAATATAGTGGCTCGAGTCGGGACTGCTACAACAACCAAGTTTAAATAGCTTGTATCTGAAAGGAGTCGCAGATATGTTGAGGTGAGGATTGTTGAGAAGCAGTCGAGCGAGGCAACCATGATCATACGGATTGTATATTTCAATCTCTTGCAACTTGTAATCTATCTTTTTTACATACAATTTAGCAGACTCTGGCAGATTCAAGACTGTATGGCGATTTTCGTTGCAAAATAGCTCGAACCCGGGATCAGGATGGCCGCAATGGGGAGGATGGTGGTCTCTTAGCCTGAACGGGAACCGGACCTCCGGGTCACTGTGGCTGCACCTCCACACCCTGCTGCACCTATCATCATCTTCTATTGCTTCAATAAGGTCAGCCAAATTTAGAACCAAAAACATGAAACAAAACAAAGAACAGCACACAATTTTGGAGGTAACGCTCATCTCTATGGATCAGAAAAGGTAATTGAAGCAGATACTTTTTGTAAGGACTTTGCAAGAGTAGATGAAGCTATTTTGCCTTTTACACTATTTGGTCCACTCTTGAAAGCTTGTTCTTACGCGTTTATTGTTTTGGTCTTACATTGAATCATGTTGGTTGAAAATTGCAAGTTGAGAGTCCCCATTTCAACTCAAGTTGAAAAGGATGGTCATAATGGTTAGTTAATTTGGCTGGCATAACATGTGTGGTTGAGATTAAAGCACAAGTTTACAGTTGACTGCGGGTCTGTTCTGGGCATGTACAGTCTCAATCCAAGTCAACGAGTCTATTAGTTTTACATTGCTATGTTTCATCACTATGGAAATTAGCTCTGCGTCATAAAAATCAGTCAGTATTAGTGCTGGGCATGGTTCCGGAACCGGACCGGACCCAATCAATCGGTTCTTTATTTTGGAGATTCAAATCCGGACCCGATAAGTCGGTTTTGGTTCGGTTTTGGGCCCGGTTCTACGGTGCGGTTTTCGGTTCTACCTAATTAGACCCAAATGAATGATTAATTGTGAAATTAAGGGTCCGGTTCTCTAATATAGTTGTATAGTTTTGCTTAATTAGATCCAATTAATTAATGTGATATTAAAACATTGTTCAATTTATGGTGAAAATTATACATATTTAAACTCTTTTTAGGCTAAAACATAAAATTGTAATACAAAAAATAATAACTAAAAATCCTAAAATTGGTTCGGTTCCGAAACGGTTAACTAGCGGTTCTACACTCTTAAAACCGGAACCGAACCGAATTGATTCGGTTCTCAATTTTGAGATCCGAATCCGATCCGATACTCACGGTTCTTCAGTTCGTTTTTAATTTGGATCCGAATTCGGTTTCGATTTTGGGTAAGAAGTGCCCACCCACCCCTAGTCAGTATGAGATATCATATCCTTCTCATCACTATGAAAAGGACGGTCATGATGATTAATTAATTAATTTGGCCCAGCATAAGATGTGTGGTTGAGATTAAAGGACGAGTTTATAGTTGACTGCCGGTTGGTGCAGTCTCAATCCAGGTCAACGAGTCTACTTAATTTAACATTGCTAAATTTGCTCTGAATCATCTTCGATCATCATCACCAAGATCAGTAACTATGAGATATCTGATCCTTCTTGTTGCTGCTGTATTAGTTGTGTGTATTGGAAGTGTTGATGTTGCTGCAGGATACACTGTGGGGAGTGCAAGTGTTGATGTTGCTGATGGAAAAGATGGAAGGTGCAAGAATATGCCATCTTCATGTGGAAACATTGGCAACATCAGCTACCCTTTTCGGCTCAAAGGCAATCCTCCTCCATGCGGCTATGATAAGCGCCGCCTGGTTGAACTGGAATGCGACAGCAACAACCGAACCACACTTTATGTGAAGCACATAAAATTTTATGTACAAGACATCGAGTACCGCGTGGATTCCAGAGTTGAAGCCATTCCAAGAATGTGGTTGGAGGATTCAAGCACGCTAGAAAGTCGCGATAGTTCTAGAGTTTACGCCGTTCCAAACCTGTGGCTGGTGGATGCTAGCGTGTTAGACAGTAACGATAATTGCTTCATTCCTCATTTTTCATACTACCCACAAATGTTTCTCTTTGACTGTGGCTGGACAGGTAGTCATTTTCAGGATAAGGATCACATGGTTCTGGTGAATTGCTCCAAACCAATGACTAGCTCCAATTACACCTCTGTGGATGCATCTCCTTGTGATCACAGTAATCATCACTTCTATGTTTTGAATGCCTCTCTTGTTTCCAATCAACCATGGCTTCTCGATGAATACTCGTGCGTCGTTCAAGCCACAATCCCATTTCCAAGCCCGGGTTATAGTGAAGCTACGAATAACAGCACTACTACCACTACTATGCATCAGCATCAGCATCAGATATCTCTTTTAGAAATCCACAGGAGGCGTTCATATGGATTCCAAGCATCTTTGATCTTCAGATACGACGGCTACTGCCTTCGTGGCCCAACTTTGAAAGAGAGGTAAGAACAATATTGATGTGACGCTCTTAATGGAATGATTTATATATATCCTCTCGCCCTACCCATTGAAAGCATCGCAATAGCCAAAATTCAAACTTGTGCACTGATTTTATTGTTTGTTAGGTTATTCAGCAGCAGACACCTAACTTTTACTTGCTTGAATGGGATTGCCTCTAATTGTTTAACATAGAATATCTGCAGGTGGAAATTCTATTGGAGTAACACTAATCTTCGCCTGGCTTTAGGAAGTGCATCGGCGGTATTTATGAGAATAATAGAGCTAAAGTACTGGATAAATGCAGCGGCTTATAATATATGTAAACCTCTACTAACTCATCTATCTACCTTTTCCTTCCGATTGCTTATATCCATATTTTGTGCTGAGAATTGTCATTTTGTTTCAACAGGGGAAGTCCCAGTTTTCGGAATAATCACAGGTAAGCCTAAATCTTTTCTTTTCTTTTCTTATCATGACATGATCTTGTTCAATTTTTATGGGTTTTGGTTGAGGTAACATATTTTCTTATCATTACATGATCTTATGTGAAGGTTGGCTCTTATTGAGAACTTTGTTTGGGATGTCAAGCGTGGTTGCAATTGTAGTGTATAAATGGAGGAGGCGGCACTCATCAGCTGACGACGATATAGAAGAGTTCTTAAGAAGTCAAAACAACCTGATGCCTATCAAGTACTCCTACTCTGAGATCAAGAACATGACACAAGGTTTCAAGTACAAATTGGGTCAAGGAGGCTTTGGCTCAGTGTACAAAGGCAAGCTCCGCAGTGGCGATTACGTAGCAGTGAAGGTTCTGCTAAGCAAGTCCAAAGCCAATGGTCAGGACTTCATCAGCGAGGTTGCGACCATTGGGAGGATTCACCATGTTAACGTCGTGAGGCTTGTTGGGTTTTGCGTCGAGGGATCGAAACAAGCTCTTGTTTATGACTTCATGCCTAATGGTTCCCTCGACAAGCTACTGTTTTCTAAGCAGGAAAGCAATACTCGTCCGGTGACTTGCTTGGAAATGCACGAGATCGCCCTTGGAGTGGCTCGAGGCATGGAGTACTTGCATCGAGGTTGCGAGATGCAGATCCTGCATTTCGACATCAAACCGCACAATATCCTACTCGACGACAACTTTTTGCCAAAGGTTTCTGATTTCGGGCTTGCGAAACTGTATCCAACAGACGAGAGCATCGTATCCCTCACAGCCGTTCGGGGAACGCTGGGATACATGGCTCCGGAGCTCTTCTACAAAAACATAGGGGGCGTGTCGTACAAGGCTGATGTGTACAGTTTCGGGATGTTGCTGATGGAAATGGTAGGAAGGAGGAAGAACTCGAGCGCGTTCGTGGAACAGCTGAGTCAGATATATTTCCCGAGCTGGATATACGACCACTTCGACCAGCACGAGGAAGTGATGGAGCTGGAAGACGCGAGCGAGGAGGAAAAGGAAGCAGTGAAGAAAATGGCATTGGTAGCATTCTGGTGCATACAGATGAACCCGGCGGATCGGCCTTCCATGAGCAAAGCGTTGGGGATGCTTGAAGGCGAGATCGGACTCATAGAGATGCCCCCGAAGCCCTCTATGTATCGAGAGGACGTGCCATTGATCAATGAAGATAGCAAGGCCGATGGTGCAGCGATAGAGGTTCCCGCAGCAGGTACGTCGTGCAATCCTATTGACACAATCTCCATTTTATGTGATGGAAGGTAATAAACTGCTCGGAGATAACTGAGTGTGCCATAGTAGTTAGGGGCTTACTCGCCCCCCGGTCTCCAGACCTGAGTTCGAGTCTCAGTTGGTACTCGGAGAAGCTATTATTATTGCTGATAAAAAATATATATGTTGAATAGGTTTTTTCCGATGATGTTGGGACTTTCTGGCTTGTTGGTAGATCCGCAGATACAATAATATTTGATGTGTTGGGGTCATTTTGTGGATGAAACTTTTGTGTTATATGCAGTGTGAATGAGCTTCCATCATTTTTTCTATATCAGCAATGAGACAATTGTATTACAAAATGGTATAAACTTCCCAAGATGGAAATAAAAGTTACAAACATCACATTAAGATGTGAGAGTATTGAAGATTTTAAAGAAAAAAAATGAACCCTCTAAGTGACTGACCAGGCTGTAAACGAGCCAAGCTCTTAACTAGCCGTTCGAACTTGACTCGTTAAATATTCGATTCGGGCTCATTATAATCGAGCTCGAGCCGAATTCGAGCTTAAGATTGGGCTCGTTTAATAAACGAACCGAGCTCGAGCTTGACTTTTTAAGGCTCGATAGGCTCTTTAATATTTAATTAATTATATATTTATATTAATATATTTTAACATTTTAATAAAAAATTAAATTAGAATTAGACAAGCCGAATCAAGTCGAGCCAATTTTAAATTTACACATTTATTATTTAATTAATTCGGCTCGTTTACACCCCTATGCCTGACCTCCTCCGGTCTTCACCGAGCCGGCTGTTGCCTCCACTCACACGTGCTCGTCCAAGGCATCTAAATTCTCATCTCAAAGTAATCTTCGGAACAAGACCATTCAAGCATGGACGTTTTGCAAGAGTTTAAGCTTTACGAGTCATGTAACTGATTCTGAAATGATGAAGTCTTTTGAAATTTTGGAGACAAGACATTTATTAAGCTCATTGCTAAATATTGTTTGCTCATGGTTTTTTTATTTTTTTTATTTCTTCTCTTCTTTCTCTTTTCTTTTTGTTTGTTTCTAGTTTTGTTGATATACTTGGTCAGCTCTTATTATCAATAAAATTGATAAAATTTGTCCTTCTTACTGAAAAAAAATTCAATTGATTTGTAAAGATCCTTATGTCATGGACCGGAAGAATGGGCCCACATCCGTACATGTTCTCAACCGAGGATGGTCGCCACGGATGTCGTTATCGAGATGGACCCAAATGGTTTTGGGCATATCCGTGGACACAGATGCGCGTTGGGCTAGCCGGACGGCCCGGTCCTACTGGGCCTTGCGGCCCAATTGGACTAAATGGCCCAATTTTAATATGTCATGGGCGGAACTTTCTAGAATATTGGAGAAGTGCCCAAGACTAGAAACCTCCATGATAATATCATGGAAATTTTCAAAGAATACTCTAGAATATACATGAAAATATAAATATCTATGATATTTCTAAGGATGGATCTAGAAAATTAATTCGAGCCATCCATTTGGGTAAATCTTGACCATCCATTAGGGGTTGGTTCAAGTATAAATAGGATATATATGTGTATTTGTAGATCATCCAAGACTTCCTCTAAGCATTGTAAAGCTCTTGTAACTCCCTTTTCAAGTATATACATAAACACTTCGGGAATTTTTCCACCCTATTTCCATCTTGGTTCAAGTTCTAGCTTCCGCACACGGGTGTTGCTATTGAGATAGCGAGAGTCAGGCTGACTTAGCACGAGCATACGATTTGCACACGTGACTAAGTGCCGCACGTACCGCGAATATTTGGAGTAAATTATTCGGGGCGTGACACTTAGCTTGCCAAGCAATTCAACGAGAGGAGTGATCAAATCATCCATAGAGGGCTCAGAGGGAAAAAGCCCATCCAAATCCAACCCAATAACCATATGAGGGCCCAAAAACATATTATCAACCAGAGGAGTATCAACAAGTCCTTCACAGACATATTTTTGATCGATAACCAATTTAAACATTATAGACCTTAGAGGTATTATTTTGGACTCGGATTAATTCGTATTCAAAAATTGAGATTTATATATAGTGGTTTGATTTTGATTATATATTATAATAAGCCAGTCAATTCCTAAAGAGACACTCTAGCGATTTGAATTACACATTTTCTTACGAGAAGTCATGATTTCAAATTTTATTGAAGGGAGATATTTTAAGTAAACTAGAAATTGACGTAATTCTTCAAAAAAAAATCACATTATTTTTAACGTGTTTAAATTACTTGTTTACCGAATTGTAAAAATCAAGATGATAAAAAGACTTAATTTAAAATTTTAGCATATGAAAATAATTTTTTTAATAAACTATAAAATAATTGGACCACACACCCCTTGTGAAAGTTATTAAATAAAATATAACCTAATCACATCAAACTTGACAATCAGTTATGAAAATTTTTAATTTGAATGTTTTGTCATAAATATGGACTCTTTCGCGTATTAAATAAGTTTAATTATAAGTGACTAAAAAAATTGATCGAAACACAAAATTTTGGTCATGAACATGGACTTATGCAGTACGATAGAATAGACCAAACAAATTCACTTGATTGTGATTATTTTTGGTTATTTATGTTTTGGGTCAGTAACGACATTTCTATTGAGTCACTTCAGATTTAGAAACTAAAATAATACCACTACTCTTGAAAAGTCATCAAAAAAAATTTCTAACACGTAAAATGTCTTTATCATAAATTCCAAATTTTTTGCGTGTTATTTTAGTTCAATTACAATCAATCATAAAAGTTGAATGAAACATATTTGATAAAGTCTAATCATGATCATGAACGCATAAATTAACTCACGCAGTGTCATGTAAAATGGTTCGAAAAAACAAAGAGACACGCAGTGCCATGTAAAATGGTTCGAAAAAACAAAGAGACTCATTATTTGATTATATGTTTCAGTCCAAAAATTATTTATACGTTTTGGTCCCACAATGTCAATTCTACTTTTGAAAAGTCATATACGTTTTGGTCCTATAGTGTCAACTTCACTTTTTGAAAAGAAATATATGGTATAGTCTTATAATGAGTTTCTTTTAATAAAATAGTTGATAAATGAATAAATCATCCGATAACAAATTCAGACTCAGTTGTAGAAAATACTGGACTCTGGTTGACAGAGAACGACTTTCAAAGAACTATCATAGATCATTCGAGAATTAATAAATAAATTAAATTAAAAGATTAATCGGACGAGACATAATTTTTACGACTAACATTAAATATTTTTGTCTTCAATAGAACATTCTAACGGTTGAGTACTGTATCACACTATTTGAAGTGAGGTTGATGGATCAATACAACTCAAAATGTGAGAATAATTTTATAAATAAAATATAGAGTTTTATCTAATTTTCAAATAATGAATTTCTAATTTTCGTGTAAAAAATTTAATGAGTGATATGTAAAAGGAGCCAAATACAAATTAAGAAATATATTTATTTGCTGTTGATACAAAAATTAATATATTAATTTGGAAAATTATTTTAAGTATCTATTTTGGATGAAGGTAGATACTTCTAGAGATATGATTATGGACGTGTCATTTGTTAAATATATTGTTAAATTTAGATCTATTATGATCAAGCACAAATTGAATATTTATGTTTATTTATAATCGAGCATGGCTGTAATCGAGCCCACAATTTAATTTTACGTATTACAAATTTTAATATCTTGTGAATAATATTAGGAATAATTTCAGATACCATTCCTTAAAATATATCAAATCTCACCTAACACCTACTAAAACCATTATGCTCACCAGCACCCCTTAAAATGGGCAAAAATCTCAGTTGTCAAAAATTTATTGAAAAAGACAAAAATACCCCTCTCCATCATCTCTCCCTCACCACTATGTTTCTCCTCCCTCCCTCCACCGTCGCCAGCGAGCCTCCCTCCGGCCAATCCCCTCCACCACACCACTCTGGTACCACCTCGAACACCACCGTCGCCACCGTCAGCCTCCCCTTACTCCCCTCCTCCGCCCCCTCCATCCTCACCTTGAACTTGTTGGAAAATATTATAAAATAATCAACAAGTTGCTAATATTAAAATAAAATTTAACAATAAACTTTATAAATTGTAACTCAACCTTTTACCGAATACAAGTTCAACACCGTAAAGAAAAAAGTCGAGGCGTGTTGGACACTTTCCTTAAAGTGTATTCGCTCTCCCTCGGGTGTTGGATTCAGCGAGCGTACACCTCCCAGGATACAACGACTCCGAACTAGCACCTTACACCAAAGGTCTAGTTCAAGCGAATTAGAACTCGAACCTTTCTCTATCACCAACCGAACGAAGAAATGAAGAAGAGGGAGAACAATAACACAAGAATTCTTGAGTTTGGATGATTAAAAAATGAAGAGAAAGACCATCTATTTATAGTCTCATCTCTTCCACCTCTTGAATTCTAAGAATCAATAAACCTTAAAGTTAAAATTGAAAGGTTGTAACCTAAACATTCAAGAGGATGAAATGAGCATAACTCACATTCAAATTATAATATAAAAACAATTTTTATTCAACATGGGAAATATGATTTATAATCATATAATATACAACAGAACTCCTTCTCCTTCCAAACCCTCAACCTCGCCTCCGTCCCCATCAACTCAATCTTCGCCATTATCGCTAGGACGGTGGACACGCGACGGGAGGGAATTGGCCGGAGGTAGGCTCGCCGGCGACAGTGGAGGGAGGGAGGAGAGACAGAGGGTATGGTGAGGGACGGTTATTTTTGTCTTTTTTCAATAAATTTTTGACAACCGAGATTTTTGCCCATTTCAAATGGGTGCTAGTGAGAATAACGGTTTTAGAGCATGTTAGGTGAAATTTGATATATTTTAAGGGGTTGCATCTGGAATTATCACTAATATTTATGACAAATTAAGTGAGTCGAGCCGAACACTATTTTGTTTGAGTAAAATTCGAAATTAATTGCATAACCCGCGCGGGTAGAAGTTACTTACCTATCCGGTAAAAGTAGATCTTCAGGTGAGATGATGAAAATGGAGGGTTTAGAAATTGCGCACGAATCAGTAGCAAGGAGGTTCAGATTCAAGCTCCAGAGTTCGAAGAGGTAGGTTTCTCGATTTCGTCTCTTTCGGCTCAAATCATTGCGAGTTTGGTTTATTTTCTGAGAAATTGTGGTCAATATGGTTGTTTCGATCGTCTGGATCTGTTTCTGTGATAAATGCGACTTGTTGCTATGTGGAGATTGTGGACTGTTGTTTCTGGAATGGTTGTTGCAGTAAATTAGTGAAATAAGCATGAATTGTTTGTTAGTGTGGCGAAGACTGTTGATGCAAATGCAATCCCAAAATATGGGAAATGTTGATAACATCAGTTTCAATTGACTCTTATGATATAGTACACAAAGTCGCTTATCCCTACTAGTACTGTTACATATCAAACTATGCGTCGATACAGAAGTTGAAAATGCTACATTTACTTAACCAAATTGATCTATGCATGAACAGATGGACCCCAAATTTAACAGACAACTCCTTATTCTGCTTCGGAGATAATTTCCAATTCTAGATTTTTAACCCTTGGTGGTCGATTACCAATTGTCTTGATCCCTTGACCAGTGGACGTAAAAGGGTTTGGTGGCACGGTGAGATTTTCTCCTTCTCCTTCCAACATCTGAACCACGACTTTCATCGAAGGTCGATCCATAGGGTGCCACTGAATGCACTTCAATGCCACTATTGCCAATTTCTTAGCATTCTTGGCTTGTCCCTCTTCTTCAACATCAATCCTTAACTCTTGGCTTAAGTTCTCAACACTGATATCAATGTTCTTCCTCCCTCCCACCATTTCAAGCAGCAACATTCCATAACTATAGACATCGGACTTGTAGGATGGTTTCCCAAAATTCCTGGACGCCACTTCTGGTGCTATGTACCCCATTGTCCCTCTTGCTGCCGTCATGGTCACTACACTTTTCTCCTTGGAACATAGCTTGGCCAGACCAAAATCCGAAATCTTAGGTACGAAGTTGTGGTCTAGGAGAATGTTGTGAGGTTTAATATCAAAATGGAGGATCTGTTGGTCGCAACCGTGATGAAGATACTCCATCCCCTTGGCTATGCCCAAGGCAATATCCTGGAGCTTCTCCAGACCGAGCACGACCCTCTTACCCGATTCGTTCTCTGAGAATATGAACTTCTCTAACGACTCGTTGGGCAAGAACTCGTACACGAGCGCCCTGTGAGGTCCATCGGCACAGAAGCCTACCAGTCGAGCAACGTTAACATGATGGATTCTTCCCATGGAAGCCACCTCATTGATGAATTCATCTCCATTTCTCGTGGAATCGCTAGTAAGAATCTTGACAGCAACCGGGATGTCGTTGGCGAGCTTGCCTTTGTAGACAGTTCCAAATGCACCTTGTCCCAATTCTTGATGGAATTGGTTCGTAATGATCTTAATATCGGCATAAGAATACCTTGTGGCCTTGAGGGATTTGTAATCCTCCAAAAATTGCTTTATCTTCATCTCATTCTTCCTCTTCAGTTTGGAGGACATGTGGATATGATAGAGTCCAATTGTTACTACTATGAGGACAAAAGACCCTAGAATTGCACCTACAAATTAATATATCAAAATTTTGAATTCAGATTTTTGTTAAACAAAGTACTTGTTAGTTGATATGTATAATTAGGCATGATGAACATATATGCTTACCTATCATCAGTCGTTTCCCTTTTGTACCTGTTAATCACATAAGTCAATCAATAAATAAGAATCGCATATGTGGAACAAATGCATATATAATTGAGGTTGCACAATCCCCTGTTTCAATTCTAGTTAGATGCCAAGTAATAGCATATGTGTAATCACTAATTTTTCTGTGATTTTTGTAAATTTATTTGCTCTCCTCCATTTTACTTGATAAAAGTAGACATGTATAATTAAACTCTATATGCGAACCTGTAGGTTTCAAGTGAAAACACTCGGTTTCTGTTGCAGCAGTAATGTTATTAACATTCTTCATGAATCTGCATCCTCTTCCTTGGTTTCCGCACCTGATGCAGTCTGGCACCACCCATTGTAAGTAAAAATATGGCTTCGGTACAAAGTATTCGTGTAGGGGTCGGACCCAGAACTCAGGAATGGCTGGAGTGACACCAATGCTGGAGCAACCTGTTAGTTCCGAAGAGGAGTCGTAGGGAGAAACAATTCTTATAGCATGACCAGGAGTACTCAAGCAAGGTATGTACCCGTTATCAATAGTCACGGGATCGTAACCTTGCTGCTTATCAATTTGGATAGAGCAATTGAAAAGGACATAACTCTCTGCCAATATATCGCAAACTTGCCCATCAAGAGCATCGGTAATGCAGTTGCCTAACTGGAGAGGGGATGTGGACATGTTGAGGTCAGGATTGCGGAGAATCAACTGTTGGAAGCAACTGTTATTATAAGGATTGTATATTTCAATCTCCTGTCTGATGAAATGAATCTTCTTCACGAAGAATTTGGCTGACATGGGCAGGCTAAGGACCGTATGGTGATTCTCATCGCAAGATAGCTCGAAGGCTGGATCAGGATGGCCACAGTGGGGAGGATGGTGGTCTCTCAGCCGGAATGGGAACCGTATGGCGGGGCCACCGTGGCCTTTGGTGCACCTTCGCACCCGGCTGCACTCATTGTCGAAATCTTCATCCCTAGCATGGCCTCCTGTTTCTCCAATCACTAAATTTGAAACCAAAAACATCATCCAAAGGAGAGAACAAGGAGCCATTCTGGATGAATTGTTCATCTTTGATCTCAAAGCAAATGAGAGTGTGGATTCAGTTGGACTTGTCTGATTGAATAAATGAGCTGCCATTGTATGTGCAGTACTGATTGAAATAATGTCTGGTCATAGTTGAACACTTCTGATTGAATACTAGTCAAATTTTGATTGTTAGACCAAATTGAGTGGCAGTGAGGATTTAGTTGAACACTTATCTGACAATTTGGCAAACATGAGATGTGTGGTTGATAGTAAAGCACAAAGGTTGCAGTTGACCGCCAATTAGTTTTAGGCATGAGTCAATGAGTATACTCTATAGTCAAATATACTATGGCCTTTCGTGCACCTTCACACCCGACTGCACTCATTGTCTAAATCTTCATACATATCATCACCTCCTGTTGCTCCAATCACCTCCTGTTATATCATCATCATTGAAGATCAGTCATGATAAGTTATCGTATTCTTGTTGTTGTGGTTGCAGTTTTATTCAATGTGTGGATTGTAAGCGTTGGTGTTGCTGAAGGAAAAGATGGAGGCTGCAAGAACATGTCATCCTCGTGCGGAAACATTGGCAACATTAGCTACCCCTTTCGACTCAAAGGCGATCCTCCTCAGTGTGGCCATGATAGCCGTGGCCTGGTTGAACTGGAATGCGACATCATCAACCGTACCATCCTTCATGTGCGGCACATGAAGTTTTATGTGCAAGGCATCAAGTACGGTGCGAGTTCCGGACAATACCCCCATCATAAACTATGGTTGGTGGATGCGACTGTGTTAGACAGTAACGACAGTTGCTTCATTCCTCATCTGTCGAGCTACGACCGCACGTATAGCTTTCGTTGTGGCTGGGATGATGAGTACCCTAATTTGGTTCATAATTATATAGCTCTGGTGAATTGCTCCAAACCAATAACGAGCTTCAATTACACCTCTGTCGATACATCTCCTTGTGATTACAGTATTGCCCCTTCATCTGCAGAATCTACTAGTACTCACTATCTTTATGCTTTCAACGCTTCTCTTCCTTCCAGTCTGCCCTTACTTCTTGATAAGTACTCTTGTGTCATTGAAGCCACAATCCCAACGCCGGGTTATGATGAACCCACAGTCTTCCCAATTCAAATCCCAACTTTATTAGCTAATCACAACACCACCACCACTACTACGCATAGGAATCACATCTCTCTTTCGGAAATCCACCAGTGGCTTTCATACGGATTCCAAGCATCTTTGTTCGTCGGCGAAGATTGCATCCCTCTGACGACGTTTAAAGAGAGGTATGAATAGTTTGGATACAAGTGTTCTTAACTGAAATGATTTAATCATCATATACATGCATGTATCTGCAGGTGGAATTACTTTTGGAGAAGTGCTAATTTCATATATGGTTTAGAAGGTGCACCAATTGTAGTTCTAAGAATAATAGAGATGAAGTACTTGACAAATCCAGCTGCTTACTATAAATGTAAAACTCTACTATCTTCTCTATCTTCCCTTTTGAAATAGTATCGTGCTGAGAATTTTAGATTTTGTTACAACAGGGGAAGTTCCTGTTTTTGGCATGATCACAGGTGCATTTAATTTACTCTTATTGCCTACTTCATTATTCAGTTTATACCGTATATGGCTAAATTGACTAATTAGAGATCTTTCCTTATACATGACATGATCTTGTGTGAAGGTTTGTTTTATTTAAGACCTCTGCTTGGGATGTTATGCTTGGCTGCAATTATAATATACAAATGGCGGAGGCGGCACTCGTCTGCTGACGATGAAATAGAAGAGTTCTTAAGAAGTCAAAACAACATGATGCCTATCAAGTACTCATACTCCGAGATAAAGAGCATAACGCAAGGTTTCAAATGCAAATTGGGTCAAGGAGGCTTTGGCTCAGTGTACAAAGGCAAGCTCCGTAGTGGCGATTACGTAGCTGTGAAGGTTCTGCTGAGCAAGTCCAAAGCCAATGGTCAGGACTTCATCAGCGAGGTTGCGACCATTGGGAGGATTCACCATGTTAACGTCGTGAGGCTTGTTGGGTTTTGCGTTGAGGGTTCGAAACAAGCTCTTGTTTACGACTTCATGCCTAATGGTTCCCTCGACAAGCTACTGTTTTCTAAGCAGGAAAGCAATACTCGTCCGGTGACTTGCTTGGAAATGCACGAGATTGCTCTTGGAGTGGCTCGAGGGATCGAGTACTTGCATCGAGGTTGCGAAATGCAGATCCTGCATTTCGACATCAAACCGCACAATATCCTACTTGACTACAACTTTGTGCCAAAGGTTTCTGATTTCGGGCTTGCGAAACTGTATCCAACAGACGAGAGCATCGTGTCTCTCACAGCCGTTCGAGGAACACTGGGATACATGGCTCCGGAGCTCTTCTACAAAAACATAGGGGGCGTGTCGTACAAGGCTGATGTTTACAGTTTCGGGATGCTGCTGATGGAAATGGTGGGAAGGAGGAAGAACGTGAACGCGCTCGTGGAACAATTGAGTCAGATATATTTCCCGAGCTGGATATACGACCACTTCAACCAGCACGAGGAGGTGATGGAGCTGGAGGACGCGAGCGAGGAAGAAAAGGAAGCAGTGAAGAAAATGGCATTGGTAGCATTCTGGTGCATACAGATGAACCCGGCGGATCGGCCCTCCATGAGCAAAGCGTTGGGGATGCTCGAAGGGGAGATCGGACTCATAGAGATGCCCCCGAAGCCCTCTATGTATCGAGAGGACATGCCATCGATCAATGAAGATAGCAAGGCCGATGGTGTAGCGATAGAGGTTCCCGCAGCAGGTACGTCGTGCAATCCTATTGACACAATCTCCATTTTATGTGATGGAAGGTAATAAACTGTTTGGAGATTCATGTTATTACATATGTCTGTTGAATAAGTTTTGTCCAATGATGTTGGGACTTTTGGTTTGTTCATCGATACAATTCAGTTAGTCTGAAGAATGTACTGTTATTAGTTTCCGAATAAGTGCATGTAATTTCCTGGATATTAATTTGTGTATAGATGAAAGTTTTGTGCTATATGCAGTTTTTTACACATGTACTATGTGTTGAATAAGCTTTGTCCGATGATGTTGGGACTTTTGGTTTGTTGGTAGTTACAATCTCAGTTTAATTGTGATTAGTTTCCAATAAGTGAATGTGTTTTTCTAGATATTAATTTGTATGTTTTGTTTAAAATTTACGAGAGTATGATGTGTTCGTGTTACATATAGACAAATGTGCTTTACATGATTCATTGTTTCAAAAATACTTAGTTAAATAAATAAACTTGAAGACTAGAGCTCGCAGGTTGTACAAACCAAGCAATCTGTGTTCTGTGGCTGTTTTTTTCTCCCTATAATCGAAGCTAATCTTCTTGATTTCGACTTGTTAAGGAGACCTTGGCCTTTATCAAGGAGGAACATCCTCATGAAGAGAGGTATGGGACTCGTAGATGTGATTCTATATATAACACGAAAGATTGAGTCAACCCCATAAAGTGCACCATGTGCATGTTCAACTTTATTTTAAAAATGAAAGATATGGGACTCGTAGATGTGATTCTAAGTATTTAAATCTAAGAATCTTTTCTCGTGGAGTCGCTAGTAAGAATCTTGACAGCAACCAGGATGTCGCTGGCGAGCTTGCCTTTATAGACCGTTCCAAACCCGCCTCGTCCCAATTCTCGATTGAATTGGTTTGTAATGATCTTAATATCAGCGTAAGAATACCTTGTGGACTTTGAGAGATTTGTAATCTTCCAAAAATTGCTTTATCTTCGTTTCGTTCTTCTTCTTCAGTTTACCGGACACGTGGATACGATATAGTCGGATTGCTGCTACTATAAGAGTAAAAAGCCCCAGAATCGCACCTACAAATTAACATATTCAATGTTGTAAGAATCTCCACATGTTCGATTAATCTTTTATAATTCTCGATTAGTTCCAAGAAAACTATCTCTACTAGACTACAAAGGGTAAATGACTTTTATACCTTACTAACGTGTAGTATGATGTCTCAAAATACAAATTAAGGTACTAAAAAAATTATTATGGTTCGATCTCTATCTAAACCGCGTCAACAGTTAAGAGTATAAACGAGCCGAACCAACCTGTGGATTGCCCGACCAAGTAGAAACACTCTGTTTCCGTTCCGTTTCCACTACTCTCCTCGTCCTTCAATCTACATCCCATTCCCTCACATTTTGTGCAGTTTGGTTCCGACCACGCCAAGTCGAAACTAACCTGCGACTCCAACAAGTCGGGGCTCGGCTCGGTGACACCGATCTTCCGACAACCTGCGAGGTCCAGAACCGAGCTAGAGCTGTCCGCAGCAACGACCGCGTATTCACCGGGAGCGCTCAAGCACGATATTCTATAATTAATATAAAGTGTAGTGGGTCTCGGCCCATATATTAATAATTAATATAATATATCTAACACGGATAATCGTCAATCGCCGCCGAGCAATTGAACATCACATAGCTCCTCCTCGTCGACGACGGCGAAAAATAATTATTTAGGGACATTATTATTTTCTTGTCCACCAAGTGCCTCGCCAAGCATCGCCGTTGTGGGTTGTACATATCGGTTCCAACCCTTTATATACATACGTTTTATTTTATATTCTTTCCACGTGAGACTTTACATTCTCAACAAACTGTTTTATAAGAACATAGGGGGCGTCTCGTGCAAGGCTGATGTGTACAGTTTTGGGATGCTGCTGATGGAAATGGCGGGGATGAGCGACAGCGCTCACTCGTTTATCATTAAACAATTTAGCGACGTGGATGTTTCGACATATGCTCGAGATCACGTTAATCAGTACGATGACCGGTTGATGAAGTCAGGGGATGCC
This sequence comes from Geranium rotundifolium, assembly GCA_963920655.1. NCBI lineage: Eukaryota > Viridiplantae > Streptophyta > Magnoliopsida > Geraniales > Geraniaceae > Geranium > Geranium rotundifolium. The sequence goes on from OY987318.1 coordinate 36,500,751, forward strand.
AACGAGGATGAGAAGAAAACGATAAGCAGGATGGTGTCGGTCGCGTTTCAGTGCATACAGATGAATCCGACTAATCGTCCTTCGATGAGAAGAGTGTTGGAAATGCTAGAAGGCGAGGTTGAGTCTATCGAAATGCCCTCCGAAGCCTTCTATTGATCATCACTAGTAAAGTTTCGTGCTCATTGTACTTGAAAGTTACGAATCTCATTCAAATACATACTATCATATTTGAGAGCGCACCAACTTTTATAGATTGTTCATTTTTATTTACTGAAAACACGACGTTATAATGGCGTAGCGACGGATACTATGTATTGATACACTGTCGTTATTTTTTTAACAACGACTTATTAAGTGTGTTGCTCATGCTCTATTATTTTCAATTAAACTACTATAGTGTTTTATTTAAATTTTAAATTATTTTCTTAGTTGTAAGTACTTGACAAGCATAATTTTACAAGGTTGTCTGGTTGGATTGGCGTTATTGGGCTGGACTCTGGAGTGATAAATTTTGGGTTAGGCCCAACTTCAATGCTACTGGGCTGGACAAACCAACTAAAATAAATATTTAAAAACAAAGCGACGTCGTTCTATCCACGCGGGAATGTAAATACACTTCACGCCCATAAGGAACTTTCAGATCAGTAGTGACCGGCAAAATCAAATCGACGGTTAGGGTTTGTGAAGAGAGGAGATGAAAATGGAGGATTTCGAAATTGTTCCGGCGATCGATATTCGAACGATCAGGAGCAAGGAGGTTCCGATTTGCAGATTTGCAGCTTCAGATTGTAAAAATTGCATTGCTGCTGCGTTTTTTTTCTCTAGAATCGGAGGTAAGCTTCTCGATTTCGTCTCGTTCGTTTCAAATCAGTGCGAGTTCAGTTCGTTATCTGAGAAATTTTGTTTATATGCTTGTTTTGTTCTGTTTCTGTGAGAAATGTGTAGGTTTGAATCGCATATTTATCTTTATGAGTTGCTGCTATGGAAGATTGTGAAATGTTCATAAAATGTCAGTGGTGAAGAGTGTTTATGAAGTTCAATTTGCTGAAAATTATCAATGATATCTTCTCTCTCGTTTTAAATCAGTGCGAGTTCAGTTCATCATCTGAGAAATTGTGGTTTATATGCTTGTTTTGTTCTGTTTCTGTGAGAAATTGTCTTACAGTGATGTTTGAATCACATATTTGTCTTTATGTCTTGCTGCTATGGGAACATTGTGAAATGTTCATAAGATTTCAGTGGTGAAGAGTTTTTATGCAGTTCGTTTTTGCTGAAAATTATTAATTATATGCTTCTTTGACTGATGATAAGTGTTGTTTAATGTGGCTGACGATGATGTTGAACTACATGTTTGGCTTTGTGAAGACTGGTTTGCTGTTTCTCTTTTATGTTTATGGTTCATTGCAGTGGATGTGATCTTTTTAATGCACTCAAATTGATAGAACTGGTGGAACTGTCTCTAAGAAGTCATTCTCTTACATGAAATATCATAGGACAAATTCGTGTCCAATAAGTGTATAATCGACTTTGATTGTCGTTTATTTTATCAGCCCGATCTCCTCAGCGACAGATGCTTATCCTGAGTACTGTTACACCTCAAACAATAAAAAAATTAGAATACCACATCTACTCGATTGAATTGACCTATATTTGAACAGGAAAAACCCTCAAATCTAACCATGTACTCTTATTCTGCTTCGACAATAATTTCCAACTCTGGGTTTTGGGGCCTCGATGCCTTGCCCCCTTGATCAGTAGAGGCGAAAGGGTTTGGTGGCACGGTGAGATTGTCTCCTTCTCCTTCCAACATCTGAACCACAACTTTCATTGAAGGTCGATCCATAGGTTGCCACTGAATGCACTTCAATGCCACGATTGCCAATTTCTTAGCGATCTTGGCTTGTCCCTCTTCTTCAATTTCATTCCTCAGTTCTGCACCATGATCTATGTGCCTATAAACCCATTCTTGAGAGTATACTTGGTTGGGGCTCTCTACACCGTTATCGATGTTTTTGTTCTTCCTTCCTTCCACCATTTCAAGAAGCAACATTCCGTAACTATAGACATCAGACTTGTAGGATGGTTTCCCAAAATTCCTGGACGCCACTTCCGGTGCTATGTACCCCATCGTCCCTCTTGCTGCCGTCATGGTCACGACACTCTTCTCCTTGGAGCAGAGCTTGGCCAGACCGAAATCCGAGATCTTAGGAACGAAATTGTGGTCTAGCAGAATATTGTGGGGTTTGATATCGAAATGAAGGATCTGTTGGTCGCAGCCATGATGTAGATACTCCATCCCCTTGGCTATGCCCAAGGCAATATCCTGAAGCTTCTCCAGACCGAGCACGACCCTCTTACTTGATTCGTTCTCTGAGAATATGAACTTCTCCAACGACTCGTTGGGCAAGAACTCGTATACGAGCGCCCTGTGAGGTCCATCGGCACAGAAGCCAACCAGGCGAGCAACGTTAACATGATGGATTCTTCCCATGGAAGCCACTTCATTGATGAATTCTTCCCCATTTCTTGTGGAGTCGCTAGTAAGAATCTTGACAGCAACCAGGATGTCACTGGCGAGCTTGCCTTTATAGACAGTTCCAAACGCGCCCTTTCCCAATTCTTGATTGAATTTGTTCGTAATGATCTTAATATCAGCATAAGAATACCTTGCTGCCTTGAGGGATTTGTAATCTTCCAGAAATAGCTTTATCTTCATCTCATTCTTCTTCTTCAATTCATAGGATCCGTGGATATAGTAGAGTCCAATTACTGCTACTATGAGGACAAAAGACCCTAGAATTGCTCCTATAAATTCACGTGTCAAATATTCAATTCTGATTTTTGGTAAATCAAATACTTGTTATATATAATTAGACATGATGAACACATATATTTACCTATCATCAGTTGTTTCGCTTTCGCACCTGTTAATTACAGAAGGCAATCAATTAATCAGAGTAGCAAATATGAAACACACGCATATAATTCAAGTCACAGAATCCTCTATTTTAAGATAAGTGCCTCATTTCTAGTTAGATGCCAAATAATAGTCATTTTGATTTTAGGGAAAATTGCGCACCTGTAGATTTCAAGTGAAAACACTCAGTTTCTGTTGGTGCGGTAGTGTTATTAATGCGCTTGATGAATCTGCATCCCCTTCCTTGCTGCTCACACGTGATGCAATCCGGCGCCACCCATTTTAAGTGAAAACATGGCTTCGATACAAGGTATTGCGGTGGTAGGATCCAGAACCAAGGAATGACAGGAGTGACACCAATGCCGGAGCAACCCGTTAGCTCCGAGATGGGGTTGAAGCGAGCAGCAGCTCTCACAGCATAAAAACCAGGAGTACTCAAGCAAGGTACATACCAGTACTTAACAGGATCGTAATCGTAAAATTGTTGCTCATCGGTCCCGATAGAGCAATTGAAAAAGACATAATTCAACAATTCCGTCTCAAGAGCATGACTCGTGTAGAATTGGGTATCGCATTTGCCTAACTCGAAAGGGGATGCAGACACGTTGAGGTCGGGATTGTTGAGAATCAACCGTTGGAAGCAATTGTTGCCGTACGCATTGTATATTTCAATCCCTTGACTGATGAAATGAATCTTCTTCACGTATAATTTGGCCGATCGGGGCATATTGAGGACTGTATGGTGATTCTCGTCACAAGATAGCTCAAAGGCTGGATTGGGATGGCCACAGTGTGGAGGATGGTGGTCTCTGAGCCGGAATGGGAACCGGATGGCCGGACCGCCTTTCGTGCACCTTCGCGCCCGGCTGCATTCATCGTCCGAATCTCCTGTTACTAAATTGAAACCCAAAAACATCAGCCAAAATAGAGAGCAACAAGCCATTCTGGAGGATTTGTTGTGTTAAGAGAAATATAGTGGTTGTGGAGATTTAGTTCATTGAGTCTGATTGAATAATGCATATGACTGGGCATGGATGTTTTTGGGTTGTGCACTGCTGGTCAAAGTTTTGACTGTTAAACCAATGGGCTGACATAGACTTATGGGCAGCCATAGACTTATGCACACTGCCAAAGACCCCTAAAGATAAGATAAAATAATTTAGTTAGGAGTGGCATGGTTCCAGGAAGTTGAGTGAGAATCAGACCAGTTGGGTTCTTACTGCGGTTCTACCCGGTTGGAACCGGTTATTTTATAAGCTGAATCATGCGAATTTGAGCCCAATTTATATCCAAAAACTTTAAACTTGCAATTATAAATTTTTTTAACGAAAATCAACGTTAAGGTTTAAATATTACATCCCAATCGAGATATGAAGTTTGCAAACAAAATACGAAGTACAACTAAACGGGTGATTCTCCAACGCGAACCAGTTCAGTTCTTATCAGTTAATCAGTCATTCTGAATTTTGAGAACATGAAACGAACTGAAATTGAATGGGTCTCTTAAATTAAGAATCAAAATCAAACTATTAATCACGGTTTCCAGTTTTTCGGTTCCAAGTCCGATTTGGTTCCTAATTCAGATCTAGATCTGGTTCCAAAACTCCCACCCCATAAGATGACTAATTTACAGAGATGACTGCTGGTTTGTTTTTATGTAAGTGCTGCTTGGTTTTAGGTAGGTATGGAATGTATGGTCCCAGTCAGATTCAATGGATCTACTTCAGTCAACATTGGCATGCTTTATCATTTTTTGCTGAAATCTCCATGTTTTTATCATTATATGCATCAAAAGGGCTCAATATCTTATTCAAGTTTGCTGCCAATTTTTTTCCTATCTTCATCATCATCAAGAATTCAAGATCAGTCATGAGATATTATAATATTGTTGCTGCTGCTGTTGTATTCACTGTGTGGAGTGGAAGTGTTGGTGTTGCTGAAGGAAGAGGCTCAACATGCAAGAATACACTATCTTCTTGCGGAAACATTGGCAACATCAGCTACCCTTTTCAACTGAAAGGTCATCCTCCTCCATGCGGCTACAAGAAGCGCGGCCTGGTTGAACTGGAATGCGACAGCAACAACCGGACCACGCTTTATGTGGGAAACATGAAATTTTATGTACAAGACATCAGGTACTGAAGAAAAAAACTCAAATGATTTCAATATTTTATTCACACTCAAGCTCCCTATTTATACAAGATTATTAATAAGCATAGCAGGGATATAAAGTGAATTGACAAAAAATCAAATATGATTTATTTCTTGATCCACTAGAATCTCAACAGGTACTCCAGACCTATGGACACTCCAGAACTGTGGTTAGTGGACGCGAGCGTGCTGGACAGTAACGATAGCTGCTTCATTCCTCACATGTCGCGCGCCCCGCTATCATATGAGTTTGGAGACTGTGGCTGGGATGGTTATGGTTATGCCTCTGCCAGATATCATTACATAGCTCTGCTGAATTGCTCCAAACCAATAATGAGCTCCAACTATACCTCTGTCGATACATCTGCTTGTAATTACAGTATCTCCGCTTCCTCTCCTGAATCTGCCGGTAATCGCTACTTTTATGCTCTGAAAGATGAGGACTCCCCTGGTTCACATCAACCATTGCTTCTTGATCTTGATGAGCACTCGTGCGTCGTCCAGGCCGCGGTCCCGTTTTCAAGACTGAAATATGATGAGGCCGCAGAATTCCCGATTCCAGTGCCGACTTTAGCAAGGAATGGCAATGCTACTCAGGTACCTCTTTCGGACATCCACCTGTGGCTTTCATATGGATTTCAAGCATCTTTGTTCTATGGATATGGTGAAGATTGCAGTGGTGCCGTGACGTTTAAAATGAGGTATGAATAGCATGAATAAGATTAGGACTGTTCACAGTTCGGTTTGTCATGAACCGAATTTCATGATATTCTCATATTTTAGACCGTTTTGACTTCTGTCATGTAACTCATCTGTTTTCGGTATGATTTCCTTTGAATTATTTTTTGATGACCCAACAATTTTAGGCCCAGGTGTCCAAATCGATTGTTTTTTTGTTCAGTTTTTATCGATTCTCATTTTATAAACCAAACGATGGAGTTTCAGTTCGGTTTTGAACCGAACCAATTTGATTCTTTTTATTATTATTATTTTCAGGCCGATTCAGTTGTTTTCGGGCACCCTTAAATAATATTGTTCTCAACATAAATGAACTCTTAGATACGATTGTTATCAACGTAAATGACTTATAATATAATAGTACAGATATGTTATATCTGCAGGTGGGATCTCTTTTGGAGCAATGCTGATCTTGGACATGCTTTAAAAAATGCAGGAGTTGTATTTATAAGAATTATAGAGCTAAAGTACTGGCTAAACGCATCGGCTTATGATAAATGTAAAGCTCTCTACCATTTTCTTCTAACTAGTTTTATCCATCTAGTATTGTGCTGAGGATTGCCATGTTGTTGCAACAGGGGAAGTTCCTGTTTTTGGTACCATCACAGGTAATACATCTCACATACCTTAAATTTCCTCTTATTATACATCTTCATCATGTTTTGTTATTTTGTTCAATGTTCTAAAAATTCCCGACTTGTCTGATTAATCCTCTATAATTCCTCATTAACCTTTTAATTTGATTTATTTTCTGATTAGTCACTAAAAGTCTCTCTTTGCCCGACTGGCGCTTAGTGTTTTTTAGAACATTGATTCTGTTCGATTCTTACAGTTATTTTGAATATTTTGTTAAGGTGACTAATTAGAGATCTTTGCTTATAATGTCATATTATTTTGAAGGTTGGCTTGTATTAAGACTTCTGATTGGGATGTCATGCTTGTTTGCAATTATATTGTTTAAATGGCGGAAGCGACACTCATCAGCAGACGATAAAATAGAAGAGTTCTTAAGAAGTCAAAACAACCTGATGCCTATTAAGTACTCCTACTCTGAGATCAAGAACATGACGGAAGGTTTCAAGTACAAATTGGGTCAAGGAGGCTTTGGCTCAGTGTACAAAGGCAAGCTCCGCAGTGGCGATTACGTAGCTGTGAAGGTTCTGCTGAGCAAGTCCAAAGCCAATGGCCAAGACTTCATCAGCGAGGTTGCGACCATTGGGAGGATTCACCATGTTAACGTTGTGAGGCTTGTTGGGTTTTGCGTCGAGGGCTCGAAACAAGCTCTCGTATACGACTTCATGCCCAATGGTTCACTTGACAAGCTACTGTTTTCTAAGCAGGAAAGCCCGGTGACTTGCCGAGAAATGCACGAGATCGCTCTTGGAGTGGCCCGAGGCATCGAGTACCTGCATCGGGGATGTGAAATGCAGATCTTGCATTTCGATATCAAACCTCACAATATATTGCTGGACGCGAACTTTGTGCCAAAGGTTTCAGATTTCGGGCTAGCGAAACTGTATCCAACGGATGAGAGTATTGTGTTTCCCACAGCCGTTGGAGGAACGCTGGGATACATGGCCCCGGAGCTGTTCTACAAAAACATAGGAGGCGTCTCGTACAAGGCTGATGTGTACAGTTTCGGGATGCTGCTGATGGAAATGGTAGGAAGGAGGAAGAACTCGAGCGCGGCTGTGAGTGAGGCGAGTCAGACATATTTCCCGGCATGGATGTACGACCACTTCGACCAGCGCGAGGAATTAATGGAGTTGGAAGATGCGAGCGAGGAAGAGAAGACAATGTTGAAGAAGATGATATTGGTGGCGTTTTGGTGCATACAGATGAATCCGAGGGATCGGCCCTCGATGAGCAGAGCGTTGGAGATGCTCGAAGGCGAGATCGAACTCGTAGAGATGCCTCCCAAGCCTTCAATGTGTCCAGAGGACAATAACGCGGCCGTGGAGGTTCCAGCAGGCACTTCGTGCAATCCTATTGACACAATCTCTATTTTATGGGATGGAAGGTAATAAACTGTTCAGAGATTCACGTTACTGTATATGTTGAAAATGAGCTTTGTCCAAAATGAAGGATACGTTCGTCGCAACTCTTTTACCAGATTCGTTCTTTGAAAATATAAACTTCTTTAACGACTCGTTGTGCAAGAATTCGTATACAAGTTCCCTGTGAGGTCCTTGAGCACAGACGCTAGCCAAACAAGAAACATTAACATGGTGAATTCAAGCCACTTCATCGATGAATTGCTCTCAATCTCTCGTAGAATCGCCAAACTAGAATTTTGATTTGAAAGAAAATAAAATACAATTTTATTGAGGATAAAAAGTGACGAAAGGAAAAAAAGTTTCTTGCCCCGCCCACTTGTTAGAACCATTGGCTAACGAGTGGGCAGAACTATAAAATCAACAGAAGTTAACAAGATCAAACCAGATCTGATACCACGAAGAAAAAGACTCAAATGTTTTGATGTTTGTATTAGTGCCAACATCACGAATTTATAGAACATTACGGAGGTATAGTTTAATATGGGAAGCAAATATTCCCTACTTTTTTTTTGAAGTAAAATCGAATTTTATTTAAGAAGTGACAACTAACCCGGCATCTAGCCGAATAACTGAAGCTATATTTGGTGGGACAGTCCCCTCATTATAAACCCAGTCACTGTTAGTTAAAGCGTATTTGGCCAATTCGTGAGCCACTTTATGAAAAATGTAATAAAATATATAAAGAAATTAAGAAATCAATTTTGATTTCTTGCTTGATTGACTAGAATCTCAACACAATCTCTCATAGAATCACTATTACCCTATATTTTGGTACAATTCATGAGTATTTGGTTCAATTCATGAGTATTTTAGTTCAATTTATGGGTATTTTGAAAAAATGGCGCGGAAGTACCTTGAATTTTGGTTCAACTCATGAGTATTTTGTAATTATTGTCCCAAAATGAAATTCAGAATACTGAAAAGAAGAAAAAAAAAGTTATAAGTATAAAAGTGTCAAAAGTGTATATTTAGGTGCACAAAAATGTTTTTTTTTTAATTTTAATTATTATGGCATTGAGTGATTTGTAATATTTTAAAAATTTCTCTTCTTTTCTTTTGTTTTCGTTTCATTCTTTTTCTTCAAGTAGATTGAAAAATAAAGAGTGGTGATAAAGAAGCCGAACCAGTCATATAGATTGGCCGATCGAGTAAAAGTACTCCGTTTCAGTCCCTTCATCACTATTCTTCATTAATCTTCAATCGACTTTGAAGAAAAAGAATGAGATGAAGATAAATTAATTTTTGAAATATGGTGCCATAAGAATTAAGATCATTACAAATAAATTAGGAAAAGAATTAAGATCATTGCAGTTGAATGATCCAAATTATAATTTGATATAACAAAATGACAATGACTTATAGTTAGTTGGAAATAATTATGTCCTTTTCCCTTAATAGTAATAGAGAAAATCACATGCATTTATCGGCAACTTACAATAGTCTTTAGACTAACATTTATCTACCAATAAACAAAAAAATCCCAACATCATCGTATAAAGCTTAATCAAACCTCTACAGTTCATGTGTAAAACAGTGCATATAACACAACTTCTATAAAATGATACCAACACATCAAATATTCTTGTAAAAAACCAATATCCTGAAAAACCAAAATGTACTGTCTTTAGACTTCAGATTGTAACTATCACAAACCAAAAGTCCCAACATCACTGGACAAAACTTATTCAACATACAGTATATACATAGTAACATGAATCTCTGAACAGTTTATTACATTCCATCACATAAAATAGAGATTGTGTCAATAGGATTATAAGACGAACCAGCAGGAACCTCCATCGCTACGCCATCGCTATCTTCGTTGATCAATGTCATGTCCTCTCGATATATAGAAGGCTTCAGAGGCATGTCTGAGTCTGATATGGCCTTCAAGCATCTCCAACCGCTTTGCTCATAGAGGACCGATTCGCTGGATTCATCTGTATGCACAAAACGCTACCAATGCCATTTTCTTCACTGCTTCCTTTTTTTCCTCGCTCGTGTCTTCCAGCTCCATCACCTCCTCGTGCTGATCGAAGTTGGTCGTATATCCATGTTGGGAAATATACCTCCTTGACCCAATTTGTACTTGAAACCTTGTGTTATGCTCTTGATCTCAGAGTAGGAGTACTTGATAGGCATCATGTTGTTTTGACTTCTTAAGAATTCTTCGATTTCATCGTTCGCTGATGAGTGCCTCGTCCGCCATGTTTGTACAATATAATTGAAGCCAGGCATAACGTTCCAAGCAAAGTTCTTAAATAAAAACCAACCTTCACACAAGATCATGTCATGTTAAGGAAAGATCTCAAGCTAGTTACCTTAACCAAAAACTGTATAAATTTAAGATAGAGAAAAATAATGAAGCTATACAACAGATAGAGGCATTCTTTCAGGGTGTACCTGTGATTATTCCCAAAACTGGCACTTCCCCTGTTGAAACAAAATGGTGATTCTCAGCACAATAATATAGCTTTACATGTATCATAAGCCGCGCATATCGAGCATTACTCCAAAACTGATTCCACCTGCAGATACATACATGTATGTGTTAACCAATTAATGTATATATGTCTGACAAGTAGACTATGTAATAGGTAAATGTCTGCTGTGAAACTCTTGGCATAAATAATTTAGCAAGCAATATAATATAATGCGGACAAGCCAAAAATGCAAGGATGAGAGGGTTTTATAAAACATTTATGCTATGAACATCATATCCATACTATTTATACCTCTGCTATGAACATTTATGCACTTAAACCTGTGGCAAAGTTTGAATCCCATGGCAATATATCTCTAATTCAATCAGTCTATACTAAAGTAATGGTTGAAATGTACTTTGAGAAGCTTTGAAAGCATAAAAATAGTGAATACTAGAAAATCCAGGAGAGTAAGTGGAGATGATACTGTAATTACAAGGAGATGTATCGACAGATGTATACTTCGAGCTCAATGAACATAACAAGAGCAGAAAGAACAACTAGATTATCATAACGGGCAACAGCGACCATCAATGATCATTCCACAGAAAAGAGAAACCACTTCCGAAAAATGAACTGCATCAACACTCTTCACCACTTAAGAGTTTTATGCACATTTCACTCCTTTGGCCATTTCACAGAAAAGAGAAACAACAAACCAATATCTTCCCGTAACACATAATGTATTTATAAATGACACGAACACATAGACTGATCAGATGTGGCTACTTACAAGCAGGATGATTAGCGTAACTGTGAACTTCAGTCTTCCAACTTATCTACTCGACTAGTACCTGACGTTTTTTAAACACGAGGTCATGTAACACAATGTATTTCTAAATGGATCATGTAACACACAATGTACCTATAAATGACATAAAACGCTAATATCTAGAAAAACACATTCGTTTATCGGAAACTGACATAATTAGAGTGAGATTGTAACTAAAAGCCCATTCAACCACTGCATATATAACACAGAACTTTCATCTACAAGATGACATCAACACATCAAATATTCTTGTTACATGCACTTATTCCGAAACTAATAACAGTACATTCTTCAGATAACTGAATTGTATCTATGAACAAACCAAAAGTCCCAACATCATTGGACAATACTTATATAGTAACATGAATCTCCAAACAGTTTATTACCTTCCGTCACATAAAATGGAGATTGTGTCAATAGGATTGCACGACGTACCTGCTGGAACCTCTATCGCTACACCATCGGCCTTGCTATCCTCATTGATCAATGGCATGTCCTCTTGATACATGGAGGGCTTCGGGGGCATCTCTATGAGTCCAATCTCGCCTTCGAGCATCCCCAACACTTTGCTCATCGAAGGCCGACCCGCCGGGTTCATCTGTATGCACCAGAATGCTACCAATGCCATTTTCTTCACTGCTTGCTTTTCTTCCTCGCTCGCGTCTTCCAGCTCCATCACCTCCTCGTGCTGGTCAAAGTGGTTGTAAATCCATGTCGGGAAATATATCTGGCTCAGCTGTTCCACGAATGCGTTCACGTTCTTCCTCCTTCCCACCATTTCCATCAGCAGCATCCCGAAACTGTACACATCAGCCTTGTACGACACGCCTCCTATGTTCTTGTAGAACAACTCCGGAGCCATGTATCCCAGCGTTCCCCGAACAGCTGTGAGAGATACGATGCTCTCGTCAGTTGGATACAGTTTTGCAAGACCAAAATCGGAAACCTTTGGGACAAAGTTTTCATCGAGTAGGATATTGTGTGGTTTGATGTCAAAATGCAGGATCTGCATTTCGCAACCTTGATGCAAGTACTCGATGCCTCGAGCCACTCCAAGGGCGATCTCGTGCATTTCCAAGCAAGTGACCGGACGAGTATTGTTTTCTTGTTTAGAAAATAGTAGCTTGTCGAGGGAACCATTAGGCATGAAGTCGTATACAAGAGCTTGTTTCGAACCCTCAACGCAAAACCCAACAAGCCTCACGACGTTAACATGGTGAATCCTCCCAATGGTCGCAACCTCGCTGATGAAGTCTTGACCATTGGCTTTGGACTTGCTTAGCAGAACCTTTACAGCTACAAAATCGCCACTGCGGAGCTTGCCTTTGTACACTGAGCCAAAACCTCCTTGACCCAATTTGTACTTGAAACCTTGTGTTATGTTCTTGATCTCAGAGTAGGAGTACTTTATAGGCATCAGGTTGTTTTGACTTCTTAAGAATTCTTCGATTTCATCGTCTGCGGATGAGTGCCTCCCCCGCCACTTATATAATATAATTGCCGCCAAGCATAACATCCCAAGTGGAGGTCTTAAATAAATGTAACCTTCACAGAAGATCACGTCATGTTAAGGAAAGATCTCAAACTAGTCACCTCAAACAAAAACTCTAAAATTTTAAGATAGAGAAGAATAATGAAGCTATACAACAGAACAGATTTAGAGGCATTCAGGGTGTACCTGTGACTATTCCGAAAGCTGTGTTTTCCCCTGAAAAGAAGATTTCCTCTGTTGAAGCAAAATGGGAATTCTCAGCACAATAGTATTTCAAAAATGGGCATAATTTATCACAAGAAAAAGGCATATAGTAGAGCTTTACGTAGGTAATAAGCCGATGCATTTGTCCAGTACTTTAGCTCTATTATTCTTACAGCTATAATTGCTGCATTTTTTAACCCATAACGAAGGTCAAAGCTACTCCAATATTCGTTCCACCTGCAGACACAAACATACATGTCTGTCTGATTACCAGGAGAGCCAATTCATGTATGACAGGTATATACTATGTAATAGGTATATGTTTCCTGTGAAAATGTTTGCAGCAAACAGCCCAATAATATAACAAAGTAACAAACAATACAATAGCCAAATGCTAGGGTTTGAAAATGTGTTCATATATAGATTTCAATGGATAGGATGAGAGGTGTTGAGCCCAAATCTTGATACGTTACTATTAAAAAACTATTCATACCTCGAGACTTGTCTGCAACCATATTCACTATCTCCAAAGTCCAAAGATGCTTGGAATCCATATGATAGCCAAAGGTGGAATTCCGAAAGAGTGATCTGAGGCCTGTGCATAGTAGTAGAGCTGTCATTAGGTAAAGTTGGGATTGGAATTGGGAAGACGGTGGTGGTTGGGATTGGGATTGGGAGTGTGGCTTCAACGACACACGAGTACTCGTCAAGAAGTAATGGTTGAAATGTACGTCGAGAAGCTTTGAAAGCATAAAAATAATGAATACTAGAAGATCCGGGAGAGGAAGTGGAGATTCTGTAATTACAAGGAGATGTATCGACATAGGTGTACTTCGAGCTCATTATAGGTTTGGAGCAATTCACAAGAGCCATGAAAGGACCACCATCGTTAAAATCAGAATACCAGCCGTCACAATGGAAGTCGTAATTAATGAAGTGATAACTACTTGTGTAGCGCGACAAATGAGGAATGAAGCAACTATCGTTATTGTCTACCACACTAGCATCCACCAACCACAGTTTTGGGGAGGAACCACCGGAGATATATCCGGATAAATTACGGCGGTAATCGTACTTGATGCCTTTTACATAATATTTCATCAATCGCAGATAAAGTACGGTCCGCTTGTTGTTGTCGCATTCCAGTTCGATCAGGGGATGCTTATCATAGCCGCACGGAAGAGGATTGCCTTTGAGTCGAAATGGGTAGCTAATGTTGCCAATGTGTCCACAAGAAGATGGCATATTGTTGCAACTTCCATCTTGTCCTTCAGCAACACTTACACTCCCTAAAATGAACACGACAAGAGCAGCAACAATTAGATTATGATAACTAACAACTGCTACCATGTCTTGTGTTGATGAGGATGAAGATTTGAAGACAATACACAGCAAGCTTTCATGATAAAGCATAGCTTATAAACTATAGAGTATACTCATTGACTCATGCCTAAAACTAATTGGCGGTCAACTGCAACCTTTGTGCTTTACTATCAACCACACATCTCATGTTTGCCAAATTATCAGAAAAGTGTTCAACTAAATCCTCACTGCCACTCAATTTGGTCTAACAATCAAACTTTGACTAGTATTCAATCAGAAGTGTTCAACTATGACCAGACATTAATTCAATCACAAGTGCACATGCAATGGCAGCTCATTTATCCAATCAGACAAGTCCAACTGAATCCACACACTCATTTGCTTTGAGATCAAAGATGAACAATTCATCCAGAATGGCTCCTTGTTCCCTCTTTTGGATGATGTTTTTGGTTTCAAATTTACTGATTGGAGCAACAGAAGGTCATGCTAGGGATGAAGATGTCGACAATGAATGCAGCCGGGAGAAAAGGTGCACCACAGGCCATGGTGGTCCGGCCATACGCTTCCCATTCCGGCTCAGAGACCATCATCCTCCCTACTGTGGCCATCCTAATCCAGCCTTCGAGCTATCTTGCGATGAAAGTAACCACACAGTCCTTAATCTTCCCCGGCCAGCCAAATTGTTCGTGAAGAGGATTCATTTCATCCAGCAGGAGATTGAAATATACAATCCATATGATGAGGGTTGCTTCCACCGGTTGATTCTCAACAGCCCTCACCTCAATATGTCCCTGATGTCCACATCTGGTTTCCCGTTTAGAGAATACATGGCGAATTATGTCTTTTTCAATTGCTCTATCCGAAATGGCGAGCAACAAGATTATGATTACATCTACATACCTTGCTTGAGTACTCCTGATTATGTTGTAATAGCGTTAGATTACTATGACCTCGAGTACATTCCACTGTTAATAGGTTGCTCCAGCATTGGTGTCACTCCCACCGTTCCTAGTGATTGGATGAGTAATCTATTCTACCTGCCGAAAGCATATAACTTACGATGGGTGGCGCCGGATTGCATCAAGTGCGAAAAACAAAGAAGGGGATGTAGATTCAAGGAGAGTATTAATAACATTACAGCCGCAACAGAAACAGAGTGTTTTCACTTGAAATCTAAAGGTGCGCATAGGGGTTTATATACGTGTGATTTTATTGAGTAAGATGGAGGTGAGCAAATGAATTTAAGTATATCAATTCAAAATCTATAGAAAATTTTGTGGTTCCATATAAAATCAGAAACAAAATGTTTGTTGCTATGGAATTGATATGTTTACACATCTAAGTCTGCCTCACCTCCATTTACTCATATTATTTGGCATCTAACTACAAACGACACTTATATATGCTACTCATATTATTTGGCGTCTCCCATTTGCTACTTGATTTATTGATTGGCTTCTGTGATTAACAGGTGCAAAATGGAAACGACTGATGATAGGTAAATATATGTTCATCATGCATAATTATATATATACCAACTAGGCAACTAACAAGTACTTGGTTTTAAAAAATCTGGATTGAATATTTGATATTTTAATTTGTAGGTACGGTTCTAGGGTCTTTTTCCCTTGTAGTAGCAGCAATTGGACTCTATCATATCCACAGGTCCTATGAATTGAAGAAGAAGAACGAGATGAAGATAAAACAATTTCTGGAGGATTACAAATCTCTCAAAGCCACAAGGTATTCTTATGCTGATATTAAAATCATTACAAACCAATTCAATCAAGAATTGGGACAAGGTGGATTTGGAACTGTCTATAAAGGCAAGCTTGCCAACGACATCCTAGTCGCTGTCAAGATTCTTACCAGCGACTCCACAAGAAATGGAGAAGAATTCATCAATGAAGTGGCTTCCATGGGAAGAATCCATCATGTTAATGTTGCTCGCTTGGTAGGCTTCTGTGCCGATGGACCTCACAGGGCGCTCGTATACGAGTTCTTGCCCAACGAGTCGTTGGAGAAGTTCATATTCTCAGAGAACGAATCAAGTAAGAGGGTCGTGCTCGGTCTGGAGAAGCTTCATGATATTGCGTTGGGCATAGCCAAGGGGATGGAGTATCTTCATCACGGTTGCGACCAACAAATCCTTCATTTTGATATTAAACCTCACAATATTCTGCTGGACCACAATTTCGTTCCCAAGATCTCAGATTTCGGTCTGGCCAAACTCTGTTCCAAGGAGAAAAGTGTTGTGACCATGACTGCAGCAAGAGGGACAATGGGATACATAGCACCGGAAGTGGCATCCAGGAATTTTGGGAAACCATCTTACAAGTCTGATGTCTATAGTTACGGAATGTTGCTGCTTGAAATGGTGGGAGGGAGGAAGAACATCGATATCAACACGGAGAACTTAAGCCAAGTGTACTTTCCAAAATGGATTTATAAGCACGTAGATCAAGGTGAAGAGCTAAGGATTGATGCTGAAGAAAAGGCACAAGCCAAGATTGCTAAGAAATTGACAATCGTGGCATTGAAGTGCATTCAGTGGCACCCTATGGATCGACCTTCAATGAAAGTCGTGGTTCAGATGTTGGAAGGAGATGGAAACAATCTTACAGTACCACCAAACCCTTTTACGTCTACTGATCAAGGGATAAAGAAAATTGGTAATCGACCACCAAGGGTTAAAAATCTAGAATTGGAAATTATCTCTGAAGCAGAATAAGGATTTGTCTGTTAAATTTGGGAACTGTCTGGTCATGTATAGATCAATTTGGTTAAGTAAATGTAGTATTTTTAATTTTGGTATCGACCTGTCGTTTGATGTGTAACAGTACTAGTAGGGATAAGCATCCGTGTGTACTACATTAGCAGAGCCAATTAAAACTAATGTTATCAATTCGAATGCATAAACAAAATTCCCATATGCTCTACTGACCGACTCGCATTTTAAGAAACAACAAAACCAGTCTTCACATAACAGAAGACAGAAGCATAACAGCATTGTTAAGCAAAATAATCATCACATATCAACACCAAAACAAGCATATAATTCAACAAAATTCGCGAAACGATGAATTGCATCACTGCCTCCACTGATCAAGGGACCAAGAAAATTGGTAATAGACCAAATAGGGCCCAAAATCTAGAATTAGATATTTTTTTCCGAAGCAGAATAAGGAATAGTATAATAAATTTGGGGAGTATTTTAGTGTAACTATAAGTCAATTCGAATAAGTATTTTTTATTTTAGTATTGTTTGATGTGTATCTGTTAAAGGGACAAACATCGTTGTGCATACATTATCCCTCGTCGATGTCAATTGAAACTAATGCTATCATTTCGAGTGCATAAACAAAGTTCTCATATGCTCTAAGAAACAACAAAACCAGTCTTCACTTAGCAGAAGAGTCACAGATAAACATAACAGCATTGTCAACCGCATTAATCATCACACGTCAACAACAAAACAAGCATATAATTGGAAGAAAAAAAATTCCCAAAATGAATTGCATTTGCATCAACACTCTTCACCACTAACAATTCATGCTCATTTCACTAATTTACTGCAACGATCATTCCACAGAAAAGAGAAACAACAAACCACAATCTCTACACAGAACAAGTCACATTCATCACAGAAACAGCACATATCAAGATCATAACGAGCAAATTCACCGCAATTTCTCAGAAATTAAACCAAACTCGCACTGATTTGAACCGAAAGAGACGAAATCGAGAAACTTACCTCCGATTCTAGAAAAAAACACGGAGCGATACAATTTTTGGGATCTGAAGCTTCAATCGGAACCTCCTTGCTCCTGCTTCGTACGCAATTGGTCTTGTCTCGATCTCGATCGCCCGAACAATCTCGAAACCCTCCATTTTCATTCTCTCGCCTGAAAGTCCTAATCGGCGATCTACTTTTACCAGTCACTACGCGCGTGAAATATTTACTTTCGCCCGTGGGGTGAGCGACTGAGGTTGTCCACAACAAGAGAGTGGGCAAGGAGTGTGTACTTTGCCACGTGGCAGCCACAATGAAGAGTATCTTCAAAAAGTGGGTAATATGGAAGGAGGGATGGAAAGAGAAAGAGTGAGTGGAGAGAGTAAGAGAGAGAAATGAGGGACTCTCTAATTTAATATATATTAATGTACTAAATAGGTAATATGTAATTTTTTTAAATTATAAATATATATTACTAAATATATAATATGTCTATTAGTATATAGTAAAATATAAATATATTCATAAAATATAATATAATAAATATTTATTTTTAAAGAAAAATACAAATTTTATAATTAATTATATTTATCGTATAATTTTATAACTAATTATATAATTAACTAAAATATAATAAATATTTATTGTATCTATATATATTTCCATTTTTGATAAATATACAATATGTTTATTAATAAAAAAATAATAAAAATATTCATGGAGTATATTTAATATTTATTAATAAAAAAATATTTTCATATTCGTATTATAATAAAGTAGTTTGTATAAATGAATGATAATGTTGAAATATTTAATTATATAAAAATAATATTAATTGAATTAAATAATATAAACATGAGGCACTCTGTTGTGGCCTCCAAAGAGTGAGTGCCTGCAGAGAGTGGGTGTGCTGATGTGACAGCTTAAAATCTGACGTGGAGGCACTCTGTTGTGGACAGCCTGAGAGTCAGTAAAGTAAAATTAAGCTCAAATTCGACTTGAAAGTGGTTAGACGAGTCGAATCGAGCATTCATGTTTATTTAGACTAAGTTTGAGTTTGAATGAAAAAAAATAGAGTTTGACTCGACTCGGCTCTGTTCAGTTTGTTGATTTTTGTTACAAATATTTGTTAAAAGTTAAAATTTGTATCTGACAAAAAAATACATACTTATACGAGCAGCTAATTTATGGTCATGCTCGATTATAAAAAGAATTACATATTTAACTGGCGCTCGATTATAACGAGATCTAATCATATATTTCACAAACGGTTTGTTTCCGGCCGTACTTCTAAATAATAATATAGAAGTGCACAAGCACGATTGGCCGAAAACCAATCGTGAAAATAACAATAATAATATGGTCGTACAAAAAATGCTTCTTTGGCTGAAAACCATCTTGCTTCGGTGCACGAGCACGATTACAGTGACATTGAGTTATGTAACTTGAAATACTATAATTTGAAGATATTGTGTTGATTTGAAAAACTCCTCCTCGTTTTGGGTTCGGAGCCGATGGAATTGATATTGTTGGGCAAAGTATGTGACTTTTCAAAAGTGAAATTGTCATTGTTGGGCAAACATATAATCAAACAATTAATAGGTTTCTTTATTTTCTTCGAACTATTTAATTTGGTGTATGACACTCACGAGTCAATATGAACTTAAATAATATGCAAGAAAGTCAGTGTTTATGAAAAATATTTTAGGTGTTAAAAATTTCTGATGACTTTTGGTGGTCTAAAACAGAAGTGACCCAATAGGGTTTTACTGCTAAACAATATGTTTATTTAAAGACAGTCTCCATAGGGGAAGTGTATTTATTGACCCGAAACATTCAAATTTAGAAATTCATGATTGACCTTTCAAGTTTTATTCAGATATATCTTATTCAATAGCTTTTACGAATGGATGTGTGGTACGATCTTTAGATATTATCAAATTCTAATCATCCGATGCATACATCAAGTTAGGCTACCACTGTCTTATCCACTCGATTAACACCTGACGATTTTTTTGGAACGCGAGATCATGTAACACACAAATGTATCTATAAATGACACGAACGCATGATGATTGATATCTTTGTAAATTCTAAAACAAAATATACAAATTAATATCCAGAAAAACACATGCACTTTTCATAGACTGACACTGTATCTACCAACAAACCAAAAGTCACAACAACACTGGACAAAGCTTATTCAACATCTATAGTAACATGTGCCATTTCCGAACGGTTTATTAATTACCTCCCATCGCATAAAATGGAGATTGTGTCAATAGGATTGTATGATGTACCTTCTGGAACCTCCATGGCCGCGATATTGTTGTCTCCTGGACACATTGAAGGCTTCGGAGGCATCTCTAAGAGTTCGATCGCGCCTTCCAGCATCTCCAACACTTTGCTCATCCAGGGCCGATCCCTCGGATTCATCTGTATGCACCAAAACGCCACCAATATCATCTTCTTCATCGTCTTCTTCTCCTCCTCGCTCGAGTCCTCCAGCTCCATTAATTCTTCGTGCTGGTCAAAGTGGTCGTATATCCATGCCGGGAAATATATCTGACTCAGCTGTTCAACAAAAGCGTTAAAGTTCTTCCTCCTTCCCGCCATTTCCATCAGCAGCATCCCAAAACTGTATACATCAACCTTGTACGAGACGCCCCCTATGTTTTTGTAGAAGAGCTCCGGAGCCATGTATCCTAGCGTTCCTCGAACGGCAGTTAGAGACACGATGCTGTCATCTGTCGGATACAGCTTTGCAAGCCCGAAATCGGAAACCTTTGGCACAAAGTTGTCGTCGAGTAGGATATTATGCGGTTTGATGTCGAAATGTAGGATCTGCATTTCGCAGCCTCGATGCAAGTACTCGATGCCTCGAGCCACTCCAAGAGCTATCTCGTGCATTTTCAAGCAAGTCACCGGGCAAACACTGCTTTCTGGTTTGGAGAAGAGTAGCTTATCAAGTGAACCATTGGGCATGAAGTCGTATACAAGAGCTTGTTTCGACCCCTCAACGCAAAACCCAACAAGCCTCACGACGTTAACATGGTGGATGCGACCAATGGTAGCCACTTCACTGATGAAGTCTTGGCCATTGGCTTTGGATTTGCTGAGCAGAACCTTTACAGCAACGAAATCGCCACTGCGGAGCTTGCCTTTGTACACTGAGCCAAAGCCTCCTTGGCCCAATTTGTACTTGAAACCTTGTGTCATGCTCTTGATCGCAGAGTAGGAGTACTTTATAGGCATCAGGTTGTTTTGACTTCGCAAAAACTCTTCTATATCATCGTCTGCTGATGAGTGCCGCTTTCGCCATTTGTACAATATAATTGCAAACAAGCATAACATCCCAAACAGAGATCTTAATAAAAGCCAACCTTCAGAAAAGAACACGGCATGATAAGGAAAGATCTCAAACTAGTTACCTTAACCAAAAATTCTAAAAATGCAGGGTGTACCTGTGATTATATCGAAAAGAGCGACTTCCCCTGTTGAAACAAAATGGCAATTCTCAGCACAATGATATTTCAAATATGGGCATAACTTATCACAACAAAATGGCAGATAGACAAGTTAGTATAGCTTTACATTTATCATAAGCAGCTGCATTTATCCAGTACTTTAGCTCTATTATTCTCAGAAATACCATTTCCGCATTTTCTCTCGCATATAGAAAGTCAGCATTAATACAAAAGAACTTCAACCTGCAATAGATATATGTGCGTTAACAAAGTAACTGGAAAGCCAATTCATGTATGACTATGCAATAAGCAAATGTCTCCGGTGAAAATGCTGGCAGTAAGAACTATTCATACTTATCCACAAACGTCGAGCCACTAACGCAATGACCATCATTGTAGAATTCCAAAGATGCTTGGAATCCTTGTGAAAGCCACATGTGGATTTCCGAAAGAGAAATCTGGCGCCGGTTGGAGCTGTCATTACCTAAAGTTGGGATTTGAATTGGGAAGACAATGGCTACATCATCACCGAATTGGGAAGCCGAGCTTGGGAATGGGATTGTGGCTTCAACAACACACGAGTACTCATGAAGAAGTAATGGTTGATTGGAACGAAGAGAAGCATTCAGGGCATAAAATTAGTGAGTATTAGAAGATCCAGGAGAGGAAGTGGAAAAATTGTAATTATTGTTATGTCCACATGTGAGTTCAAAGTTCCACATCGGAAGTGTATTGAGTTTAAGGAGGGTTTTGATACACATTGGACCCTAGACTAGCTTGACATATGGCCCAATCCCTCGATATTAATTTATAATTATCAAATAAATTGTCACTAGCTTCAAAAAAAACAATTATCACTTGGGCCTTCCTTTATGGGCCATAATCCCATTGTTGATAATGTCTTTAGACCCTCTTATGGTTTGGAAACATGGACCATGTAACACACAATTGATCTAATACGAACACAACGTACTCTTTTTTACCTACGCTTGCAAAACTAATTGGTTAAACACTTAATTTTAAGTCTAAAAGATCTTGATTGAGTTAGCTGCGGTATCCCGTCTTTATTTCCAATTTCTATTGGACATCTCTCCCAATTTCTGTTGGGCCTCTCTCTTCCGGTGAGAATTGTCAAGTGACAATATTGGGCTTCCTTCTTACATAAGAGTGTCTCTTGAACTCATTACTGATACAATATCCTTACAAACTTATATATCTGACTCAACTGTTCCACGAACGCGTTCACGTTCTTTCTCCTTCCCACCATTTCCATCCACAGCATCCTGAAACTGTACACATCAGCATTTGGGACAAAGTTGTCGTCGAGTAGGATATTGTGCGGTTTGATGTCGAAATGCAGGATCTGCATTTCACAACCTCGATGCAAGTACTCAATGCCTCGAGCCACTCCAAGAGCGATCTTGTGCATTTTCAAGCAAGTAATTGGACGAGTACTGCTTTCTGGTTTGGAGAAGAGTAGCTTATCCAGTGAACCATTAGGCATGAAGTCATATACAACTTGTTTCGATTTCGAACCCTCAACACAAAACCCAACAAGCCTCACAACATTAACATGGTGGATGCGACCAACCAATGGTCGCAACCTCACTGATGAAGTCTTGGCCATTGGCTTTAGACTTGCTGAGCAGAACCTTCACTGCTACGTACATATTGTTTTGACTTCTTCTATAGCATATACAAAATGACACAAACACACCAAATATTATTGAACAAATTAATATCCAGAAAATTACACGCACTTATTCGGAAAGCTAAATAAATTGTATCTATGTATAAACCAAAAGTCCCAACATCATTGGACAAAACTTATTCAACATATATATAGTAGTAACATGAATCTCCAAACAGTTTATTACCTTCCATCACATAAAATGGAGATTGTGTCAATAGGATTGCACGATGTACCTGCTGCGGGAACCTCTATCGCTGTACCATCGGCCTTGCTATCTTCATTGATCAATGGCATGTCCTCTCGATACATAGAGGGCTTCGGGGGCATCTCTATGAGTCCGATCTCGCCTTCAAGCATCCCCAACGCTTTGCTCATGGAAGGCCGATCCGCCGGGTTCATCTGTATGCACCAGAATGCTACCAATGCCATTTTCTTCACTGCTTCCTTTTCTTCCTCACTCGCGTCTTCCAGCTCCATCACCTCCTCGTGCTGGTCGAAGTTGTCGTATATCCAGCTCGGGAAATATATCTGACTCAACTGTTCCACGAACGCGTTCACGTTCTTCCTCCTTCCCACCATTTCCATCAGCAGCATCCCAAAACTGTACACGTCAGCCTTGTACGACACGCCCCCTATGTTTTTGTAGAACAACTCTGGAGCCATGTATCCCAGCGTTCCCCGAACGGCTGTGAGAGATACGATGCTCTCGTCTGTTGGATACAGTTTTGCAAGCCCGAAATCAGAAACCTTTGGCAAAAAGTTTTCATCGAGTAGGATATTGTGCGGTTTGATGTCGAAATGCAGGATCTGCATTTCGCAACCTCGATGCAAGTACTCGATGCCCCGAGCCACTCCAAGGGCGATCTCGTGCATTCCCAAGCAAGTGACCGGACGAGTATTGTTTTCTTGTTTAGAAAATAGTAGCTTGTCGAGGGAACCATTAGGCATGAAGTCGTATACAAGAGCTTGTTTCGTACCCTCAACGCAAAACCCGACAAGCCTCACGACGTTAACATGGTGAATCCTCCCAATGGTCGCAACCTCGCTGATGAAGTCCTGACCATTGGCTTTGGACTTACATAGCAGAACCTTCACTGCTACGTAATCGCCACTGCGGAGCTTGCCTTTGTACACTGAGCCAAAGCCTCCTTGACCCAATTTGCATTTGAAACCTTGCGTTATGTTCTTGATCTCAGAGTAGGAGTACTTGATAGGCATCAGGTTGTTTTGACTTCTTAAGAACTCCTCTATTTCATTGTCTGCTGATGAGTGCCTCCTCCGCCACTTATACAATATAATTGCAGCCAAGCATAACATCCCAAGCAAAGTTCTTAAATAAATGTAACCTTCACTTCACAGAAGATCACGTCATGTCATGATAAGGAAAGATCTCAACTAATCTCTAAAAAATTAAGATAGAGAAAAATAATGAAGCTATACAACAGATTTAGAGGCATTCAGGGTGTACCTGTGACTATTCTGAAAGATGTGGTTTCCACTGTTGAAACAAAATGGCAATTATGAGCACAATAATATTTCAAAAATGGGCATAATTTATTACAAGAAAATGGCAGATAGTAGAGCTTTACAATGGTCATAAGCCGATGCATTTGTCCAGTACTTTAGGTCTATTATTCTTAGAGCTATAATTGCTACACTTTTTAACCCAAAACGGAAGTCAGCATTCCTCCAAAAGGAATTCCACCTGCAGATACATACACGTATGTATTATTACCAGTGAAGTGTTAACAAATTAACAGGAAAGCCAATTCATGTGGACTGCTGAATAATATAACAAACAATACAATATAAAACTTGTTGGGAACTAAAAAAATAAGAACCATTCTTCTAAATCTCTAATTCTAACCGGAGGCAAGGGAGTGAGAAGGTTCGCCTCGTCGAAGCCGAGGTGGCCAGAAGCAAGCCAAACCGTCCGGCGAGGATTGTGATTTAAAAAAATCCATTTTATAATTACTTTTGATAAATTATAAATTTAATAATAATTATATAATGTAAAATAATTGATACTAATATATTTTTAATAAATTATAAATTTAATATAATAGTATATATTTAAGTATCAACATAAAATCTTAATTGATAAATTATTATTAAATATTTTTGTTTTTGCTGATAAAAAAATTTATTATAAATTTTAAAATAATTATTTTTAGTGGTACTACAGTAAAGTCAAAAAGAAAAACCCCCTCTATTTCAAAATATGATTACTGTGGCAATTAATGAGTAAAAATGAAAATTATCCTTGATTGACACGTGACAATTTAAAAAATCACTTGTATCGTCATTGTTCGACGTAATTGCACGGTTATGTTTGCTTTCCAATTATTCTTGCTTCACATGCACGTGAGGGGGAGTGTTAGAATAATTAAGTAAATTAGGATCTTCTATTAGTATTTTGTTTTTTAGTTTAATTTATTTCTTATTGTTGCTTATACAAAAGAACCTCCTCTTGTAATAAAGTCTTTCATCAATAATAATATTATTATATTTTAAAAATTAAACACATTACTAATCAAAAACTATTCTTACCTCTCCTTAAACGTCATCATGCCATCCTCGCAATCATAGTACAAAGATGCTTGGAATCCATGTGATAGCCACAGGTGGATTTCAGAAAGAGTGATCTGAGGCCTGTGCATAGTAGTAGAGCTGTCATTAGGTAAAGTTGGGATTGGAATTGGGAAGACGGTGGTGGTTGGGATTGGGATTGGGAGTGTGGCTTCAACGACACACGAGTACTCGTCAAGAAGTAATGGTTGAAATGTACGTCGATAAGCTTTGAAAGCATATAAATAATGAATACTAGAAGATCCGGGAGAGGAAGTGGAATTACAAGGAGATGTATCGACTGGAGTGTACTTGGAGCTCATTATTGGTTTGGAGCAATTCACAAGAGCCATGAAATCACCAGCAAAATCAAACTGAGGAAACCAGCTGTCACAACTGAAGTGATAATAACGTGACAAATGAGGAATGAAGCAGCTATCGTTATTGTCTACCACACTAGCATCCACCAACCACAGTTTTGTTGGGTAGGCGCCCGTTTCCGTTTTGTACTTGATGCGTTGTACATAAAACTTCATGTGTCGCACACGAAGCGTGGTCCGGTTGTTGCTATCGCATTCCAGTTCGATCAGGGGATGCTTATCATAGCCGCACGGAGGAGGATTGCCTTGGAGTCGAAATGGGTAGCTGATGTTGCCAATGCGTCCACAAGAAGATGGCACACTCTTGCAGCTTCCATCTTGTCCTTGGGCAACACTTGCACTCCCTAAAATGAACACGACAAGAGCAGCAGAAATTAGATTATGATAACTAACAACTGCTACCATGACTTGTGTTGATGAGGATGAAGATTTGAAGAATACGCAGCAAGCTTTCATGATAAAGCATAGCTTATAAACTATGGACTATACTCATTGACTCATGCCTAAAACTATTTGGCGGTCAACTGCAACCTTTGTGTTTTACTCTCAACCACACATCTCATGTCTGCAAAATTATCATAACTATGACCAGACATTAATTCAATCAGAAGTGTTCAACTAAATCCCCTCCCCACGGCCACTCAATTTGGTCTAACAATCAAACTTTGACTATTATTCAATCAGAAGTGTTCAACTATAACCAGACAGTAATTCAATCACAAGTGCACATACAATGGCAGCTCATTTATTCAATCAGACAAGTCCAACTGAATTCGCACACTCATTTGCTTTGAGATCAAAGATGAAAAATTCATCCAGAATGGCTCCTTGTTCCCTCTTTTGGATGATGTTTTTGGTTTCAAATTTAGTGATTGGAGAAACAGAAGGTCATGCTAGGGATGAAGATTTCGACAAAGAATGCAGCCGGGTGCAAAGGTGCACCAAAGGCCACAGTGGTCCAGCCATACGCTTTCCATTCCGGCTCAGAGACCGCCATCCTCCCCACTGTGGCCATCCTGATCCAGCCTTCGAGCTATCTTGCGATGAAAATAACCACACAGTCCTTAATCTTCCCCGGTCAGCCAAATTGTTCGTGAAGAGGATTAATTTCATCGACCAGAAGGTTGAAATATACAATCCATATGATGAGGGTTGCTTCCCGCGGTTGATTCTCAACAGTCCTCACCTCAACATGTCCCTAATGTCCGCGACCCTTTTCCGGTTTGAAGAATACTCTAGTAATAGGTTGCAGAATTATGTCTTTTTCAATTGCTCTATCCGAAATGGCGAGCAACAAGATTATGATTACACCTACATACCTTGCTTGAGTACTCCTGATTATGTTATAATAGCTTCCTACGATTCCATTACAGAGGAAATAGGTTGCTCCACCATTGGTATCACTCCCACCATTCCTACGGATTGGATGGAATCACAATACTTCAAGCCAAAATCATATAACTTACAATGGGTGGCACCGGATTGCATCGAGTGCGAACAACAAAGAAGAGGATGCAAATTTAAGGAGAGTATCATTACAGCCGCAACAGAAACAGAGTGTTTTCACTTGAAATCTAGAGGTGAGCAGATGAATTTAAGTATATCGATGCAAAAACTATAGAAAATTATGTGATTCCATATAAAATCAAAGTCAAAACCTTTGTTGATATGGAATTAACATATATACACATCTAAGTCTGCCTCACCCTCCATTTAATCGACATTAGAAATGAGACACATATTAGAACAGGGGATTCTGTAACTTGTATTATATATGCATGTGTCTCCCATTTGCTACTCTTATTTATTGACTGGCTTCTATGATTAACAGGTCCAAAATGGAAACAATTGATCACATGTAAGTATACACGTTCATCATGCCTAATTATACATATCAACTAACAAGTACTTTGTTTAACAAAAATCTGAATTCAAAATTTTGATATTTAAATTTGTAGGTACGGTTCTAGGGTCTTTTGTCCTCGTAGTAGTAGTAGCAATTGGACTCTATCGCACACACAGGTCCTATGTACTGAAGAGGAAGAATGAGATGAAGATAAAGCAATTTCTGGAGGATTACAAATCTCTCAAGGCCGCAAGGTATTCTTATGCTGATATTAAGATCATTACAAACCAATTCAATCAAGAATTGGGACAAGGTGCATTTGGAACTGTCTACAAAGGCAAGCTTGCCAACGACATCCTGGTTGCTGTCAAGATTCTTACTAGCGACTCCACGAGAAATGGAGAAGAATTCATCAATGAAGTGGCTTCCATGGGAAGAATCCATCATGTTAACGTTGCTCGACTGGTTGGCTTCTGTGCCGATGGACCTCACAGGGCACTTGTATACGAGTTCTTGCCCAACGAGTCGTTAGAGAAGTTCATATTCTCAGAGAACGATTCTGGTAAAAGAGTTGTGCTCGGTTTGGAGAAGCTTCACGATATTGCGTTGGGCATAGCCAAGGGGATAGAGTACCTTCATCACGGTTGCGACCAACAGATCCTCCATTTTGATATCAAACCTCACAACATCCTGCTGGACCACAATTTCGTTCCCAAGATCTCGGATTTTGGTCTGGCCAAGCTATGTTCCAAGGAGAAAAGTGTAGTGACCATGACGGCAGCGAGAGGGACAATGGGGTACATAGCACCAGAAGTGGCGTCCAGGAATTTTGGGAAACCATCCTACAAGTCCGATGTCTATAGTTATGGAATGTTGCTGCTTGAAATGGTGGGAGGGAGGAAGAACATTGATATCGGTGTAGAGAACCCGAGCCAAGTGTACTTTCCAGAATGGATTTCTAAGCGCGTAGATCAAGGTGAAGAACTGAGGATCGAAATTGAAGAAGAGGGACAAGCCAAGATTGCTAAGAAATTGGCAATAGTGGCATTGAAGTGCATTCAGTGGCACCCTATGGACCGACCTTCGATGAAAGTCGTGGTTCAAATGCTGGAAGGAGAAGGTGAAAATCTCACCGTGCCACCAAACCCTTTCACGTCCACTGGTCAAGGGATTAAGACAATTGGTAATCGACCACCAAGGGTTAAAAATCTAGAATTGGAAATTATCTCCGAAGCAGAATAAGGAGTTGTCTGTTAAATTTGGGGTCCATCTGTTCATGCATGGATCAATTTGGTTAAGTAAATGTAGCATTTTCAACTTCCGTATCGACGCATCGTTTGATATGTAACAGTACTAGTAGGGATAAGCGACTTTGTGTACTATATCATAAGAGTCAATTGAAACTGATGTTATCAACATTTCCCATATTTTGGGATTGCATTTGCATCAACAGTCTTAGCCACACTAACAAACAATTCATGCTTAGTTCACTAATTTACTGCAACGAACCATTCCAGAAACAACAATCCACAATCTCCACATAGCAACAAGTCGCATTTATCACAGAAACGGCTCCAGATGATCGAAACAACCATATTGACCACAATTTCTCAGAAAATAAACCAAACTCGCAATGATTTGAGCCCAAACAGACGAAATCGAGAAACTTACCTCTTCGATTCGAGAAAAAACACGGAGCGATAAAAATTTTGCGAACTGAAGCTTCAATCGGAACCTCCTTGCTCCTGATTCGTGCGCAATTTCGATCTCGATCGCCAGAACAATTTCGAAACCTGAAGATCTACTTTTACCGGATAGGTAAGTAAGTTCTACCCGCGTGGGTTAAAACTTTGGCTCGTGATAAAGTTATGCAACTAATTTCGAATTTGACTCAAACAAAATAGAGACCGGCTCGGTTCAACTCAGTTTAATTTGTTGATTTTTATTGTGAATACTACACCTTTTCAAGAGTAGCGATCTGTCGACCTCACCACAAACGCGAACGATATGATACTCAATTGTTGCGGTGTCTCATTGGAGACATAAATTATTTAATGTTAGTCGTAAAAATTATGTCTTGTGTAATTAATCTTTTAATTTGATTTTTTTTGCTAATTCTCGATTAATCTCTTATTAGTTCTTTGAAAGCACTTCTCATATTACTAGAGTTTAGTATTTTCTACAACTCTTTGTCGTTAAATTTTTTTATTGTGTGATTTATTTGCTTATCAACTATTTTATTTAAAAACCTCATTATTAGATTAAAGCATATGTCTTTTCAAAAGTGGAATTGACATTGTGGGACCAAAACGTAAATGTCATTCTCGGATTAAAAGATATAATCAAACAATAAGTTTTAATATTTTCTTCGAACCATTTTACATGGCACTGCACGAGTCAATCTACGCGTCCATAATTATGACCAGACTTTACATGTTTCGTTAACTTTTATAAATAATAGAAGAAAACTTTGATTGATTGTAATTGAACTTAAATAACACGTAAGAAAATTGGTGTTTATGATAAAGACATTTAACGGACAGAGTTATGAAAAGTGGAATTGATATTATGGGACCATAATGTATATCACTTTTCAAAAGTGAAATTGATATTGTGGGACCAAAACGTATATGGCATTCTTAGACTAAAACATATAATCAAATAATAGGAATTTTATATGCCACTGCACGAGTAAATCCCCAAGTCCATGATTATGACTACACCTTGCATGTTTCATTCAACCTTTATGAATGATAGAAAAAAAATTGGATCGATTGTAATTGAACTTAAATAAGACGCAAGAAAGAAAGTTAGTGTTTATGATAAAGACATTTAACGTGTTGAAAATTTTGATGAATTTTTACTATCGAAATTAATGTTATTGACAGTGTTATGGATATTCTCGATAATGACCGATATACTGGCGATATATCAAGTTTTGCAAGTTTTTCGAGAAGAAATGACCGATAATCAGTAAAAATATCAGTCAAATCGACTAATCAAGTGAAATTCAAGTTAATTTCAGTTAAATCCAATCAAAATCGATTAATTCTGATCTATTCTAATTTAAATCATTTAATTTTGGTCTTGTCTGATCTAATCTGATATTATTCAGTCCACCTAATTAATTTTGTTTTGAAATTTAGGTTAATAAACAACAACAACAACAACAAATCAAACCGTGGTTCATTTAACTTTCAGATTATTAACAAGTGATATTAAAAATATTAAATATAATTCATTTTGTCTTTAATAAATAATAAATATGAGATTACATATGTTTAATTAATTAATATTATAAAATGTGTTTTGTTGCGATCTTTTCGAGTTTGTTATTTTTTTTGTCAGCTGACCGATATATCCTCGCAATTCAAATTTCATTACTTTAGTCATTAGTGATTTAAAATCGAAGTGACCCAACAAGTTATATTGCTAAACAATATGTTTAGCTGTCTTCTTTAAACCATTTCATGTGGTCCATATATCGAACATTTAATGCTAAGATTTTCTTAAGGATCGAACATTTAATGTTAAGATTTTTTAAGGACGTAGAGTATAAATGTGGCCCAAAACATAAATAACCAATCAATTTCACAGTAAGTGACATATATCATCTTAATTATTTTTTTTGGTCTATTGTATGCATAAGTCCATGTTCATGTGTGTTTCAATCAAATTTTTTAGTCACTTATAATTGGACTTATTTTATACGTGCAATAAGAGTTCACAATTTATAACAAAAACATTCAAATTTAAAAATTGTATGATTGACATTTCAAGCTTTATGTGGTTTGGTTATATCTTATCTAATAAATTTTACTAAGAAGCGTGTGGTCCAATGAATTTATAGTTTATAAAATAATTATTTTCATTTGATAAAATTTGAAATCCAATCTTTTTACCTTTTTAATTTTTATAATTTGAATTTCGAACCGAGCAATAATTTAAACACGTTCAAAATAATATAATCTTTTTTAAAGAATTACATCAATTTTCCAGTTTACTCAAAATATCTCCTCGTCCTATGACCTAACAAAATTTGAATCCATTACTTTTCGAGAGAAAGTTTGTGCCACAAATCGCCAGGGTGTCTATTTGAAGACTTCAAAATAATATAATTGACTGGCTCATTATAATTTATAATATTCTATATAATTCTCAATTTTTTAATTCGCTCGATCTAAAATAATACTTGTAAGGTCTACACTATTTAAATTGGTTATCAATCAAATACGTCTACGAATGACTTGTTGATACTCCTCAGTCCTCTGGTTGTTGGGCTGGATTTGGATGGGCCTGTTGCCTCTGAGCCCACTATGGATGACTTGAACACTCCTCTCGCTAAGAAGATGCGTGACAAGCTAAGGACCCTTCAAAGAGAGCTAGTCAAAACGTAGGATCTTTGCAAATTAATTGAAATATTTTTTTTATCAGTGGTAAAAGTAAGAAGGAGAAATTTTATGGATGAAATCAGCAAAATTTCAGATCAATCACCATTACTATTAAAGGGGTGTATTCAATTAGGATTTTAATAGATTTTGAATGACTTTTAAAAGATAATGGATTCTTAAAGTTTACAAGACTCTTTCAAGTCTTGAAAAAGTCTTGATGATTTAATTGGAATGACTTTCCAAATCTCATGATTTGAGATGATACTTTTAAAAAGTTTTTTATGTCTACAAAAACATTCAAAATCATTCAAAGTCATCTATTTTTCAAATTATTTAAAGTCATTGATATTTACAGTACCTTTAGATTTTAAAAGTATTTTAAAAATCATGATTGAATACCACAAGACTTTAAAAAAAATTTGAAAGTCATGATTGAATACCGCAAGACCTTAAAAATATTTCTAAAATCACGATTGAATATCACAAGATTTTGAAAGACTTCTTAAATTCATTAAAATCATGATTGAATACACCCCTTTAAGTTTGATCAAATGCTCTATCTCGATAACTTCAAAATTTTTTATTATTTCATAATCAGTCACATGACTCGTAAAGCCTAAAATCTTCCAAAACGCCCATGCTTAAATAGTGTTGTTCAAGGCCCAAATTAGGATCCAAAAAGGGCTCCAAAGCACCATCAATTGCAAAGTAAGAAAGAGGCCAACTTGAATCCACTAACCTGAGTGTGTTCATTTTTTTCTTTACAATCTTCAATACTCTCACAACTCAATGTAATGCTTCTAATTTTTATTTACATCTTGATAAGCTGATACCATTTTTAATACGATTACGGTGAGATGTGAGAGTGAAAAAAACTCCATTTTTATGTCTCATTGCAGACATAAAAAATGAGTTTTTTTTTTGAAATTAGAGTATATATTATCCCTAACAATTCGTAAACTCTTCCCCACCCGATACCACATCTGAGGCTCGAATCTTTGACCTCACACCAGAGAGCGAGTAGTTGGACCGTGCTACAGAAATGCATCCGACAATATTTTACTCATCTAGCCTCAAAATTCGATTCAATGAGCGTGGCGACCTCTCCAATCTTCCTCAAAAACCAATATGGAAAACGATCTATACTACCAATAAATCAAAAGTCCCAACATCAACGGACAAAGCTCATTCAACATATATAGTACATCTACTAAATGACACCAACACATCAATTATTATTGCATCTACGAATCTACCAACATCATCATCGGACAAAACCTATTCAACATATATATAGTAACATGAACCTCCGAACAGTTTATTACCTTCCATCACATAAAATAGAGATTGTGTCAATGTGATTGCTCGACGTACCTGGTCGAACCTCCATGGCTGTGTTATTGTTCAATGGCGTGTCTCCTGGACACACTGAAGGCTCTGGAGGCATCTCTATGAGTTCGATCTCGCCTTCCAGCATCTCCAGCACTTTGCTCATCGAAGGCCGATCCCTCGGATTCATCTGTATGCACCAAAACGCCACCAGTATCATCTTCTTTATCATCTTTTTCTCCTCCTCGCTCGAGTCTTCCATCCCCATTAATTCTTCGTGCTGGTCGAAGTGGTCGTAAATCCATGTAGGGAAATATTTCTGGCTCGCCTGTTCCACGAACGCGCTCCAGTTCTTCCTCCTTCCCGCCATTTCCATCAGCAGCATCCCGAAACTGTACACATCAGCCTTGTACGAGACGCCCCCTATGTTTTTGTAGAACAACTCCGGAGCCATGTATCCTAGCGTTCCTCGGACGGCTGTGAGAGAAACGATGCTATCGTCGGTTGAATACAGTTTTGCAAGCCCAAAATCGGAAACCTTTGGCACAAAGTTGTCATCGAGTAGGATATTGTGTGGTTTGATGTCGAAATGCAGAATCTGCATTTCACAACCTCGATGCAAGTACTCAATGCCTCGAGCCACTCCAAGAGCAATCTCGTGCATTTTCAAGCAAGGCACCGAAGGAGTGCCGCTTTCCGGTTTAGAAAATAGTAGCTTGTCGAGGGAGCCATTAGGCATGAAGTCATAAACAAGAGCTTGTTTCGAACCCTCAACGCAAAACCCAACAAGCCTCACGACGTTAACATGGTGAATCCTCCCAATGGTCGCAACCTCGCTGATGAAGTCTTGACCATTGGCTTTGGACTTGCTTAGCAGAACCTTCACTGCTACGTAATCGCCACTGCGGAGCTTGCCTTTGTACACTGAGCCAAAGCCTCCTTGACCCAATTTGTAATTGAAACCTTGTGTTATGTTCTTGATCTCAGAGTAGGAGTACTTGATAGGCATCAGGTTGTTTTGACTTCTTAAGAACTCTTCTATTTCATCGTCTGTTGACGAGTGTCGCCTCCTCCATTTATACAACACCATTCCAACCAAACATAACACTCCGAACAAAGTTCTTAAATAAAACCAACCTTCGGAAAATAACATGTCATGATAAGGAAATATCTCAAACTAGTTACATTAACCAAAAACTATGAAATTGAACGTGATGAGAAAAAGACGAAGATACACGACAAGAGTAGGTTTAGAGGCATGCAGGGTATACCTGTAATTATTCCGAAAACTGGAATTTCCCCTGTTGAAACAAAATGGAAATTCTCAGGACAATAATATTTCAAAAATGGGTATATTATTACAAGAAAATGACATATAGGTAAGTTAGTACAGCTTTACATTTGTGATAAGGTTCTGCATTTATCCAGTACTTTAGCTGTATTATTCTTCCAATTGCAGTTGGTATATGTATTGGTATAGTATTTCGCCAGAAGTAATTCCACCTGCAAACATATATATACATAAATGTATATATTAACAGGTACGCCGGACAGATAGACTAAGTAATAGGTAAAACATAGGTAGTTTGGTCATTTTGAGTTTTTGTTATCAGAGTAAACACACATGTCCCAAACTCAAACTGATAGTTAGGACACTAAAAAAAGTATAAAAAACGGTTAGAGTGTAAATCAACTATAGCTAAGTGTAGGAAATTGTCATTTTCCCTTAATCAAACAATACAATATAATGTGGATCATTGGATTACCTGCAAGCCCAAATGCAAGGGTTTGAAATTGCGGTCATAGCTTTCAATGGATAGAACGTTAATATGTTATAAAACATTTCTGTTAAGAACGTCATATCCATACTACTTATACGGTCCAACAAGTGATGTTCCCTAGGTCGCAAAGTTTGAATCACGCGACGGTATCCCTTATTCTTTAATCTATACTAACTTATGTTAAGGGGGAGGTCTTGAGCCCAAATCTTGATACATTGCTATTCAAAAAAAACTATTCATACCTGTCCTTAAACGTCTCACATTCATAGGTACGATCGCTGAATCCTAAAGATGCTTGGAATCCATATGATAGCCACAGGTGGATTTCAGAAAGAGTGATCTGACGCCCATGCATATCAGAAGAGCTGTCATTAGCTAAAATTGGGGTTTGAATTGGGAAGACAATGGCTCCATCATAACCTGAGCGTGAGAATGGGTTTGTGGCTGAGCTTGAGAATGGGATTGTGGCTTCAACAACACACAAGTACTTATTAAGAAGTAATGGTAAACTAGAAGGAAGAGAAGCTTTGAAAGCATAAAAATAGTGAATACTAGAAGATCCAGGAGAGGAAGTGGAGATACTGTAATTACAAGGGGAGGTGTCAACAGATGTGTACTTTGAGCTCATTATTGGTTTGGAGCAAATCACCAGAGCTATAAATTCACCATCGGATGAAACATAATCGTCGAAGTGACCACAGGAGAATTCATAATGGTACCCGTAGCGCGCCAAACGAGGAATGAAGCAATTGTCGTTACTGTCTAACACACTCGCAGCCACCAACCACAGTTTTAGGTTGTCGACACCTCTATCGTAATTGATGCCTTTTACATAATATTTCATGTGTGGCACATGAAGTACGGTCCGGTTGTTGCTGTCGCATTCTAGTTCAACCAGGCGATGCTTACCATAGCCACACGGAGGAGGATTGCCCTTGAGTCGAAAAGGGTAGCTGATATTGCCAATGATTCCACATGAAGATGGCATATTCATGCAGCTTCCATCAACACCAACACTTGCCCTCCACAAAATGAAAACAGCAACAAAAAGTAGATTATGATAACCAAAAACTGCTGCCATGACTTGTGCTGATGAGGATGAAGATTTGAAGACAATAAGCAGCAAGCTTTCATGATAAAGTATAGCTGGTATACTCGTTGGCTCATGCCTCAAAATAATTGCCGGTCAACTGCAACCTTGTGTTTGACTCTCAAGCACACATCTCATGTTTGCCAAATTAATTGGTCATCATAATTTGGTCTAGCAGTATAACTTTGACCAATTCAATCGGAAGCATTCAACAATACCCCATGCCCATTCAATTCGGTCTAACAGCCAATAACTTTGACTATTATTCGTATAGGGTCTCCGAGTGCACATACAATGGCAGGTCATGTATCCACACTCATCTGCTTCAAGGTTTCCGGCAGCTCGCGAATAAAGATGAATAATTCCTCCAGAATGGTTTCTTGTTCCCTCTTTTGGATGATGTTTTTGGGCTTAAATTTAGTAATTGGAGCAACAGGAGATCATGATAGGGGTGGAGATTTGGACAGTGAGTGCAACCGGGTGCAAAGGTGCACGAAAGGCCACAGTGGTCCGGCCATACGCTTCCCATTCCGGCTCAGAGACCACCACCCTCCCCACTGTGGCCATCCTGATCCAGCCTTCGAGCTATCTTGCGATGAAAATAGCCACACAGTCCTTAATCTTCCCCGGTCAGCCAAATTGTTCGTGAAGAGGATTCATTTCATCGACCAGAAGATTGAAATATACAATCCATATGATAAGGGTTGCTTCCAACGATTGATTCTCAACAACCCTGGCCTCAACATGTCTGCATCCCTTTTCCTGTTAGACAATTACCCTTGGAGTAATAACTTGGAGAATTTTGTCCTTTTCAATTGTTCTATCCAAAATGGCGAGCAACAAGTTTATGATTACAACTACATACCTTGCTTAAGTACTCCCGGTTATGTTGTAACAGTTCCTTCTTCCTACGGGTCCGTTTCAGAGCTGACAGGTTGCTCCAGCACTGGTGTCACTCCTACCATTCCTAGGTATTGGATTGACCCAAGATTCGCCAAGCCGAAACATATGTACTTACAATGGGTGGCGCCGGATTGCATCAAGTGTGAACAACAAAGAAGGGGATGCAGATTCAAGGAGGGTATTAATAACATTACAGCCGCAACAGAAACAGAGTGTTTTCACTTGAAATCTACAGGTGCGCATATCAATGCAAAAAGTATAGAAAATTTAGTGATTCCATATAAAATAAAAAACAAAATCTTTGTTGCTATGGAATTGACACTTTTACACATCTAAGTCTGCCTCGACTCTACTCACTCGATATTATTTGGCATCTAACTGCAAACGAGACACATATTAGAACGGAGGATTCCATAACTTGAATTATATATGCTACTTGATTTATTGATTGCTACTTGAATTATATATGCTAGTCATATTATTTGGCGTCTCCCATTTGCTACTTGATTTATTGATTGGCTTCGGTGATTAACAGGAGCCAAAGGAAAACAGCTGATGATAGGTAAGTATATATGTTCATCATGCCAAATTATATATATCAACTAACGGTAAGTATGTATGCTCATCATGCCTAATTATATATAACACCTAGCAAGTATTTAGTTTACCAAAAATCTGAATTGAATGTTTGATATATTAACTTGTAGGTGCCATTCTAGGGTCTTTTATCCTCATAATCATAGTAGTAGCAATCGGACTCTATCGTACACACAGGTCCTATGAACTGAAGATGAAGAATGGGATGAAGATAAAGCAATTTTTGGAAGATTACAAATCCCTCAAGGCCACAAGGTATTCTTATGCTGATATCAAGATCATTACAAACAAATTCAATCAAGAATTGGGACAAGGTGGATTTGGAATGGTCTACAAAGGCAAGCTTGCAAACGATATCCTAGTCGCTGTCAAGATTCTCACTAGCGACTCCACGAGAAATGGAGAAGAATTCATCAATGAAGTGGCTTCCATGGGAAGAATCCATCACGTCAATGTTGCTCGCTTGGTTGGTTTCTGTGCCGATGGACCTCACAGGGCACTTGTATACGAGTTCTTGCCCAACAAGTCGTTAGAGAAGTTCATATTCTCAGAGAACGATTCTGGTAAAAGATTTGTGCTTGGTTTGGAGAAGCTGCACGATATCGCATTAGGCATAGCCAAGGGGATGGAATATCTTCATCACGGTTGCGACCAACAGATCCTCCATTTCGATATCAAACCTCACAACATCCTGCTGGACCACAATTTTGTTCCCAAGATCTCGGATTTCGGTCTGGCCAAGCTCTGTTCCAAGGAGAAAAGTGTCGTGACCATGACGGCGGCAAGAGGTACAATGGGGTACATAGCACCAGAAGTGGCGTCCAGGAATTTTGGGAAACCATCCTATAAGTCTGATGTCTATAGTTACGGAATGTTGTTGCTTGAAATGGTGGGAGGGAGGAAGAACATTGATATCGATGCAGAGAATCTAAGCCAAGTGTACTTTCCAGAATGGATTTATAAGCGCGTAGATCAAGGTGAAGAAATAAGGATCAAAACTGAAGAAGAGGGACAAGCCAAGATTGCTAAGAAATTGGCAGTAGTGGCATTGAAGTGCATTCAGTGGCACCCTATGGATCGACCTTCAATGAAAGCCGTGGTTCAGATGCTGGAAGGAGATGGAGACAATCTCACAACACCACCAAACCCTTTTACGTCCACTGATCAGGGGATCGATAAAACCAGTAATCGACCACCAAGGGTTAAAAATCTAGAATTTGAAATTATTTCCGAAACAGAATAAGCAGTCTGTTAGATTTAGGGACTATCTGTTCATGTATAGATCAATTTGGTTAAGTAAATGTAGTATTTTCAATTTTGTCATCAACGCATCGTTTGATATGTAACAGTACTAGTAGGAATAAGCATCTTTGTGTACTACATCATAAGAGTCAATTGAAACTAATGTTATCAATTCGAATGCATATAAACAAAACAAGTCTTCACTTTGCAGAAGAGTCAGAGAAACATAACAGCATTGTCAACCAAATTAATCATCGCATATCAACACCAAAACAAACATATAATTTAACAAAATACTCAAAATGAATTGCACCAACACTAATTTCCTGCAACAAACCACACTCTCCACACAGCAACAAGTCACATTTATCACTTAACTAGCACAGATTCGGAACAAAACAAACATACAAACCACAATTTCTCATAAAATAAACCGAACTCTTACTGATTTGAACCGAAAGAGACGAAATCGAGAAACTTACCTCCGATTCTAGAAAAAAAGCGAAGAGGTACAATTTTGGGGATCTGAATCTTCAATCGGAACCTCCTTGCTCCTGATTCGTACGCAATTGGTCTTGTTTCGATCTCGAATCGCCGGAACAACAAACCACAATCTCCACATATCAACAATTCAGATTTATCACATAAACAACAGAGATCCATATCAAAAAGGCAAATTCACCACAATTTCTCAGAAAATAAACAAAGCTCGCACTGATATGAACCGAAAGAGACGAAATCGAGAAACTCATTACCTCCGATTCCAGAAATAAACACGGAGCGATACAGTTTCTGCGATCTGAATCTTCAATCGGAACCTCATTGCTCCTGATTCGTACACAATTGGTCTTGTTTCGATCTCGATCGCCGGAACAATTTCGAAACCCTCCATTTTCGTTCACTCAACTGAAAACCCCAATTCGGCGATCTACTTTTACCGGTCACTATTGATAGGTTATTTCCTACGCGCGCGAAATACTTATTTTCCCGCTCAGGTTAAAAGAGACTAACTACGGTTAAATTTAAACTTCAAACACGCGTGAACGAGTCAAATCAAACTTTTATTTGACGGTTTCAACCCGAGATTAAATGAGCTTATATAATCAAGTTCAGATTTTACTCAATGAAAATTTTCAAATTATTCGTGTAATTAAATTTCATGTATGATTTAAACTATTTAGTTTAGACTTGATTTTTAAGTTGAAGTAGACTTGAAATTGTAAATTTGCACCAGTTGTTATAATTTAATTATTACGACATAATTACGATATAAAGTTTAAAAACAAAATATCAATACAAACACGTGTTAAAATCTCCTCTCTCTAAACCTTCTTTCTTTCTCTGTGCTTCTTTGGTCGCTGGCGTAGCTGCTAATTCAACCACACTCTCTGATGACCGTCTTTAATTATTATGAAATCGTTTTTGTCGAGGATCAATGAGAACATCGAGAGAGGTGTGGCTGGCGTCGATTTTTGGCCGGCGACGTGGACGCATTGTTGTGACGGTCCACCTCCTGGTTGTCTAGCTCCTTTCGTCCAATCGGGTTGACTCGAGGTTGTGTCAATTGAATCGGTTCAACTGTAATTTACTTTAATTGAACTGAGTTTTTTTCCAATTGGTTTTTAGGATATCTCAACCTCTCAATGTTTTTCTTTCGCCTTTTCGGCCATTATTTGTACTTATTTTTATGTCACGTACATATTTTATCGATAACATATTCTTGACAACATGTTTCTTAACAAACCGATTCGGTTTTGAATCACGCTACAATTTTTAGACGGTAAGAACCGAAATCCAAATGAACGATACCCTCAAAACCAAAACCAAAACCGAATCATTATTATTTAATTATCATTTTTTTCAATTCCACTCCAAGTTCTCTCAAAATTAATCATGCAATTTAGTTAATCGTGATAATGTAAAACTAAAGCAGACTAATTAAAATATCAAAGTGAATTAAATTCAATAACCAAATTGGAGCATCCCTCACAAAATCGAAACAAATGAGCTCAAAGGCACACAAATAAGAAATAATCGAAAATCTATTAATTTATTCAGGTAAAATCATTGCATAACAAACAACACAACACGATCATCGAAAGAGTGAATCAAAACCCTAATTCCAGAAATTGGGGATTCTCAGAAATCGTAGCACCGTCCGTTCCGCTCCCAATCGCCGTAGCGAGTGGGCTCTGGGCCTCTCGGCCCACCCACCTCGCCGGTCTCTTCGTTCAGATCGATCTCGTCTCCTTCATCGTCCTCCTCAGAATTGTTCTGATCCACTTTCGTGGAAGCTTCGTTTTTTTCGTCGCCGACCTTTGGTTCCTCGGGAGAGGCGGTGGAGGAGGAGGCGAGTCGAATCGCCGAGTTGGAGGCGGCGGGGAGGATCGACGGCTGGGATCGCGAGATGGCGGCGATCGTGGGTTTCATCAGACGGCTCAGATTGCTCGACATGGCTGCGATCGACGACGAATGGTTCGGTGATTGAAATCGAATTCAAATTCGAAAGGTTTAAAGCTTAAACGGTGATTCGAATTGGGGGGCTGATCGTCTGTTCCGCTCCCTACGGAGTCATTGTGGTCTCGTGTGACCTGTGTTTTGTAGTCGCCGTGGATGCTGGAAATGTTTTTGATCTGTACTATGGACGGCTGCGATGAAGATTGCACCGAGTAGCGTGTTGAAGGTAACAACACGGGAAAGGACAAGCTTTTGAGGAGGCCACGTTGCGAACTATAGCGACCGTGCAATATGTCGGGAGCTAGATTGTGTCACGTGTTTAGGCACAACGTAAATGGGCCGAAAAGCGGCCCAATACTACGTGCTCAAATTCAAGAGCTGAGAATTTTCTAAAGATAGGTGTCCATAAATATTAAATACTACTTATGTGGCCTGTATATAAATTATTTGATTTGATTTAAAATATTGATCATTATAAGTATATATATATATAGTATTATATAAAATATTTAAAATTCATTTCAAGATAATTTGATGACTATAATTTTTTTGTACTGTGTTTTAAAAGCGTTAAGAACATTAAACTGTTAATAAATAAATAAGAATTAACATAAAATTTATTAATAATTTTAAAAAAATTTGTAACACCATTACTCCTGAATTTTATATAGAAACACTTATGAATATCACATTAAGAAACTTAAAATATATTTTCGAGACCGACAAAATACGAAATGAATTCACATTGACATAGATATGTATATGAATATCACATTGAAATAGATATGTATA
The DNA here is from genome assembly GCA_963920655.1 of Geranium rotundifolium. Classification (NCBI taxonomy): domain Eukaryota; kingdom Viridiplantae; phylum Streptophyta; class Magnoliopsida; order Geraniales; family Geraniaceae; genus Geranium; species Geranium rotundifolium. The sequence goes on from OY987318.1 coordinate 36,543,157, forward strand.
AAAGCTGCTTGTTTAATGTTTATCATCTTTAACAAGTAATCTATATACACACAATTATTGCTGCTAATTTTTTTTTTCATACATGCTGAAAAAAAATGATACTAAAATGATATGGTGCTAATATTAAGGCTATAATCTCAAAAATATCCAATTCCAGATACAGTTGAAGAATATCAAAATCCCCCCAATAAACAACCAATAATTCAGAAACAAACTGTACATTATTCCTTTTTATGACAACCAAAACACCAAATAACAAAAGCTTGGAGGAGAAACTATAAACAGATTGATGAAACAACAAAATATCCTAAAAATCTGCAACCACCATGGTAGTACCCAAAAAGAGCCACACACTTCTTGGCTCTTGCTTCTTGACACCAGAGTTGTTGCAATGTGCCATTTCTGTTTTTCCTTAAATACTGGGAACAAATGTTTCAGGTTGTTGCTCTTGTGACCACTGTGTGCTTGTTGCTGCTGTCTTGGTGTCTCTTGGTCTGGTCTTGTGTCTTTTTCGGGTCCTTTTGGCTTCCTGGGACTATGGTAGGGTCCTCCTCTGTGAGGTAGTTGTCCACCTGGGCCGCGGCTTGCCGGCCCTCGGAGATTGCCCAGACCACCAGCGACTGGCCGCGCCTGCAGTCTCCTGCGGCGAAGACCCCGTCTACGCTGGTGGAGAAGCGACCGTAATCTGCCTTGTAGTTTGATCGGTTGTCTCGTTCCACGCCCAGCTTTTCGGCGACATTCTGGTAAGAATACGACGGGTGAGGATGAGTGTGTGAAATTTTTAACTAGTTCGGCTTTAGTCAGTGTTCTAAGAAAATGTCAGGCGGAGAAGGCCTTTTGAGGACTAATCGGGATTAATTGAAAAGTAAATTGACTTATGGATCACAGGTTCAACTTTCAGAGTTATAACTGATATAAATCAGTCAAATGGGCTTATTGATCACAGGTTCAGATCATATCTGGTATAAGTCAGAGCCCTATTGACTTATAGATCCCTGATCACAGTTTCTAGTCATAGCCTTATTGTCTTATGGATCACAAGTACAATCATAACTGATAATAGCTAGAGCCCTATTGACTTATTGATCAGGATGGAGTCATAACTAATATGTCAAGGACCTCGTGTGAGTTAGATCCCACGACTTATTGATCAGGATCGAGCCAGAGCTCTATTGACTGATTGATAGCACGTTCAAGTCATTAAGTTAGAGCCCTATCGACTTATTGATCAGGATCAAATCATAATTAATACGTCAGAGACCAATCGATGATTAAGGTTGAGTCATAACTGATACAAGTAGGAGCCTTATTGACTAAATGATGATAGGTTCAAGTCAAAACTGATATATCAGAGAAATATGGCCGATCAGGATTGAGTCATGCTTGATATGTCAAAGACCTATCGACTTATTAATAAGGATCGAATCATAATTATGTCAGAGACCTATCGAGTCATAACTGATATAAGTAAGAGCCCTATTGACTTATTAATTACAGGTTCGAGTCAAATCTGATATAAGTCAGGGCCATTAAATTCGAGTCATAACTAATAATATATGGCAGGTCCCTATTGACTCATTGATAGGAGATTCGAATCATAACTGATATAAGTCAAAATCCTATTGACTCATTGATCACAGGTTCCACTCATAACTGATGTAAACATAAAAATGGCACTTCAGATGATGGTTTAGAATACTAACCGGTTCGGGTCCGAGGAAACCCATGGCGAGGAAGACGAGGTCAGCCTCAATGATCTCCTCAGAACCTTCAATCTCCTTGAACTGGAACCGCCCACTGTCATCTTTCGCCCAATGAACACGCACCACCTCGAGCCCTTTCACAGCCCCGTTCTCGTCCGACAAGAATCGTTTAGTCAGCACCTCGTAAGATCTCGGGTCTTCCCCAAACTTGGCAGCTGCTTCTTGATGTCCATAGTCCACGCGGAAAATACGAGGCCACTGCATTCCAGAAACATAGCTATAACTGTAAGTATCATATCACAAACTCAACACATTAGCTTGAAAATGAGAGAGGGATTGAACCTGTGGCCATGGGTTGCCTGGTGCTCTAGTTCGTGGTGGCTCGGGGAGAAGCTCCAGGTTAACGATGTTAGTGCAGCCATGCCGGATAGATGTTCCTATGCAATCTGTGCCAGTGTCGCCTCCTCCGATGACCACCACTTTCTTGCCCTTGGCAGAAATGTAGTTACCGTCCTCAAGATTGCTATCGAGCAAGCTCTTGGTGTTTGCATGAAGAAACTCCATGGCAAAATGGATACCTGACGCCTCACGTCCAGGCACGGGAAGGTCCCTGCGTCGATAATTACAAGTTAATTTTTATTCAGTGACAATGCTTCAACTAAATTTCTATTAATAAATATCTAAGGGAAAATGGAAAATGGCAAAAAAAAATCATACGATTCGCAATGCCAATGCTACAACTAAGTTTCTATAAATAGAAATCTAAGGGAAAAATAGAAAATTGCAAAAAGATGCACTATAGTATGATATTTTTGCGGCAAAAGGTGCTCTGAACTATACATTTTGCCCAAAAATGTCATATTGTAGAGCACATTTTTGCCGTTTTCCCTAGAATCTATATTGCGTCAACTACTCACCTTGGTTTTGTGGATCCGACGGCCAGGATAAGGGCATCGTTCTCTTCCCTGAGCCGATCAAGAGAATACCGCGGATCTTTTCCGACATTAGCATTGACGACAAAGCTTATACCTTCCTCGGACATGAGGTTGACCCGCCTTTGAACCACATCGATTTTGTCAGTCTTCATGTTGGGGACTCCATACATCATAAGGCCTCCAATCCGGTCGGCACGCTCATAGACCGTCACAAAATGGCCCATCCGGTTCAGCTGATCTGCTGCAGCCAGCCCAGCCGGTCCACTCCCAACAATAGCAACTCTCTTCCTGTAAACATGATAACCGTACTTTAGACTAACTCAACAAATTAAAGCCAGGCACATGAAAATAATACAACACGATTCCATGAGAGCATACCCAGTTCTGCGCAAGGGAGGCCGCGGAACCATCCAGCCTTCCTCAAAAGCCTTGTCGATGATGGAGCACTCGATGCTCTTAATCGATACGGGGTTTTCAATGATACCAAGTACGCAAGAACCTTCACAAGGAGCAGGACAGACACGGCCAGTGAACTCTGGGAAATTGTTGGTCTCCAAGAGACGGTCTAATGCTTCGCGCCATCTGTTCTGGTAGACCAGCTCGTTGAATTCGGGTATCTTGTTACCAAGAGGACAGCCTGAGTTTTCCTGCATTTGCAATTCATGTAAATACTCGAAGAACATGTATTGCAGATATAAGTAGGAACCGGACCAAATCCACCGGTTCTCAATATTAGGGACAGATCCGGAACCGATGTAGAAATTTAGACAGTGATAACCGGCATTATATCAGATAGTTCTTCGGTTAGAAAGTTAGAGCCAGACCGAGTGGTAATGAGACGGGCCTTGTTTTCAGACCCGAACTGAGATCAATTATCGATTTAGACCTTATTTTCAGACTAATTATGTAATATATTTACTTCAATTTAGTTTGTGGTTCGGTTTTAACTTTTTTGTCATAACTGAAATTACGAAATAAAATGCATTCTAAATTCTAAAAGCCAGAGCATGGGTATAGGCATACATTCAAAACTGAAAGTAATCCTTTATAATTATAGGCCAGATGGGTATGTTCTGTCCTTCTCGTCTAACAGTCGGTTTTGACTTATAAAAACCATATCTAAAACCGTAATTGATTAATTCACTAAAAAAATATACAACTAAAACTGAACTATTAGTACCGCTAAATTGAAGTTGCAGCGAAGAGGATTAAAATCTAACCTGATGGCAAAAGGGAGTGCCACAATCCATGCATCGGGCAGATTGGGTATTCAAGAGCGGGCCAGGCTTCGACTCCTCCATAACTTCCTTCCAGTCGTTCATTCGAACATTGGGATCGCGGTAATGGACACCCTCACGCTCGTACCTGATGAATCCTCCGTGCTTCTTGGCATCGTCCACACTAGTTGGTCTCACTTCAGCCTCTTCAACACTCTGTGAAAGCAAAAATGTTAGGATCTCACTGATTTGATGGAACCAACGAGCTAATTTCAGGATATAACGAGAAGCAAATGTTACCTGGACAGATTTCCCGTTCAAGGAGGTGGAAACGAACTTCTTGAGCTCCTCCAAAGCGTCTAACCCTTTCAGCCGCGACTCCTCTTCAATCTTCGCCTCTTCATCTGCTTTCTTCTTCGCGAGAATGTGCTTGTAGTCTCTGGGGAATACCTTGATGAACTTAGGCAGGAGGGTATCGAAATCGGAAAGCACTTCTTTCGCGAGCTGGCTGTTTGTGTGACGCTGGTGCTGCTGGATCATCATTCGGAGAGTCATGACATCCTCCTCTTCCTCAACCCTGTCGAGATCGACCAATTCTTGATTGCATCGCAGCTTGAACGAGTCATCCGCGTCGAGAACATAAGCGACACCACCGCTCATACCAGCAGCAAAGTTCCTCCCCGTCTTACCGAGCACGACGACAGTCCCGCCCGTCATGTACTCACACCCGTGATCCCCAACGCCTTCCACAACCGCCCTTGCTCCCGAGTTACGGACACAGAACCTCTCTGCAGCCATACCATTGAAATAAGCTTCACCAGCGGTGGCTCCGTATAGAGCGACGTTACCGATCACTATGTTCTCTTTCGGATCAAACGTGCTGCGCTTTGGCGGGTAGACGATGACCTTACCGCCCGACAGCCCCTTACCGACGTAGTCGTTGCTGTCACCTTCGAGCTCAATTGTGATCCCGTTGCAAAGGAAAGCGCCTAGACTCTGGCCTGCGCTCCCCGAGAGCTTGATATGGATAGTGTCTGCGGGAAGGCCTGCGGCATGGTAGCGTTTAGTCACTTCATGACTCAGCATTGTCCCAACAGCACGGTTCGTGTTGGATACAAGGTTGTCGATGTAAACGGGAAAGCCCTTTTCTAACGCAGCTTTGGAGAGAGCGATGAGTTTCTGGTCCAACGCCATGTCTAACCCGTGATCTTGTTTCTGAACGCAGAACTGGGCGGCCCCGGGCCGAATGTCAGCAGCTGGACGTAGCAGTAAAGAGAGGTCAATGTTCTGGAGCTTCTCACTCGTCATTGTCACTTCCTTGTCGACCTCGAGCATGTCAGAGCGACCAACCATCTCGTTCACGGACCTGAACCCGAGCTCAGACATGATCTCCCTCACTTCCTCCGCCAACATGAAGAAGAAGTTGATGACATGCTCGGGTTCTCCGGCGAACTTCTCCCGGAGAACCGGATCCTGAGTGGCAATCCCGACAGGACACGTGTTCTTATGGCACTTCCGCATCATGATGCATCCGAGCGTTATGAGAGGCGCTGTGCTGAACCCAAACTCCTCAGCCCCGAGAAGCGCTGCAATGGCTACATCTCTACCGGTTTTCAGCTGTCCGTCCGTCTGGAGGACTGTTCGGCCACGGAGGTCGTTTGCTACCAGAGTCTGGTGGGTCTCCGCCAGACCGAGCTCCCATGGGAGCCCCGCATTTTTTATACCGGTCCACCGGGAAGCCCCAGTGCCACCATCGTGGCCCGAGATCAGGACATGATCAGCATGACCTTTCACGACCCCGCTGGCAATCACGCCCACACCAGACTCTGATACTAACTTCACACTGATTCTAGCCCCCGGGTTGGAGTTCTATGAAATGAATGAGATAGAGTCAGCTGGACTATCGCATACAACTCGAAAAATTGAAGCAAGAATTAAACATTCATAAAACAATCAAGTGTATTACCTTGAGATCATGGATTAACTGGGCAAGATCTTCAATCGAATAGATATCGTGATGAGGAGGCGGGCTGATGAGTCCAACACCTGCTGTAGAGTTTCTTGTGACAGCAATATCTCCGATAACCTTATGGCCGGGTAGTTCACCTCCTTCTCCAGGTTTTGCCCCCTTAAAATAAAGATCATATTCATTCTCTAAACATCAATCTCTGCAAATAAATGTTACCTTCTTGTACAATAGTATGCAATGTAAAATAGATACCTGAGCCATTTTGATCTGTAGTTCATCAGCATTTGTGAGGTAATAGCTTGAAACTCCAAATCTCCCGCTCGCAACCTGCTTGATCGCACTCCTCATAGGATTCATGGAACCGTCCTGAAGAGGCTCCATTCGGGATGGTTGCTCGCCTCCCTCACCTTAAGTGTCATTCACAGACAATTTTGATTTAAAAACTAAAACCTTCGAAGAAAATTATATTTGTATTATTGCATATGTACTTTAGTAATATGAAGTATGTACCTGTATTGGATTTTCCACCGATCTTGTTCATGGCAATGGCCAGTGTAGTGTGCGCCTCCAGCGATATAGATCCATAGCTCATAGCACCAGTACAGAATCGTTTAACAATCTCACTGGCCGGTTCAACTTCAGCCAGAGGAACCTTCACCTCCCCGTCTTTGAACTTCAGAAGTCCTCGGAGATTGCAATTCTTGTTCAGCTCTTGAATACGCTTCGAGTACTCCTTGTAGGCGGCGACGCTGTTCGTTCTAGCAGCTTCTTGCAGCTGTGCTATGGCGAGAGGATCGTTGAGGTGAATCTCCCCATTTTTCCTCCAATGGTAATCTCCCGGGTTGGGGAGAGCCACAGCCTCTGCACTTCCCAGAGGGAAAGCTTTTCTCGGAAAAGCTAATTCATGCAAGTGTAGCGCGTCTTTGGCGAGCATCTCGAACGTAGCACCGTTGACTCTGCTCGGAGTTCCGGCAAAGCACCTCTCGATGACTTCGGAGGAAAGACCGAGAGCCTCGAATATCTGAGCGCCCTTGTAGGAGGCGAGGGTCGATATCCCCATCTTGGCGAGAACCTTCATCATCCCATACGTGCTTGCCTTAAAGTACTTCTTGATCAGCTCATCTTTTTGGTAGAAATCGCCATTTGAATTTGGCGGGATCTTCCCGTCCACCTGTAGCCGCCAAATGGCCTCCACGGCCAGGTAGGGGCATATAGCGTCCGCCCCGAACCCGACAAGGGTGCAGAAGTGGTGCACCTCCCGTGGCTCTGCGGATTCGACTATCAACCCAATTCGAGTCCTCTCAAGGTTTCTGACTAGATGGTGATGGACAGCGCCAACGGCCAAGAGCGAGCTCACAGCGACACGCTTTGGCGAGAAAGCTACACATCCAAAAGAACAACATCAACAACAATGTCAGTAACCAAAACCAATGTGTACGTAACATGAAACCAACGAGAAAATTGCAAAAAAGCTGACCTGGGATTTTTCAATTTTGTAAATAGTGGCTATGAACTTTCATTTTTACCAAAAGTGACTGAACATATCACTACTTTTGCAAATTGTGTATATTTTTTCAAAATGATAGACTATCTTTGAATTAAATTTTTCAAAAATTTGAAAGTATACTTTCAACTCGATGTCGCCGATTTTTTATTTTCTCGCACACAATCCATGTCCTTATGTACAAGGTAAAGCGAAAAATTGGGAAGCTCGAGTTAAAAGAATAGAAAAAGTAACTTCAAGGGCATTTTTTGTCATTCTTAGAAAAAATCACATTTTGCAAGAAAAGAAATAATAAGTTTACATCCACTTTTTACAAAATTAAAACAGTCATGTTGACTTTTTGCAACTTTCCTTAAAACGATAAATACGTACCTCTGTCTGAAAGAACGAGAGTCGTGTAACCCTGAGCAATGGCATCGTGAGATTCAGCACAAATCCGATCCAACGTCTCCTCCAACCCTTTCCTCCCACGAGTCTTCGAATAAGTTATGTCTATAACTTTGCTTCTCCAACCTCTGAAATCCATCTTCTTAACTGCTTCCATTTCTTCTATTGACAAAAGTGGCCCTTTCAGTGAAAGACGATGACATTGCTCTTCGGTTGTTTCGGTCAGATCACCTTCAGGACCAATCATGCACTCCATGGAAGTGACAATCTTCTCCCGGATAGGATCAATGGGAGGGTTCGTCACTTGGGCGAACATTTGCTTGAAGTACTCGAAGGTCAGCTTCTCTCGGCTGGACATAACCGCCAGAGGAGTGTCGTTGCCCATGGAACCGAGGGCCTCGGTGCCATCTTTTGCCATGGGAAGCAACAACATTTCTAAAGCTTCGACGGTGTACCTGCATAGAGAAAGCAATTTTGTAAGTAAACGAAAAATGGGAAAATTGCAGGCACCCTTTTACAAAAGGGGCATATAATATGCATATTTTTGCAATTTTCTCATGAAAAGTAGAGTAAACAAAAAGCTTAGCTTACACAATCATACTAAAATTTACATACCCGAATGCTTTCAACGGAGCCAACAACCCGTGAATGCCCATGCCTTCCATGTTGTTATCGTCGTCAGATGCCTAGGGAACAAACGACGTGAACCACATTTAGAGCTGCCTGACTCGGAAAAGATTAGTTAAGCAATAACTGGTAACGTGTGATAACTACTAACCTGCACAACCCCGGAAATGGGAGGTGGTACACGGTCTGATTCACTGACAGATTCAATTACTTCCTTCAGCTCGATCTTTTGCCTCTTGAGCCATTCTCCGTAGGGCCTCGCCAACGAATACTGCTGCTTCAGAGCATCGTCGTCCACAACAACATGATTTTCGAAATCAACGAGAAGCATCATGCCAGGGTTGAGCCTTCCTTTCCTGGCCACGTCTTCTGGTGGAATATCTACAACGCCAACTTCACTAGCCATTACAACCCGTCCGCTGTGAGTTATGTAGAAACGACCCGGGCGCAGCCCATTTCGATCCAATGTTGCTCCCAAGTACCGGCCATCGGTAACTGCAAGTGATTTTGATCTCTGGTGAGTATAATAAATTCATAGTCATCTCAATATCTGCAATTTGAAATCAGGATAAAATTCTTTAACATACATGATATGAGAGCTGGGCCATCCCATGGCTCCATGAGTGCGGAGAAGTATTCGTAGAGGTCTTTCCTCTGGGGATCCATGTTCTTATCGTTTTGCCATGCTTCGGGAATCATCATCATGATAGCTTCGGGGAGGCTTCTACCAGCCCGGACCAGAAGCTCAAGGACACCGTCAAAAGCCCCTATGAGTACCAAAGAAAAACATTACTTCCATGTTTCCTTAAAACAAGGGAAAATGGCAAATAGTGTTGTATACTATCACACTTTTGCAAGAGAGTACTATGTACTTTGTTAATACAAAAAATATGCTGTGAACATTGATTTTTTTTGTGCAAAATGTGTGTACTTGCATAGAAATGATGAAATTGGCCTTAAAATTAATAATTATATTTTAAAAATAAATATTTTTAAAAAGTTTTTTTCTGAAAATATCTCTCTCAACTAAAATTTGTAATTTTAATTTTAGTTAATTATTTTATAAAATCTTAATTTTTAATTTCATGGGCAATTTTATCATTTTTGTACAAATACATACATTTTGCACAAGAAATCAAAGTTAACAGCATTTTTCCATTAACAAAGTACATTACACCCTCTTGCCATTGTATGAACACCCTTTTTTCCATTTACCCTTAAAACAATGCAAGATCAAAATTAATGTTTTCCACCTGAATCTGACGAGCTTGAATCCACAATCGGTAGAAGCTTCTTCAATTCGCTCTGGGAGAGGCCAAGCTCCGTACACTTCAATAGGCCCTCGCGTGCCTTCATCCTGTACAAGCGTATATGGTGTCACAACTCACAGATGATACATTCAGAAACACTTCATACCCAAATATCTGTTTTTGATCAATTAAGGAATGTACCAGTTCACATTGCCTCTAAGTGTGTTAATCTCCCCATTGTGACCCAGGACACGCATAGGCTGTGCTCGATCCCAGCTAGGAAAAGTATTCGTCGAGAACCGAGAGTGAACCTGTACCAATAATCAAAAAGAACAACGCTTACATCCAGGATTCCACCTATTATTTCCAAAAAGTGCGAGAAAGTGTAAAAGACACATGACATTGTGTTCGGTCGTGGAATCCTCAATTTTTCCTAATCCGCCAACTACATTGGGAATTCATTCTCAACGAGGGTTTTTCTTACCAACTTCACCCAATCCAGCAAATTTCGACTAGTAATCAATCAAGGGTGCGGAAGAACTTGTGAGAGATCATTTTCAAACCTCAATACCTCAGAAGTCATTCCTCAACCTTGCATCTCTCCAGTTACCGGTGATTCTCGTGCTGTTTGTTGAAGTATGAAGTTAGTGGAGAAAGAAACCAAGTGAATGGATAATAGATTTACCAGGGCCATGTAGCTCGTAAACCTTTCATTCCCAAGATCCGCGTAATAGTAATCCTTCACCTGAGCGGGCTTTAGCTGACCCTTGTAAACAATAGTCCTACAACAATGACACAAAATGATGAGCTATCAGATCTGGGATTAATATACATTATATGAGAAGCAACGTAGCTTTATAAAAACATACCTTGAGGACAGAGAACATATATAGAAATCCTTAGAAGCTCCATATTCAAGGTTCAATGCAGATCGGATCGCAGCCATTGAAAGCCGTCGTAATATGTACATCTATGGAAAAAAACACATATAAACAAGGAGCCCTAAAAACCGGAAATAGAGTAAAAAACTCCAGCTCCCATAAAAGAAACATCATCACCGAAAATAGAGGAAAAAACAACAATTCCCATAAAAGAAAATCATAGGACAAATCTTAAAATACGCAAAATTACTAAAGAGGGAGATCCTCTTCAGATCATTTAAAAAATGAATGACCTAAGCCACAAATATTTAGTTATTTCCAATCAAATCTACTGGATACTCAAAATCTATTGGTTTTCAAGTCACACATAGAATAGATCTTGAAACTACCTGTTGTTCCAAATCCACATTTGAGTTAGGAGAGCGTGTGAGGAACACTTGCTCGACCACAGGTTCAGTGTCCAACGCACCCTGCCCCAAATCTGAATTATTGGTTGGCACAGATCGCCATCCAAGAACTGAATGTCCAAGAGACTCTGCAACCTGCACAAAAACAGAACTTCCTCATTTACATCCTCAAAACTCCAATCCCACATTAACACAAGCTAGAATTCTAATTCTCCATTTCTTCAGAACAAAATATGAGTTGCTATTGAAAAAAAAGTGACTACCCATTCTGAATAGTGAATCACAAAAGAACAAATCTTCGCTCTTCAAACTAGAATTACCTCTGCAAAGACTCTTTTGCTCTCTTCCCTCCGCTCATCCGAAGTGGGCATGAAGAACATGCCCACAGCATAGTCACCAAGCGCAGGCAGATTAAACCCATTTTCCGCAGAAACCTGATCAACACAGAAACAACCCAACAACCCAGTAAGCCTCAGGCTCTAGATTCAATCTTCAAAATCCAAATAAGCAAAATAAATTAAGTAAAGAACAATAAAACTAGTATTTTAATTTTTTTACCACACGCATATTGGTCCAAACATATCGACAACAAACATACAAATACTCAGATAATAACAATAAGCATAAAACAAATTTAAACAAAATCATGAAATAAAAAAACAATATACCTCCTTGAAGAACTGGTGAGGAAGAGCCACAAGAATACCAGCTCCATCTCCAGTATTGGCTTCACAGCCACAAGCTCCTCTATGCGTCATACGAATCAACATCTCCAACGCATCAGTCACCTGAAATTACAAAAAAGCCCCAAATCCACAAATCAATTCCATAAATACACATATTAAATTATTCAGATCCAATAACAACACGAGCTCTGTACAGCAATCCATGAACAGATTTGAAAAACGGTTATAAAAAACGGTACCGTATTGCGGCTGCTGTCGCCGGAGAGCTCGGCGACGAACCCGACGCCGCACGAGTCCTTGTCGAACGACGGGTCGTAGAGCCCGAGCGGCTTCTCCGGCACCGACGACATCGACGCTCGAGGAGCGACCACGCGCAGCCTCGCCGCCTTCCCTGGACCGTCCGATTTCCACACGTGGAGCCTCTCCGACCCCGGAGCTCGCAGCCGCGAGCCGAAGAACCGCTTCTCCGCCGCCGCGCTCGACCTCCTCGCGGCGGCTCTCCGGCAGAGCCTCGTCATCGGAGTGACATTGAGGGGCAAAACGACGCCGCACGAGTCGCCGGAGAGCCTCCTCGCGGCCGAGCCGGAGAGGTGGACCGGCGAACCGGAGCTAACAACCGACATTACCTACCGAAATTTCGAGATCTGGAGGCCGAAGAACCGGTTTCGCGAAGTTCTTCTTCGGCGCCGATTTTTTTCCAGATCTGTGGAAATTCAGCTCGATTGCGCGCGAAATCAACAACCGATTTCACGATGTTTCGGTGCCGATTTTTTAGTTTTTTTTTTCAGATCTGTGGAAATTCTTGGCCTCGAAATCAAAAGCCTCGTCGAATCGAGAGGAGCTCCAATTTATAAATACCCGAGGGCGCGGATTTCACGAGACGCGCGTGGCCTTCGAGGACGAGAGAATTAAAATAAACCAAACAAAAAAAAATGGAGCACCGATTTTCCCGGAAAATTTCAGGCGAGAAAGTTTCGAGAACCAGAAAGTTTCGAGAGAGAGAGAGATTTGAGCAGCACCGACCGTTCCGAGGACGAGAGCTTCTCTACACACAGAGAGATCGACGAAGAAGCGCGATTTTATAGAGAGAGTGAGAGAGAAGAAAAAAAAAATTGGGCCTCTAGAGAGAGAGAGGGTGAGAGTGTGTTTCTGGTGGGGCCCACGGTATTTTTTTTACCAGGTCCCCACTTTTTTTTATTTTTTACATTTCTCGAGTGACAGCTCACGTCCCGCGGGAGCGCCACGTGTGTAGCTCCCCAATGCGGCACGAGAGACAGGCCGCTCATGGCGGGCCCCACCTGCTGCCTCGGCTCCTCCGAGCGTCGCCGCAGGTTGTCCCCACGGTGAATTTGTCAGAAATTACCCGACCCACGCTTCTGTGGTCTATTTTTACCGTTTTACCGTTCCTCTGCTCCGTTAACCGGTGGTTTTTGACTTTTTGTTGGTAGGTGGCGGTTAATTTCGTTAAAATGACGATTTTGACCTCCACGGATAAAGGCGCGTATTAAATTAAATTAAATTAAATTAACCCGATAAAAAAGCTTGATTGTGTGACTTTTTCAGATCTACTTTTTTTTTTGGTTTAATAATAGCAAGTTAATTTGTTTATTTTCACGCAATCCCATACACGATACGAGTGGACTTTTTGATTTTTGATAATGACAATAACACATCATAGACCAAAATATAAAATTCATAAATACTGTTACTCGTGTCATTTATTTAAAATCAAGTTTTATGAACCATCAGCTTCATTAAATATATGCAAATGTGGGATAAAATATATTATATTAAAAAAAATGTGATCTAGATCATTGTTGAAAAAAAGGGAGAATAAAAAGTAAACTTTTAGGTTGAAAATAAAGTAGGAGAAGAAAAAATTACAAAAGAGTTATTGTTTTGTTGAAATAAATAAAAGTAAGTTCAACAAAATTCAAAATATATGGCACATCATTAAATTTTGATATTACTTATAATAAATCCTAATAAATTTTAAAATGAATTTATATAGAGGATCATTTATGCACTATTTACTTTAAATGAATGTAAAATATAATATATTAATAATAACAAAAAGATCTTCAGCTTAGTCGATAGAAAAAGAAATATACTTATGCTTTTGAGAATTAGCTTTTTTGACATAAAATTGTCTTATTCTTTGGAGTCAAAAATTCTTTTGAAATGAAGCGAGTTATAGGTAAATGAGTCATTTTCGAATGTAAAAAATAGATAATATAAGATATGTCGAATTCGAAAATAAGAAAGTTTTATTAAAAAAATGGTTATATAAAAGGTAAATTTTTAGATTGAAGTTGACGTGAGCATACGAGAAGAAATTAATAATTCGTTGAAACAAATAAATGTAAGTTCAACAAAACTCAAAAATTTACCAAAAACTCATTATAAATGGTGAAACACGTTGGCCTAACGAATATTTTGTGGTACACTCAACACTAGAATAAAGAAGACGTGGAAAAATGAAACTTGTTCTCTTTAAATTCATATAAAGATAGATATGATGATCTCATTTTTGAAATTAGAATAATCTAAAGGGTATTTTAGGAAAAAACATAAAATGGGTTAGGTGGAAAGTTGTAATGCGACGATAAGCGTGACGGTGTCCCATAAAAACATTTATTTATTTATTTGATTAATTAATTAATAATAATTAATTAAACTAGATTGCTTTCTTATGCGGCCAATCGTGTGAGTGATCAAGGATTCGCCACATTTTTATGCGGCCACCATTAACATCGCAAATTTAATGATATTATTTGGGTTTTTTTTATCGTTTCAGCAATTAGAAATTTTATCTTATTTTGGGAAATTTTAATGGCGTAATTAACCAACCAATTTAAGATTTCTTAAAACAATAGTGTTAAATTTTGGAAAAATGATATTTGCACGCGCGTCCCTGTTAAAACCAAAGGGACTGGAAAATAAATTCGGCGCAATAAGTTGGGGCGCTTTTGAGAAAAAAACTTATAAGGACTCCCTGTTATCAAAACGTGGTGAGAAGTACGGAACCGAACCAAAAGACACCAACCTTGGACCGCCACGAACACATGCTCACTTACCAAATCGCCACGTGTCCACCAAGCCCCGAAACTCAACAAACACGTATCAATTACGAATTTTATTTATGAGATATATACGATAATGTCTATCGACTCCTTCAAAAATCAAAAATCGGTTCGATTTTATCTGTTAAAGCGATAAAATAAAATTTTCTATTATCTGTAACATTAATTTAATTTTTTGTTTATTTATTTGTGTGGTGGGGTCCATTTTTCCAAGTGGGTTCGATATGGATTATTGTTTTGAGAAGCTGAGAAAATAAGCAGACATGGAAGTGACACAATTCGTCTTTTAATGTGGAGGAAAATGGAAACGACAAAAGGAGCTCGTCGTTTTGACGTCCGACAGAGAGATACGTGGCCGTTCGATTAATTGACTATTGATCGAGCCTTTTTGTGCCCATGGCTCGTGCATGTTACTTCGTTAGGGCAGAGATTGCGACTCGGAAAGGATTAGAAACTTTCGGAGAAAATGACTTCTATGATTCTTATTGTTCGAGAATTTTATCTGCTATGTGAAGTATCATGAGAGTATTAGATAAGGTTCGGAGTTATATAAGAATTTAAATAATGCCCAAGTATATTATAACGCTAATCTCATAAAATTTAAGTTGATTTGACGTCATTCTTATCAAAATTATAGTAAAAAAAATTTACCGTGAAAAGTATGTTGACCTTTAACTACTGTCCGCTAACTTTTAAGTTAATTTTAAATGTGAATTGCTGAAATATTTTTGATGATCGTTTAAAGTTTAAAATTGTGTTATCCAAGAATTCTCGCCTGTCATTAATCTATTTGAATGATTGTGGAGATTAGAGAAGCTGGAGAAGGATGAGACATCTGAACGGCCATGGATTTTCGGTAGTGAAAGGATTTGAGATGCTGAAGAATGAGTAGACTGAACACTCAGTAGACTGGCGAACCGGTTATGGAGTACGTCAATCCCACCAAACTACCATAGTCTAGTTTGTCTCGTCCGGCGAGAGGGGGTCCTGACGAGGGTTGTCCCAGCCGCGAAGGGTTTCTGATTCCAGTTGCCTAGTGGCGTCGTGCTTAATGCGAGCTGTGGAGAGAGGTGACATGCAAGCGTCTGATCCTCACATGCACCTAGACGTAGGGTTTGTGGTGGGAAGTATCAATCCCTCCTTCGGATACGATGCACGAGATATTCTCCGGATATAACTCCAGAGTGACAGAAAAAAGTGGCGTGGAGATCATGGAGCAGCTGGTGACCTTGGACTTCTTGTACATCTAGGTGACGATAAATGATCGAGTGTTCGAGGGTAGGGCGACGCCCAGAGAGATATTTAAGTTTGTACATATACACTCTTACGTGCTGATGCAAGCAGACGAGGTTGACGATTGGATTCTTGAGGGGCACTTTTTCTCTTTGGTCCTCATACGCTGGGCACTGAAAATGTAGAATCTGAAGGTCATTTCCTCAATTGTGGATAACGATTAACGTTGATGGAGAATTAAGCATCATCGTTGGATGATGCGAAATTAGTATGATGGTTCATAACGATTCAAGAAACTCAATCGATGCTAAGAATTCAACATTCACAAATGTGTTTGACCAAGACGTATGGCAGGTCCTCATCCTGAAGAAAGCTCCTATATAGATCCACGCCGCTTGCTAGACGTGCATCATCCTCAACTTTGCTTACTTGGGATTTATCCTTACATTCAATCGCAAATTCCAGAGTACCATCTTCTTAAACATCATAATTGTACATTGCATCATTCACATTCACTTTCAAGTTCGCGTCTTGTTTCTTACAATGACAGGTCAACAAATAAAATTGCTCGATTTCTCGCTAAAGCAGCTTTGTCAAGCATCGGGAAAATGATAAATTCTTCCTAACTGAGATTTTGTCAAATAATCTTAAATATTTAGGACTTTCAAAAAGTAAATAAATAAATAAATTTGCAATCACAAACTTAAAAGAATATAATTATGTTAATATTCGACACCATTAACTTTCGCTCGTAGGATTTGTAATAAAGTGGTTCACGAATTGATTAGGTACGCGTTAACTAACAATAGTTAAAATTATAGTGAGTAATCTGTCTCACCAACGATAGATTCAACTATCCGACTTGACGTCAGGTTTGTTATTATTTTATAAGCAAAATTCATTTTCCTTAAAAAAAAAATTCGACATGGCCGAACAACACGAATTTATACATCCTAAGAAGAGCCATCATATGATAAGTACAAAATAAATGGTGAAGTTATATTTGGATAAATTCGATGATTTAAACCGCAAATGCATCGAAATGCTGCAAGTGAAAAAGACTAAAAAAGGAAAGCAGACAAGTGGTCCCATGCTCAACACGAGGACACAAAAAGACCACGTGTACGCGACAGCTACATATATATGTATATGCGACTTTCGTGAAAAACAGTAAATGCAATAGGTAAATGTGACATGTACACTCTGTACAAAACAGACACAGACTTCGACTGTTTCGCCGTCGTTTTATGCATCATCAAACCGATAAACGACACCACCCTCCGATATAGTCATATTCATGATTAGTACAGAAAATACAAATATTAATGTCCCACATAAAATTATACATGAGTATTTATTTCTGAATATTAATTTATGCACCTTATTTAATATGATATTTTTTTTAGTATTGATAGCTTATAATATTTAGCAAAATTTACAAAATAATAGTATAAATTTATATTATTAATTCAATAGTTGATGAGATGAATTTTTAATTTACACTATAAAAATAGTTTTCACGTAACTTTCTTACGATATTATAATATAAAAAATAACATTTTATTGTACTTATTACTTAACAATGGTCGTTTTACACGTACTATACTATAACCATTTTTTTTATTACATGAACTTGTATTATGTGACATTTTGAGGCTACACCTTATCCCAAAATAACATATATAAGTGTAATAAAATGTTTCAAGATACAAATTATGATACTAAAAATGAAGAAATAAAATAATTAAAGTAACAAAGTATGAAATTATCACAATTAAATTCAGTAAAATGTATTTTTACCTATAACATATCTAAAGCTTACACTTCTTTATCTTATAATATAAAAATATGATAAGTTAATTCATAACTCTTGACCTAAGCTCTTTAAAAGATCGGAGTCAAAATTGACGTAAATATTAAATGTAACTTATATGCGAGTAATATATTGGTTATAAACATTTATACACAAAAAAATTAAAGATGACGCCAACAAAAACACATAAATATACATTATAAAAAATATATACGTTATAACTTACTCGATAAAGTATTTTGAAGCTTGTATTATAAATTAAAACTTATAATTATTGAAATTTAACATTACATATTAACAACTTATCAAACATTTTTAGAACATTTATATCTCCCTCTACCTGATACGTACGTCCAACAAAAATCAAACCATAAAAAAGTCACAATATCAAAACCAATATTTGAAAAACCCAAAGCACCCATTGACAAGGACACTTGAGAAGTGTGGTTCACAGAGTAGAGACCAGTCTAGTGTAGTGTGTGTGTACAGTGCAGGTCTAGAGTCTAGTCCTTAAAGGTCCACTTAGGTTCTTGGTGTTGATGGCTCTACTTTTCTCTTTTTTTGCCAAAAGCCTCTCTTTTAGTCCTAGAGGAGGGTCCATGCTATTGAGGGCATATCTGTCATTTCAACTGCACCTTGGTTTGGTGAATCTATGTCTCATCAAATCATGAGTCATGAATCATGGACAACACAATTCTTTGTTTCAATAGTTTTATTACTGTTTTGCCATTGAATGGTGAATGAGAGGTGAAGGAGACAGAGCAACCAAAAACCAAGTGCATGAACTTGCTATCAACCATTTGTTGACAAATTGACACAAGTGATGTGTATTTTTCTCCTACCAACTAACAATAGTAATTTGTCAAAATGAATTTACTTTTTGACATTTTCTAATTTAATTTAATTTTGTTTTAACTAGAAGGATCATGTACATGAATAAAAGAATGAAGATAATATTAAAATATTTATGTCATTTGTCAAAGTACTGTATAAAAAAATATATTTAAGATGAATGGTATATATCGACCTGTTATGTTCGAAGATTACATTAATGAATCAGTTATTGTATTATTATTTTTCATTCGATAGGATGAAAAACAAGACTCATGAAGTTTAAGTCATCTTAGATTTTAATTTTTCAGCTTCGTCGAATAGTTTATTAGGACAAGACATTCGACAATCATTGTATTATAATATTTTGTCGTTGTCGATCTGTTTTTCGTGACGATTAATTTGATAAATGTGAATACTGTCTGATTAAGAATACCTGACAAATTATCTCGGTGAGTCATTACTCAATTCAAAACATATGTAACAAAAACAAAAGAAAGAATAACAATAACAAAAACATGTCATTATATATATTTCTAAGTCGGAAGTACTCGATTAATCTTAATAAGTTATTATTCGATTCGAAACACATTTATTACATTTGAATAAGTTATGTTTAGCCGTTGATCTCGGAATTTGAATCCAAATCAATAACAAGATTACCAACTGATTTGATTTGAAAATAACGGTTAATATCTTATATGATATAAGATTGTTAAAATAGTTTAAAATACGTTGATCTCGTCGAACCAATTTATTATTTTTCCTCCACAAGTTGACCTATATATTTTTATTTTGTTTTGCAGACACGAATCAGTACTTAGTTTCAGAAAATCAACTACCAGTAATTAACAAGACAGTGAATACACAGTAACATCTTAAAATACACAAACATATTATATAATTAGACATTAGTTTTGAAGTTCTTGTGTGTTGCACATATATATAATATATGGTTGATAAATATTACAACTAGGAATATTATTTGCTAGCTTCATGATAAATAGATTTAAGTTAAAATTAAGTGAAGCACAATTTGCAATTAAAAAAACTCATTAATTGACAGAGATATTCTGAAACAATTTGGGATCTATTCTTTGACCAAAATAGTATTATCTCACTAAACTTTGAAATTTAATAATTTATAATAGCTTTAAAAATGGAAAACCATAATTAGGTTCATGAATAAGAGAGTGACAATAATGGGTCACCTACACTTTAATTTTTTATTGGTGTATTTAGTATATTAATTAATGTTATTTAATTAATCCAAAAGCAAACAAATATGATAAATATGAAAAAAAACCGAAAACACATTTACTAGATCTGAGAAAAGTCAGATTAGTTTTCAGTTTCATTGGCCAATTAGGATCTTTGAATGTTCAAACTGAATCTGCATTTGTTTATTATTTAATTGTCAGGCTAGCATGATTAATAATTTAATAAATACTAATTTATTAGCAATATATAGTTAAATAATTATAGTGGTAGGTGTTTGTTTCCTTTCTTAATCAAACAACAACCCCCTGTGGAGGGCACAAGCAAGGGCAGGGTGACCTAAAACTTTACCTTAAAATGTCCAAATATGTAGATTTAAACCACAATGTCACATTCAAGCTATTTAAAGAATCTTGCTTTTTGGCTTTCTCTTTATTGAATAAAATCAATAAAATAAAACAATGTATTGTCCGCAACACTCACCTACCATACCCATGTTTAATTTCAAAATAATTTAACAATAAATTTATAATCGATCTAGCGATCAAAATTTATTATATTACGTACAAGGTGATTATCGTTATAAAATGTATAACACATATTTCCAATAAATCTACTTCTAGTTATTTATTATTTTGGACAATCATTGATCTCTTATTTTTCATACCTTCACAATTAAACATGTATTATGAGAGTTGTATTTTAACTAGTGAATTAATGGAAGGTCAGCTTATAAAATAATTGTTTTAACTCCACCTAAAAAACATGCTTCAATATAATTAGAAAAATACCTCAAGTAATGTAAATAATTTAGGCCAACTTAAAAATTAATGCCTCGAAATAAGATTTTATTAATCAATTTTGCTTCAGGTCCCATGAAATAATGTGTGTAGTATAAAATTGTGTTGAATTTCATGAAAATTCAAGTGTATTTTTTAAAAAATTTATTGGACATGCCATTCTAAATATATAAAATAAACTTCAAGAAAATCTATAACATATCTTTTATCGATTAATAAAATATAAGATGGGTGAATAATATACAGCAATGTGATGAGCAAAGCAACAGATTTATTAATTTGTAAGAGTATCTTTTTGTTTTATATAGTAAACTCCGCTTTTGTTTAATTCAATTCAATTCAGCTTTATAATGATTGATGAGTACAAAATAAATGAATTAAACAATGCAATATTAATATTGACCAACTAATATTTATTTAATTATTAATATTCATTAATGAATCTTTAATCACAAAGCTCAATGAATCATAATAGCTTTACAGCCTACAATTGGAACTGGCTGGCTGTATTAAAATACGCACGGGACACGAGCATTGATTGTTTATTGATTAATTAATTAATTAATTAATTATAGCAATAAACAATTTGATGAAAATAAAGTAACGTGATAAAATAATTTAAATAATTCAGATGTCTGACCTGTTCACTCAATTACGAATATTCATTAAAATCACATTCCAATAATTTACTTATTTTTGAATTAACAATTTAAATCATTTATTTGTCGGTATAACCAGTTACTCGATTACAAATTTTGATTAAATTCATACCTTCAAGTACGTATTTCATTTTAAACTCTAAATCATGCAAATTGAGAGTTATATTTATACTCATTAGATACTTATTACCGTGTTTTTAGAATTTAATTAATAATTTTATCGTGACTCGAATCCCGTGAATTTAATTTGTAGAAATTATACATTTGTTAAAGGGTAATTGAACCTATAGACATGTAATGTTATAAACTATAAAGAAGACAAAAACATTGTTGGACTTTGTTTGTGCACGATGGAGCTTTAATTAAGCAATATAATTAGTTGGTGGCAGTTGCTAATTGCCCACTAATTACAGATATGGAGGCTCAAAACAACAACAAGACATTACCAAGAAGACAAAATTTATCTAATCAGAAATAGAATCAACATTGTTCACTTTTTAAATCATTTTTAATAATAATATTGTTAGCCAAACCAAAATCAAACACAACTTGTTTATTTATATACAGAATACCAAATAAGCCTCACCATTGTTGAAAAGGCACAAATGACTTTACACACACAACATTGACATAGACGTTTTAGATACCAAAATATATCTAATCATATGCAAAATTTACTCGAAAAGTATCGTAAAAATAAACCCAGTTGAATTTATAAATATTATCTTTGACCTTTTTATACGTTTAAACCAAGTTGGTAGGTGAAAATAAGTCCCGAATTGTAAGTGATTCAGTTCTTCTCCAAACTAACTTAAGAAACTTCAAACAGTCAATTTTAGGTAAACATCGCTTTAATGAGATCAATGTTATAAATTTACACGATTGTAAACATATATGTGACAAAAAGAAGCGGTGTCACTAGCAATTAAATGAAGTAATGTTATGAATATATATATGATTTGGATTTAGTATTTTTGTGTTAAAATATATACATTGATGGGGACATTGAACTCAGGTTTCTTGGTTTCGTATTTGGCTTAAATAAATGTTTTGAATATTGCGTATTTAATTATAAATAATTGCAACTACAACTTTTATGCGCAGTGACGACGTGAAAATTGCATAGGAAAGTAGAAGAAAAATGCGGCTTCTCGGAGCCGCTTAGGGTTATTGTTTTAATTTATTGCATTGTTATGTTTATATGTATAGTGTGGAATAGACATAAAGAAGTTGACCTTTGGATAGTAGGACATTGTTTTGTTTCTTAACGTTTTAATTTTATAAAATTTTAAAGTAGGAAAAATTGATTTTGATCACTAATAAACTATTTGTGAAAATGAAAAATATATTAAAAATACCATATTAATTTTACCAATTATAATTGAGAATATACATTATTTTAGAATTTTTTCATAAACATGCTCATAATTAAAAGGGAAAACGACACGTTTGTGCACTTAAATATACATTTTTGACACTTTCATGCCTGACCTATTTTTATTCAGTACCCTGAATTTCATTTTGGGACAATAATTCCAAAATACCTAAAATACCCATGAGTTGAACCAAAATTTAGGGTACTTCCGGGCCATTTTCCCAAAATACGCATGAATTAAACCAAATACCCATGAATTGAACCAAAATTCAAGGCCATTTTTAAGAAATAAATGGTCAGTTGTCCCAAAATAAAATTCAAGGTATTGAAAAAAAAGAAAAAAAAACTTGGGTATGAAAGTGTCAAAAGTGTATATTTAGGTGCACAAAAGTGTCATTTTTCCTAATTAAAATTATAATAATCTTGAACTTGAGATATTAATTGACAGAAATTCTAGTCAGTAAAATTGAGCATTTTCTTATCAGGAATGTAACGTTAAATTTGTAATTATTAAAATCAATATATTAATAATGTGATATGTAAATATCACGACGAGATTCGAACTCATGCCCATTAAATTCAGGTTCAAGTGTTTAATCAATTAATTATGTGAAATAGTAAAATCGAGCCTTTACAAGTATGATATAAAATGTATATTTCAAACTTCAAGAATAATATCCAGTAGAAGATGATTGGCCGTTGGGTTAGTTGAGGAGTCTCTGAAATGGTGACTTGAAATTGATGATCCAACTCTTTGTATATTCTAAGGGTCAAGAGGCACAACCCCACAACACACACACACTTATATATATTTGTATCAATAATAGAGATTGGACTATTTTTTGTCTTTCACAAGCCTCTCATGTGCATCACTTTTGGCCCATGATTAATATGAAATAAAATATAGTGATGTGCAAACAAAAATTTAAGAAATATTGTTTGAATGTATTTTTTTAATGCAATGTACATACTTTAATTGTGTAAAATTAAAATATAAATAGTTTTTTTTAGTCTTAAGAATCATCACTCATTTAATTTAGTCAAATGAATCTTTTGGGTGATATTTATTTGTCATAGGACACTATTATTTAGTTAATTTTAGTGTTAGGTGGGTTTTTGAATAGTTGATGGAAGATGCATATCACAACTATACATACACAAGTGGGTAGTTGAAAAATAACTTGAATTATTATTATTATTATTATTTTAATTAATAAATATAATTTAAAATTTTACAATACAATGGGTGTAAGATCCTCTGAAGTCAAAGTTGTTGCCACCAACCCATATAGACAAATAGTATGGTATCTTCACTTTACTTGTCAAATATAATAATGGAAAAGAAATTAAAAAGAAAGCTCCATTAATGTTCTTTGAGCTTTTTGATTAGTCAACACTTATTTGCTTCACCTACTCACATGTGTTTCAAGCAGGTGATGCATATGGGGCTTGGATGGCAAGTTATGGTTTTGTTGGTAGTTAAGATTGTTCCATTACATGTGGGTAGGTGTGTTGGAATGGTAGCAACTTTGTGGTGTTAGCTCAAGTTTTTATGATCTATGTGTAGTGCAATTTTATGATTTTATGGCAAGTTGGGAATATTTAGATGTTGTGTTACGTTATTTTTATCTATCGAGAATGACTTCTTGTAAATAGAGATTATCAATTGTTGTAGACATGACAGGTCAAATTAGATTAAGAGAAACTCGAATCAAATAAAATTGATTCAATTCAATTTGACTATAGATAGAATTAAATATAATTTGTTTAATTTGAATTCATAAAAGAGGGATAAATAGAAATTAAACCAAAAATCGTTTGGTCTGAACATATGGGGCATGTTTAGGCCATTGATATCCATTAATTGGATCTTAAAATAAACAAAAAATAGGTTAAAAACAACCTAAAAGTGAAAATTTGGTAAAAGTCGGTTTAAATTAAATTGATTAAACTAAATAAAAAATCGACCGGTTTAAAATCGAATCAAACCAAAACCTCCTTATTTAGGTTTGGTTTTGATTTTTTGAAAACTAAGTTGATCAATTTGGTTCAAAACTGACCCGTAAACACCGTTATGCTGTAAAAATCGAGTGGGTAATTTTTTTGGCACTTATGAGTAGTGAGAGCCCATTGTTTATATTGGGTTAGAGCCTTAAATAAGAATTGGGCATTGGAACAACAAGGTGAAAAAGCCCAAAAAGGCCCAATACCATATGTCACACAAATCATGTGGGCACTGGAACAGCAAGGTGAAAAAGCCCACAAAGGCCCAATAACATATACCATCTATCACATAAATCCTGACTTCACAATTCATTTACTATTGGCAAAACCATTCACATCTCAACAAATACAAGTTTAGCAACTTTCAAAAGACACAAATCAAGCACAAGTTATTGCTAATCACCATGTTCATGTTCAGGCCAAGCCAAAAAAACACTGAAGCTGTGCCTAAACCTGTTTGCTCACTAACTGAATCAATCACAAGATCAAAAAATAACAAATTCGATACCAAAGCTTCAAGCGACAATCAACCATAGATGCCTTTGGCAGTGCATTGCTTTATATCTCAGTATCGCAGAAACGAACCATCAATTCAGAAACCATTCTCCGGGCAAAAGGTATGTAACTCAGACTGTACCTGAAATACATCAAACATAGATAAGGTTAAACAACTTACTTACATTATGATACAGATGCCTTCATTGGAAAGTATAATAGAAAGGAAAGGGAAAAGTCAACATGCAGCACCACCTAAATAAGTAGGAAAAATAGTATTTCCTATATATATGTTTCCTCAATATATGGTAGGGCATACCTAATGTGGCCTATAAATTGGCATTCGTTAATGATGATAAAATATCATCTTTTATTCTCATAAATTAGTTCAAGGGAGAGGCTCTGTTAAGGACGAGTCTGCTATTATCACTATTGGTTTCAAGGAGAGTTCTAGGGTGTCTATACCCATAACTAGATCTTAGAAGGAGGCACATAACACACTACGAGGAAGACTATTAACAATGGAAGAAATCGGTGAGGGTAAGTAACTAAAACAATGGATCAGGATAAAGTTCTCAACAGAAAGTAATATTTATATGATTGCAAAAGGACCTGAAAGTTTGTATCAAACCTATCATTTATAAATAGACATGTAGTTTTTTCTATTTTATCAGCATATTTTCATTTCGGCATGCCTGACCTCAACTTATCAGCGAAAATGATTCAGCAAATGTGAGAAAACTAACCAAATAAGTGCACAGATCTCACATATGATTGCGATCAACGTCAAGAGCTTACTATGGATCTGCAAGATGAGAAAAAAGATTTCAAAAAATAAATAAGTGCCGAAGATGAAAACCACAGGAACAGAAAGATGAAAAGAGGTTGTGAAGAGGGTAAGGGCTGATTGCACCATTTATTCCGCTCCAAACGTTTTTATGGACCAAAGATATATATTTTGGCGGTGCAGGGCGAACCACGATGGCATATAAATTTTTTAAAATACACTATTTCAAATGATTTATTACATCAATAGTCAAGATTCATGATACAAATAAAAATGTATCTCATCATAACATAAATAAAGCCAAAGACCCTAGCAACCAAATCATAACACGAAGAGTCGGATAATGAAGCCAAAGACCCTTAATACTTAGATGACACCATAAGAACACATATATAAAGAGAGGTCACGAAGAGGGTAAGGGATGATTGCAATATTCATTCCATTTCAGAGGTTTTTATGGACCAAAGAACATAAAAGTTTTAAAATACACGATTTCATAAGATTTAATAGTCAAGACTCGTGATGCAAATAAAAAAAAGAGTATCTTATCGGGTAATCTTCTCCATAGAAATGGATAAACCTGGACTCCGGAACACACCCCTTCATGTTACCATGAATTGCAGAGAATACCCAAAAGTTATTTCCGCCATGAAGATATGTTACTGAACATACCACTTGATCGATCTAACATGCTTACCAAGAGAGCACAAATGAGAGCTACAACAACACATCCGAGGTAGATAGATGTTGCAACTAGACGGCTAGGATCAAACATCATTCTCATTTGCTGCACAGGTCCAATGAGAAAAGCTGTGCTGCCAAACACGAACAAAAGTTAGAAATATAAATAAAACCCCGAAGAGATTAGAAAGATCTATCATGCTGAACTCTACAGCCCAGGTTCTCAATTTCTTTTAATAAATCACAAATGCTTATAATTCGACTCCTCAAGAATATATTGTTTGGAACAAACTAATAGGTTACCTTCCAACAGCCAGAACGTTCCCGAAGGTGAATAATATTGCAAATTTGATAGGCTTGGCAAAAACTATCATTGACTGCAAAAAGCAATATGAAAGAAAATGTCAAAAGCTTAAATGTACCGAGAGTTAAATCTTCAGGGCGCTATCACCAAATCGCTATAGAACCCTTTTCCACATGCCTCACATTATGGTTGACATGTAGAATCATAAACACATCCTAATAGTAATATCAAATCAAAAGCTATAATGTTACAAGATCGAACTAAACTTCAATCTTTCCTTTGGAAACCGATATTTATCATTGTTTACATCCACAAATGTCTTATTCATTGGGCATTTTCTCAATATCATCTTAACTTTGGTCACCATTTCAAAACAACATCGTTTCTGCTCTAAGAAACTCCTAGTTTCCATCCAATTATCAACTACAAGGCCATCAATGTACAAAAAAAAGTCAAACACACCTACCAAATAGTGATAACAAATCAAAAGCTATATAATGTTATGAGATCGAACCAAACTTTAATCTTTCTTTTGAAAACCCCACTTTTATCATATGTTACACACACAAATGCCATATTATTTGGCAATTTTCTCAATGCCATCTTAATTCTGATCACCATTTCGAAACAACACTGTTTCTGCTCCAAGAAACTTCAATTTTCCATCCAATTATCAACTACAAGGCCATGGCATGTACAAAAAAAGTCAAACAAGCCTACCAAATTACTCAAATTCCCATCTAGATCTCAGAAAATCACAGAACAACAACAATTTATAACTACATTTCTTCAATTTATGAGAAAAAACAGAAAATATCAAAAAGTGAAAAACCAAACGCTCATGAATCATACCAGAAGCATTAGAGCCAGTCCAGCGACGATACAGACTGCGAATCCGTACATTCTCTGCTCAGAATCAGAATCAAAGATCCAAACAAATTTAACACCACGAGATCAAGAGAATCGAAATGTGAATTCATATGAAAATTTGACGACACAAACGCACCTGAGTGTAAGAGAGAGAAGTGCACAAGCCTTCCGATCCTTCTTCTTCCAAGAAGCTCTCCTCTGCCTCTCCATCGCCTCCGAACCTCCACATCGTCGCTCAGTGGCTCAGCTAAGCTTCGCTGATCATCAATGGCTTCGATCGACTGTTCACAGTTTCAACTAGAGAGAGAGACCACCACAGAAAAGTATTTCAGAATTTCCATAAATACCATTTTGGCCCCTATAGAATGGCATAATTATAAAACTAGGGACACGATACGACGACGTATTTTAGGAGAGAGCGCAGTGCACGAAGTATCAAAATAGAAGTTCCGTAAATATCATTTCAGCCCTTACTGGATAGAGGAATTAGAAAACCGGCAAGTTTCGTATATACGACGCCGTTTTCACTTGCCGGTAATTCTCTCTATATAAAGCGTCTACAATCTTTATTATCCTTATTTTCCCTCCAGTCCTCTCCCAAACCCTTCTTCACTGCGATTAGAAATCTCCAGAGCGAGAGAGAGAGAGAAAGCGAAACCCTAGGCGAATCGGGGCTCGCCGGAGAGAGAACCGGAGATGTCGTCGACGCTGCTGGAGCTGACTCGCGCCGGCCACGAGGAGGTGGAGCGGCTCGAGAGGCTCATTGTGAAGGATCTCCAGAACGAGCCGACGAACAGCAAGGACCGCCTCTACCAGCGCCACCGCGTTCGCAGCATGATCGACACCATCACCGCCTCCACCGAGAAGCTGGTAACTGTTCTCACTCGCACAATTTGTTTTCCGAATTTCTGTTTGGTTACCGAGAAAATCGTGGATTAGAAAAGCTTATGAGAGTTAAATTAGGTCAGGATAGATGATATGTAAGAAATGCTATTCTGAGTAATGTTATTCATTATATTCTCTGGCTGCATGAGTTCTACACTGTATTTGAATCGAATCAAACAATCTCACTTGCACAATTTTTTTTCTTTTACTTACCAAGAAAATTGTGAATTAGAAAGCTTATTAGTTAAATTAGGATGTATAGGATAGGTTGAGGATATGCAGAACTGTTATTCTGAGTAATGATGTTAATTATGTTCTCTGTCTGCATGAGTTCTAGGTTGTATTTGAATTGAATTAAACAATCTCACTTGCACAATTTTCTTCTGACTTTCTGTTTGGTTACCGAGAAGATCGCTGATTAGAAAGCTTCTGAGTTAAACTAGGTTGCATTAGGATAGGTTGAGGATACGTAAAACCATTATTCTGAGTACTGTTATTAATTATAGTCTCTGTCAGGTATTTGAAATGAATCAAACAATCTCACTTTCACAATTTTTTTCCTGACTTTATGTTTGGTTACCGAGAAAATCATGGATTAGGAACCTTATTAGTTAAATTAGGATGTATTAAGATATGTCGAGATGTGTAAAATCATTATTCTGAGTAGTGTTGTTAATTATATTCTCTGGAAGCATGAGTTCTACATTATATTTGAATTGAATTAAACAATCTCGCTCTCACAAAAAAAAATTCTGACTTTCAGTTTGGCTACAGAGAAAATCATGGATTAGGAAGCTTAATAGTTAAGTTAGGATGTATTAGAATAGGTTGAGGATACGTAAAACCGTTATTCTGAGTAATGTTATTGGTTATATTCTCTGGCAGCATGAATTTATACATTGTATTTGAATTGAATCAAACAATCTCATAATTTTTTTCTTGTTTTAGATTGATATCTACGATGATAGAGATGGTGCGAGGAAGGATGAGATTGCAGCTCTTGGAGGCCAGACTGCAAAAGGAACTAATGTGTTTAGTGTATTCTATGATAGATTGAAAGAGGTAATTACTTGACCTTGGCATTGATGTGAGTTTAGAGTTCTTGCTATTTGTCTTAATCTTTTTGGCGTAATTTGCATTGCAAGCTCAGTAGGTTATTGAACTTGTTTGTATGATTCTAGGTTTTCAATTATTTGAATGCGTATTAATAACTAGAACATTAAAGATGTAGCTGACTGGTTGTGAAAAATTATATTATGCCTTTGTTGCTGAAGAACCCATAGATCACGTGGAATAAATTTACCTAATGAGTGAGCTTATACAACACACACACGCGCGCGCACAGGCATAATAAAATATGTTGAGTTAGTGTACAACCAGAAAGCAGTGAAGCAATTTGTATCTGTTTTAATAGTTGTGCTATCTTAATTAAATGGTTTGGTAACTGCTATTGCATTTATAATTAAACACTTACAAAATGTGCAGATTCGCGATTACCACAAAAGGCACCCAGCTGCACATGTTATTGATGCTAATGAAGAGTACGAGGCAATGCTTAAGGAGGAACCACCAATTGAGTTCAGTGGAGAGGTATTTCTCTTGCCCTTGCTCTCAAATTACATTTGCTAATTAATAATTTTTCTTGTGGTATAGACATGACTAATCACACAATACTAAGTTGTGTTCGAATCGTTCCTTGTGTCTAATTAATCTGGATTTAATTTCAGGAAGCATTTGGAAAATATCTTGACTTGCATGAACTGTACAATCAGTACGTTAATTCTAAATGTGGGGAGCCCATTGAGTACACAGCCTATCTTGATGTATTTTCGCAACCACAGAAGATACCTCAGAAGCATAAGTTGACAAGGTAAATACTTCACCAAATTATATGATTTATCGCGTTTGTCAGTTTTATAATTTTGTATTTAAGGGTGCTAAGGGAATGTCATTTCTAACTTTGTTTTACCGCAGACAATACAGGGAATACATAGGGAATCTACTAGAGTATCTTGTATATTTCTTTGAACGGGCAGAGCCACTGCAAGATCTTGCTAGAATATTCTCGAAGGTTTGCATGTCAATTTATTTTCCGTCTTTACATTGTTATGCATTACTTGCACGTCACTAGGACAAATGGATGATATTTCTCCTACTTTCTTTTCATTTTCTAGGAGCATATATCGTACACATGTTACTGAAATACCGGTAATGATGTTTTGTAGCGACATGCTGGTTCAGAATTCAACTAGGTATTGGCTGCAGCCCTGACCTATAAGCAGATGGACTGGAATTTTTTTTATGATTTATTATTTCGATATACAAATGTGTGTATTCTCTATGCTTAAATTAGAGTGTTCAGATAACGTTTTAAAGCAGCCCCCGCTCTTATTTTATACCAGATTGTGGAATTTTTTGCATAAAAAAAGAAGAAAATAACTTGAAATAAAACTAAAAGGCAAACTGGAAGGAAGATAGTGTATTGCTAAAAGTGGATTTAAGGCTTCAGGGCCTAGTTGTTGCCTGTTAGAACTCAACCAAAAGAAGGCACATGTTTGTTAAAATTAGGGTTCCTGTTTAAGTTAGTAATGCTTATAACATATCCTGTAAATCATAAGGTTGAATTGGAATAGAAACTTCCATGGTGAGTTAACTATAATAATAGGATGTATATTTACAGCCGAAGAGAGTACAATGTCTACTAGATACAAAAAACTTGCTGTTTCAAGAATAACGCCTAGTAGTTCTGTAATACAAATTATAGAAGATCAATCTTACTATAGAATATAAAGTGTGTGTTTTATTCTTCGTAAATCCATGGTGCATTGTTTAATTGTTTGTTGATTTTGAAGATGTATAATAATACCATGATCCATTCTTGCTTCTTTGTTTAAATTTCTTCATATGTATGCTTACGATGTGTGGTGGTTTGTTTGAAGGTTGCAACTGAATTTGAAGAGCAATGGGCAAATGGCAAAGTACTAGGATGGGAACCCGAGAGTAAAGAAAACGGGAATGTCTCAGCAGCACAGATTGATCTCGATTTTTACAGTTCCGTGGAAGAGCTTATTGAACTAGGTCCTGAAACCTTAAAAGGGGTAAGTGTGGTCTGTTAACATTCAAATATTTTCTACATGTTTGGCATGTCTACGTTGATACTTTATAATGTGGATATACAATATTTATTATATCATGTCATCATCACTTTCTGATCATTATTGATGTCTGGCAGGGACTGGCTGCATTAGGATTGAAGACAGGTGGTACTGTACAGCAACGCGCGGAAAGGCTCTTCCTTACAAAGGTATGTGATATTCCCGAGCACAAACTATATGTTTTGGGAAAAGAGTAAATTACATAAACATATGTTCGTGTCTAAAAGTCTGGATTAATGTATTATGGAGAAGCAAATATAGTTGGTTATTTATAGCCAATATGGAAAAAGTACCTTTAATATGCTTAACTAAAGCAGTAATGATCTGATGATTACTATTTATACGAATAATGACTTAGAAAGAATGTCAAACATGTAACCAATAAGTGAGTCCAAATAAATGTCACCATTTCTTTTCTACAAGTATTAAATCAAATTTCCTTCAGAGCAAATTGTGTCAAACTAAAAAATGTTACTGGGACTCTTTCTTATAAAGGTGATATCATCATATTTTACTGGTTCTGTTATGGTCAACGATGTTGTACTTTAATGTGGAATGCCGCGTTGCTAGGATTGTTCCAAATTTTTGTGTTTAATTGTAATCTAAAAGTTTGAGTCATAATCCATCTCTGTGCATGTTATTCTAATTGAATGGTTTTATTTTTCATATTTACAGAACACACCTCTTGAAAGTTTGGACAAGAAACATTTTGCTAAAGGTACACGTCGACCGGAACATAAAGGTGGAGATTCTGCTACCAGTGATATTAACGAAATTGCCCTCATGGAAGCAAAAGTTAGAAAGCTGTGCGAGTTACTGGAAGAGGTCAGCATATTTTGCTGGTTTCCGAGTACATATTTTTATTTAATTTATGTAGATGAGATGAAAGTGTTTTAAGTATTGTTTTATGCATTTTTTCTTACGATCTTCTGTGGACCTTGTACAGACAATCAGTGCTACAAAAGATAATGTCTTGAAGAAGCAATCTCAGACATACGAGGAAATTGAAGCTGAACGAGAGGAGGTTAGTAAAAATTACATTTCTCAGTGGCATTTTCTTAGTAAAAGTTAATTAATTCTCATTTTATTTTCTACTTCATTATTGTTTCTGATATCGACAATGCCCTCGAAAATTTGCTGCAGGAAGAAACTCAAGCTGACATTGAAAGCGATGATGAAGACCAGCAGATCTATAATCCCCTCAAGCTGCCTATGGGCTGGGACGGGAAGCCAATACCCTACTGGCTATACAAACTTCATGGTCTTGGTCAGGTGATTCCTTTTTTTTCTTTTGTTGCATGCACTCTTATAGTATATACATTTGATGATCTTGAATGTAAACATGATTAGGAAGAGTAAATGCCCTCCTAATGACGAGGGCAATTCTGCTTATCAAGGCAACCGAAAATAGGGTTTCATAAACCGATATACATGTTAGTGATGACCAGGAAAAACTAAGTTGCACCCACGTATTACCCATTGCTATCATATCGTCAGTGTTATGAAACTTCCGAGCTCTCCCTGAGAACTTGGTAAAGTCGAGTGGACCGAGCTCTAAAACTCGTTCTCGGTAGTACTATTTCACCGAGTTCTTGCTCGATCAGATTTGGTCAAAATTTATTTTTAATTCTACTCATGCTTTGAAATTGTTCTATAATTTGTGCTTTTGTTTTAACTTATTTTGAAGTATCTTATTGTACTAGAATAATGTTATTTTTGTGTTTCATGTGAATTATATATGCATATATGTATATCTAATATTTATTTAATACAAAACAAGTTTTCAGAACCCCTTATTTTGTCTCTCCGAGTTCTCCTCAATTCTGAGTTTTAGAACCTTGCACATCGTGCATGCAACTGTATTTCATGTGATCAATATGGTTCACGAGATAACATCACTTTTGAACGTGTTCTCAGGAATTCAAGTGTGAGATCTGCGGGAACCATAGTTACTGGGGTCGTAGGGCTTATGAGCGGCATTTCAAGGAATGGCGCCATCAGCACGGTATGCGCTGCTTGGGGATTCCGAACACAAAGAATTTCAACGAAATTACATCCATCGAGGTAAGCTTCTTCAAACTCATACCATATCCAATTAAATGCACGCTTAATGCAGGCCAATTAGTCGATTTGTCGGCGCTTACCGAGTCATGTGCATTCCAAAAGTACAGAGAATGTGATTACACGCCGTTATACACCAAAACCACATAAATATTGCTTAATGCAGGCCAATTAGTCGATTTGTCGGCGCTTACCGAGTCATGTGCATTCCAAAAGTACAGAGAATGTGATTACACGCCGTTATACACCAAAACCACATAAATATTTTTCTGAAGTGTTCTCTAAATACGTTGTTTGAACATGTTTTTTTTTATTGCAGGAAGCACAGAAGCTGTGGGAGAAGATACAATCCCGACAAGGCGTGAACAAGTGGCGCCCAGATCTGGAGGAGGAGTACGAGGACAGGGAGGGCAACATCTACAACAAGAAGACCTACACCGACCTCCAGCGTCAAGGACTCATCTGATCATCCAAAACCGCTTCCATGCCTTCCAACGTTAAATTCTGATCATCCAAAAACGCTTCCATGCCTTCCATCGTTAGATTTGGTCTTCTCTATTTCACAAACTAAAGTTTTCTGATTGCACTTTGTTTCGAACACTGATCAACAGGAATTTTGCTACTTTTAGATATTGTTTGGTCGGCATCAATGTGCATGCTGAGTAATGGTATCCAAAATTTTACATGTAAATGTTTCTCTTGCATTCTATTTTGTTCAGATTTAGTCCTTTAGTTTATTGATAATGGGTTTTTCAAGCTTTGAGGACATTTTTAGCTAATAGTTTTAGCATGAAATGTGCAAAGAGATTTAGCTCTTTTCATTCCTTGACCTATATTAAATATCCTCTTCCCAGTTTACTATGATAACCCATTGTTAAAAAAATGTTGAATGTTAGTCGGGATGATTAATTTAGAAACTAATTGAAATATAATTTGAAGATTTTTATCTTATTTGGAGATCAGTTTAAGTGTGTGAAAAATATGTTTGGTTTGGGCTAAAATGAGCTTATTTAAGTTCGAATTTGACTTGAAAGAAATATAAATAAGGTTGACTCTTAAATATGTTGAGCCCGTTTTTGAGTTGAAAGAAATATCAATAAGCTTGACTCTTAAATATGTTGAGCTCGTTTTTGAGTTTTATTATAGTGTTCAAACTGAATATTTAATGAAGTCAAGCAGTTCAGTATAAATATTCGGTTATGTTGGAACCTTAGATCGAGAAGGACTACGAACTTGATACAATACAAGCAATCCAAAGGTTAAGGGCACCAAAGATTATTCTAAACCCAAATCGAATAGAAACGATACCTACTTATTTGCATTGCCTTTGGAAGAATCAGAAATAAACAATAACAAGGGTCATTCAAAACCGACAACCTTGCTGTTTATTCACAGCACTCCAATGACCAAACCTGAACTCTACCCAAAAATAAAACAGGGAACAAAATTGAAAGCTAGAAGTCAACTCTCAGCACTCCCCTCCCAAAGCCAAAAGTCAACCCCGAGCTTTGTGTCCTAATACTTCCTAAAGCTCATCATGACCGTCCTCATCGTCTGCTCCGGCGGCTCCGGCGCCGCCGGACCTCTGATAAACGGCTGTGATGATCGGATTGCACACAGCCTCGACTTCCTTGAGCTTCTCCTCGTACTCCTCTTTCTCGGCGCCTTGATTATCGTCCAGCCAGTCCATGGCCTCCTTCACCGCGGCCTCCACCTTCTTCTTCTCGTCCGCCTCGAGCTTGTCGGCGAGCTTGTCCTGGTCGCCCACCTGGCTCTTCATGTTGTATATGTACGCCTCGAGCGCGTTCCTGGCGTCGATCCTCTCCTTCACCTTCTTGTCCTCCTCGGCGAACTCTTCGGCCTCGCGGACCATCCGCTCTATCTCTTCCTGGCTCAGGCGGCCCTTGTCGTTGGTGATCGTGATTTTCTCCGACTTCCCGGAGGCCTTGTCTTCGGCCTTCACGTTGAGGATGCCGTTGGCGTCGACCTCGAATGTGACCTCGATCTGTGGGGTTCCCCTGTGATGGGCAGTTGTGGTTAGTGCGGCGGGTAGGGATGGTGATATGGCGGGTTTTGAATCAGGATCGGGATATCACGTCCTGGTCAGGTCTATAAGAATGACAAAAGGGTGAGTTTGAGGCAGGTTTTATGATTTCGTCTCTGGAGATAATGAGTCTTGATCTAGTTAGGAGTATTTGCCTCCGTATAGAAATAGCAACATGGTGGGTTCAGAGCAAGTTTTGTGATCCCGTTTCCACACAGATAAAATCGGGGATATTGGGTCTCTATCGAGTAGTGTGTTCTCTCTATAAAAATGACAACACAGTGTGTCAAGGCAGATTTTGTGATCTCGTCTCTGCCCTGGTAGGATCAGGAATACCAGGTCTCGATTGGGTTTATTTTGCCTCTCTATAGAAATGACAACAAGGCGGGCCTGGTGCAGGTTTTGTGATACCGACCCCAACCCGACCCGATAGGATTAACTCGATCGGGTTTAAAGTATCTTACTTCCCTATATAGAAATGACAACAAGGTCGGTTCATGGCAGTTTTTGTGATCCCGTCTCCAACCCAACAAGGGTTCCCGTTAAATTAGCAGTATTTTATCACCCTTAAGCACATGGCGGGAAATTTAAAAATTAGGGAAATGTGCTAAACCGAGAGTTGTGCGTGAAGTGACATGGACTTACCTCGGAGCAGGAGCAATGCCAGATAGATCAAATTTCCCGAGATTCCTACAATCCTTCGTGAGACTCCTTTCACCTTCGAAGACCTGTCGAACAACATCAATTAAATCTTAGAGTTCTTTGCATCAGTTAACAAATTTTTGTCAATGGCACTGACTGTGAGTACAAACAATATGATGGAATGATCAATAATATACCTGAATAGAGACAGTACTCTGTTGATCCTGATAAGTAGTGAAGACTTGTGATTTCTTGGTCGGAATGACAGTGTTTCTCGGAATCAACTTTGTCATCACTCCTCCAACAGTCTCGATACCAAGGGTGAGAGGCGCAACATCCAACAGAAGAATATCTAATCATAAGATCACAAGCAACAATCAGTGAACTGAGCATTACTTTGAGAATGAACTCTACAAAGAAGAAAAAGTGTTCTACAAAAACGTTAGGTGCTAATCCGACGGATATGGATTATGGGAATTAATTGAAAACTAATCAGATCATTGAACTAATCGGGGATTAAGGGATGATTAATCAAACAGTGAACTGAGCATGACGTTGAGGAGGAACCCTTAATAACAATAAATAATGTTCGAAAAAATGCTAGATGCTAGTTCAGTGGATATGAATCCAGGAACTAATTCAAAATTTAATCAAATCATTGAATTAATCGGGGATTAGTAGATGATTAATCAATTAGTGAACATCATTATGTTGGGGAATAACTCTTAAGAGCAAGATATACTATCCTCAAAAAACGCTAGGTGGTAGTCGGGAAGACAGGGATTCTAGAAACTAATACAAAATAAATCAGATTATTGAATTAATCAGAGACTAATCGGGAATTTTTAGAACACTGATGAGAAATAATACCTTTGGTTTCGTCTCCTCCCTCTCCGCTCAAGATGCCACCTTGTACAGCAGCGCCATAAGCAACAGCCTCATCTGGATTCACACCCTTGTTCGGTTCCTTTCCATCAAAATAATCCTTGAGAGCTGCTGAACTTTTGGAATCCGGGTGCTTCCTCCAACAAGGACCAGTTCATCGATTTGGTTCTTCTCGAGACTAGCGTCCTGCATAGCCTTCTTGACAGGTCCCATGGTCTTCCTGAAGAGATCATTGTTCAACTCTTCAAATCTTGCTCGGGTAAGTGGTTCAGAGAAGTCCAACCCATCGTAGATAGATTCTATCTCCACGCGAACTTGGTGCTGGCTGCTCAATGCTCTCTTGGCGCGCTCGCATTCCCTCCTGAGTTTCCCGAGAGCTCTGTTGTCCTTGCTTATGTCCTTACCATGCTTCTTCTTGATCAACTTGATGAAGTAGTCCATGATTCTGTGATCGAAATCCTCACCTATGGAGACAAAAAGTAGACTTTTAATTCTTTGTTCTCTTACTTAAGAGAATTATATAGTTCGGTAAACAATAATTATTGTTCTCACCTCCAAGATGAGTGTCTCCATTGGTGGCAAGAACCTCAAAAACACCATTATCGATAGTCAAGATACTGACATCAAATGTCCCTCCTCCAAGGTCAAAGACAAGGATGTTCTTTTCACCACCCTTCTTGTCCAAACCATAAGCAATGGCTGCTGCGGTCGGTTCATTAATTATTCTAGCAACGTTAAGTCCAGCAATGATTCCTGCATCCTTGGTAGCCTGTCTTTGGGCATCATTGAAGTAAGCTGCAAAAGTAGAGCGCTTAACAGTCAATAATTTGATGTATGATCCATAGTTATGTATTGTTCTAAACTGAAATATCTAATTTTACCTGGAACAGTAACAACGGCGTCTTTGATTTTCTTTCCGAGGAATGCTTCAGCGGTTTCCTTCATCTTTAGAAGGATCATGGCACTAACCTCCTCGGGGCTGAATACTTTTGTTTCCCCGTCCTTAAGCTGGACTTGTATGTAAGGTTTTCCGTCCTTGTTCACAATCTTATATGGAACCATCTTCATGTCCTTCTGAACCTCTTTGTCATCAAACCTACAAAAGATAAAATATCAGATTCTTATGTCAATGTTAATTATTATATGTTTATATGCATATCAACAAATAGAAGATAGTGAAGTGGGTTTAGTATTTACTTTCTGCCAATAAGTCTCTTGACATCAAAGATGGTCTTCTCAGCATTTGCAGCTGCCTGATTCTTAGCAGCCTCACCGATCAATCTCTCACTGTCGGTGAATGCAACCCATGATGGGGTGATACGATTACCTTGATCGTTGGCTATGATTTCAACATGCCCATTTTTGTAAACACCAACACAAGAGTAGGTTGTCCCGAGATCTATCCCAATGACAGTTCCCAACTTGATAGCTTCTTCCTTGGCAATAGAAATTGCAAATAAACATCCTAAGAAAAGAAAGTAACACATTGTTTAAATTTAAAACCATGTTGTCCTCAGAGCATTCCCAAAAGGTTATCGTATTAATGACATGTTTGGATCCAAAATTGAACTCCTGAATCAGCAACATTTTCTATAACTTGGAAATTGAATCTTGATTCGTGTATAGATGACAAGAAACAGCAGATACCAATGAAAGAATTGTTGAAAAGATTATGAGATTCAAAAACCACAAACAATTTATTCTGCAATTTTGACATGCAATTGAAACATGCATCACTTCAGCCCTCCCAATCATACCAGAAGTTCCAAATATAACCACTATTAGTGTATTTCGCAAGTCAATGATTACACATTTCCAGTTTTCCACCAAAACACAACACGGTGTAAGCAATTCAATCAGATTTGACGATATGAACAGAAATGCAACGCAAAATGTGAAATAATTTTAGCATTCTTATTCTTCTTCATCCACAATCTGATGATCAGACTCACAGTCCAACCACAATGTTCACAACTTGAAAATCCAGAGTCCAGATAGAACAATGAATCCAGAAATTCAACTACAAATTCATGGATCTCAATTTAAACAGATTTGATAGTATCAACAAAAATTCAACAAAAATGTAAAACAATTTTCAAAGTTTTTATCTTCTTCATCAGTAATCTGATGATTAGACTCACACTCCAATCACAATTTGCACACCTTGAGATTCAATCAGACAGATAGAATCAACACAAATTGAACAAAAATGCAAAATAATTTTCACATCTATCCGATGATCAGACCCACACTCCAAGAGTCCAACCTCAATGATTACTGCTCGAACATACAGATCCATCAATCTCAATTCAATCGGATTGATAGATAGTATCAACACAAATCGAACAAATGTTTTTTCTTCACATCCATCTGATGATCAGACTCACACTCCAACCTCAGTGATCACAACTCGAAAATCCAAATTCCAGGTCGACAGAACAACGAATCCACAAACTTAACAACAAATCCATCAATCGCAAACACATTACACAAAAACGAACAATGCATGCAAGTTCACGGATCAGAACAGAAATCGAAGAGAAAAAAAAAGCACCGACCGATCAAGACGATGCCGAGCATCATCATCGCGGACGCGCTTCGTCGAAACGCACACTCCATTGTCGTTTTCAAGCTGCTACAGTCTCTTCTTCTTCTCCGATGGTAGAGAGATTTGGTTCCGATCACACAAATCGAGTGTGAGCGTTTTTGTAGTGTGCACTGAGCCATCGCCGAGAGCCACCGTAGCGTTTTCGTGTACACACCTTCATTTTCGGAGCGCGTGATCAGGTGGATCCGTGGACCATTGACGCTCCGTGATCCGCTGCTTTCTGGCCAATCAGAAGCCGTATCCACGCTTGGATCGTCCTGGCCGTTCGATCTCATCATGCTGGGACCGGGATTAAATCCCCTTCAGATTCTGACACGTGTGGAGTTAGGTTCATAAAACGACGACGTTCGAGGACGCCTCATAAAATAAAATTAGGGTTTTAGCGAAGAACCTGCCTCATACCAAACCAGACTCTTGCAGCCTCTGTCCTTCCTCTCTCACTGGTACTCACTCTGATCTGATTTTGTATGGGTTTTTTGTTTGTGTATTTTTAATGTTGATGGTGTGTTCTTGTATATTGTATGGATTTAATTTGTGGGATTGGGTTGATTTTTGATTTGGGGCTAGAGTGGTGGATTGATGTATCTGTTTGGTTGCTGAGAAAATGGAAAACATGATTTTTTTCTTCTTCTTCTTACAGTTGGGTATTGTTTGTTTTATTTGACTTTGGAAATATAAAATAAATCTTATTTGATACATTATGAACTGTTTGATGAGGTTTTTTATGTAATCCATTTTTTTTTTCATGTATTGCTTCCAAAATGAAATTTAGTGTAGGGTTTCAAATACTTAGACTATGTTTTGATGCACAAAAGTGCCTTTTTCTCCAACCATTTGATTAGTTTAGAAATAATTCTGTTTGTGTGTGAAATTAAAATTTTCATGGTGTGTTTTTGTTCATTGTTATTGTCCAAATCTTATTTATTTCATTATGAACTGTTTGCTGAAGTTTTATATGTATTCCGTAGTTTTGTTGGTTTTTGGTATTTGATGTATTGATTTTGTGATTTAGCTTCCAAACTGAACATTAGTGTAAGGTTTCAAGTACTCAGACTATTCCTTGAAGCCAAAAAGGGACTTTTCTCTAACCATTTGATCAGTTTAGAAATAATTCTGCTTATGAGGGTGTGAAATTATACATTTCATGGTGTGTTTTTGTTCATAGTATTGCTCAAGTCTTCGTATTTTGTTTGGTTATGCCTTATTAATGGGTCTTCTTGATGAAGCCAATATAGACCTTCAAATCAAATGGCTTGTTTGTTGATAGTGCAGCAAAATCATGAATTTGTGTTGATTGACTTTTGATTCGATCGCAGTTGAAAGGTTAATCAAAACTAATCAGCAAAGATGATGAACGATGAAGGACAGAACATGGATCTCTACATCCCGAGGAAATGGTATATTTATCTGTTTTGTAATAAATTATAATGGCATATCAATTTTGTGCCGTTGGGAATTGTTAATCTGATTATGGTATGTAATGTCGTTACAGCTCGGCCACAAACAGGCTGATTACGTCGAAGGATCATGCTTCTGTGCAGATCAACATTGGGCATGTAGATGAGAATGGCCTATACACTGGTCAATACACCACCTTTGCCCTCTGTGGCTTCGTCCGTGCACAGGTATTTTCTCTTGCAAAACCAATTTTATATTTCACTCTACCTGTTTTATTTCACGAAGATGGAGTGTGTGAAGAAGAACTAGATGTTATTGTTATTGTTATTGTTATTGCTATAGTGGTAACTTAAAAGCTAGAAACAGCTTCCATAGGCGGATACATGAAATAAACAAATATACTACCTGGAACTCGTATTGTCTGTAGATACTTTTGTTGGTATAAATGTAACAAATATTGAAATTTTATATTTTTGTATCCTAAATATTTATATTATAATTGATTTGATAAATATTAGAGAAATTCAAATCCGATTAGTCTCTTATTATTCCCCGGAGTCCCTATCCACCCGATTGGCGCCTAGTGTTTTTTAGAACCTTGGCCTCATGAGTTAAAAATTATTTAGTTAGGTGTTTCTTCTTGATATTTGAGCAACCGATTTAGTGATTTAGTCGTTTCCATACTAGTGGGGCCTGGGAAGCCTGTGAATTGGGTCTGAAGGCCTATAGTTGATGCATGCAGCGGTATAGAGTGAGAACTCAGTAAAAATTAGCATTCAGTACCCATGTTTCCCGAATTCTAAATCACTTTACAAATTTGATCTAATTTGTTTAGTTCACTCATTAATTTTAAGTGCTTGCATTTAGCAATTGGATGGTTCTATGTTTTGCAGGGCGATGCAGACAGTGCTGTGGACAGGCTGTGGCAGAAGAAGCGGGTTGAGGTTCGCCAGTAACTTCAGCTGATGTAGTCCCTCAGTTTCTACTTATGTTTTGTTGATCTTAGATTGTGTTGCTTCATCAAATACTTGTTGTGACCTTGCATTTTGAGTTCACCTTATCTCTTACAATTGTTTGACTTTGTTAGAATCTAAATTTGAAGTCTTGGAGTGAGAAATTTGATATGCTTTGTTGGTCTATCAATGATTTATGAATTCACATTTATCTATATATACATGCCAACATGTACATACACATTTATATAGGTAACATGCTAGAACGTTTATTAGTGATAGTCACAGTTTGGTTTTAAGTTGGATTGGTTTTGGACTAATAAATTTTGGTTTCAAGAAAATAAAAATTGAAACCGAACCAATCAATTGGTTTTAAGAAAATCAAACCAATGGAATTTGGTTTGGTTTGGTTTTGTGTGAATCGAGCTACATAAAATTATTAGATTTTAGAATGTTTTGACTTATTGGTTATATGTTTTTTTATTGATTTTCATGGAATTGTCGCATTTGGGGTCGGTCTTGACTTATTAATTGGTAGACCAATAATTTTAGTCCTAATTGATAAAGATCGATCACTTAAAATGAGTTATGTGTCCAAATTGATCGATATTTAGTTCGGTTCAATTCTTTGGGGCCGGTCTTGACTTATTAATTGTTGGACCAATATTTTTAGTCCTATTTGATAAAGATCGATCACTTATAATGAGTCATGTGTCCAAATTGATTGATATTTAGTTCGGTTCAATTCTTTAGGGCCGGTCTTGACTTATTAATTGTTGGACCAATATTTTTAGTCCTAATTGATAAAGATCGATCACTTAAAATGAGTCATGTGTCCAAATTGATGGATATTTAGTTCGGTTCAATTATTTGTCGATTCTCATTTTACAAATCGTTATTTTTCAGGTCGGTTCAATTATCTATGTACACCAAATCTATATATTTGAGAGAATGTGCTCTCTGGTCTGACCTCCCATGACATGACTCCCATGTGGAAGCAAACATG
The DNA here is from genome assembly GCA_963920655.1 of Geranium rotundifolium. NCBI lineage: Eukaryota > Viridiplantae > Streptophyta > Magnoliopsida > Geraniales > Geraniaceae > Geranium > Geranium rotundifolium. Next base: position 36,586,513 of record OY987318.1, read on the forward strand.
CCTCATTAGGCAGTGGTAGTGATGGAGGGTGTCATCATATCAATGGACAAGTAACAAAGAAGGTGAAACCTTTTTTTCTTAGCCATTTAAAATTATGTGATGGTATTGAAGAAAAGAGAGGGAAAGTAATGTGAGGTATTGGTTCTCATTGCAAAAAATAAAATTGACAGTACATGCCACTTTGAGCAGTTCTTAAGACTCAATCCTCCCCTTTCATCACCAAAACCTAATTCCATCACACTCATTATGTCATATTTTGATGCAGGAGGCATTGTTGTAAAACACGTTAGACGCTATTATAGGTGAACACGGTTTTGAACTGGAATTAAACTGGTCAGAGTTAACCCAAATCGAACATCTTAGTTCTCGATATATTGGAACTAAACTCGAAACCACTATGTGATAAACGGTTCGATACTAAGTTCAGTTCAAGTCGGTTCGGTTTTAGTCCTATCCAGTTGAAACCTTTTAGTTTTAATCTGGAGTTCATGTTCGATTTAAAAATTGAATTTAAACCCGATTTATAGAGAAAATTATTAAATTTGCAATCATATAAAATACTAACTAAAACTGAATGTTAATAATTAATTATTATTATACAAATCGAAATATAACTGCGAAGAAAAAAACGATAAAAGATAAATAAAATATTTTAGTGAATGAGAGGCGGACACGCGGCGACACAGACATGTTTAGTTCTTATTGGATAACCGGTGATTCTGAGTTTTAAGAATCATGATTGAATGGTTCTCTAAAATTCAGACTCAAAACCGAACCATTACTCACTATTCCAATTTTTTGATTCCAGATCCAGTTTGGGACCGGTTCCAGGTCAGGAGTGTCCACCCCTAAGCGCTAGCCGATCTTAGAGTCTTCTAAAATTCAGTCAGATATTGATCGGAAACTAAATTAACTTAAAGGATTAATCGAGTATTATAAATGACTAATCGAGATCCAATCAAGAATTAATCGGATAAATTAAATATTTTTATAAGGAGGAAATCGCCAATGATCTTTGTGTTATGTTTTTTTTATTTATGAATAGACAAACATGTATCAAAATTACTAGACAAGTTAATTCTTTAACCTAAATTTGTTCGATTAAGAAGTACCATTACCATGAAATTCAATTAATGACCATGATTATGTCTCCCGACAACCTTTGAACTTTGCCTAATAAGAAGTTATGGCAAGTTTTATTGCTCAATCACCAATAAACACTCATCATTACCACTAATTTGTCTCTTTAGGAATGATTAGCACAACTTTTTGGTCTGAATCCATAATTAAGAACATAAATGGTTGTGATAAAGGTTTGGTTCAAAGGGTGTGTGAATTTGTCTCCCCTTTAGCTAGTAGTGCACACAAACCCACTACTAGTCCCTCACATGACCTTCCAATATTAAGTTCTAAAAAAACGTTAGGTGTTAATTGGATGAATGCTACTTTTGAGAGCTGATAAAACATCAATCGAACTAATGATACCAGCTGGCTGATCACGATGAGTTTATGGTACATTTGAATTTTCAAGAACGACTGAATTTTTCGAGACGAGGATCGGTCACCTGAAAAAGCTCTTAGGTTGCTGCAGATGCGCTCTTACACGCTGGTGCAGGCGGACGAGGGTCGTGACATTCAGTGTTGGACGGAGGAGCGTGATGTGCCCACCTGGTGTGCAAACCCGAGGACGGTACTCTGTTTTATTATCACTTAACCTTTTTTTTTTTTTTTTTTGACTTTTCCTTTGGTTTAAGGCGCAGTGTTTCCCATTTTTCTTGGATGTACTCTCTTTTTATGTCATTTATAATATCTTTTATTGCTGATTAAAAATATAAAAAATTATTGATCAAGAATTAATTAAGTAATAATGACAAAAATGTGCTCTATACTATGACACTTTTGCAAAAGAATATAGTATAATTTGTCAATGATAAAAATATGTTGTGAATTTGTTTTTTCGTGTAAAATTTTATGGACTTTTATAAAAATGACAAAATTGTCCATAAAATTAAAAATTAAGAATTTTTTAAAATAATTATTAAATTTAAAATAATTTGATTATACAAATTTTAATTAGAAGGCAAAAATAAAAAGTAATAATATTTTAAAAAATCACAATTCTTAACTTCAAAGGCAATTCCATCATTTTTGTTGTTGTAAAAATTAAAATGCACACCTTATGCGCGAAAAAATGTAAAGTTCACGGTACAATTTTATCATTAATTAAATACACAACGCCGAATAATCAGACTAGTTAGAGATTTAGCTAATCAAAACACATCCAAAGTGCTCTTCTATTTGCTTTCTTACCTTTTATAGGCCACTATCCATGTTTGTCTCCATCTATTGACTTTTAGAGAGGATGATGAAAGCCTAAATAGGAGGATCAAAATTCAAAAGAGCCACCATTTTCCTAAGTGGAGGGTTTGTGTTGGTACATAGAAAAAGAAAAATTGTAAAATATCCACCAGAGAAGGGTTAGGGTTGTAAAGATGACAGGCATTAAGACCTCTGACTACTAATAGTGAACTAATTAGATTATTAAATTAATAGGTGATTGGGTTTATGGTCCGGTTGGACTTTGAACTCGTTCTAATGAAACTCATATTTAGGTTAATATTACTCTTTGATCGACTAATTTTAGGCTCATTTAATAAAGATAAATGACTTAAAATAAGTCATGTGTCTAAATCGATCGATTTTTAGTTTAATTTAATTTTTTTTATTGATTCCTATTTTATAAACTAAAAATCAAACCGATAAAATTTAGTTCGATTCAATTTTGAACCGAATCAAGTCGGCTCTATTCGATTCGGTCATTTTTCGGGTTGGGTCAGGCCAGTTGCTTTTGGGCAGAGGGGACATAGTAATCAAGTGTCCAACCAAAATGCCATAGCCACTCAAGAAAAACATTAAGTATTGGATACAAAATGAGCAATAGTGAAGATGTCAACTTTTGGTCTTGGAGGGAAGAAAAGTTATAAACACCCACAAAAAAAGGCCAAAACAAAACCTTGACATGGCTTATAGAGCTTTGAGCCATGCAAAGAATTGGTTCTCTCTTTTGCTTTTTGCTCACTCACATGCACACAACAATGCTTGTTCTTGTTGATGCCAACACCAAATTTTGAAGTTGACTTTGAGGAAAGGCTATGCATTTTCAATTCTCACCATCATTTCTATTGCTATTTGGTGGGGCCCACCATGAAAACAGTTCTCTGTGTCACCAAAAAATCAACCATAAAAGAAGGAGACCCTCCACTCTTGCTAAGGACACTGCCTACAAGAAAGAAGAACAAAAAACAAGAAAAGATCAATAATGGGCCTTGGGATCAAATTCAAGACTCTTATTCTACTTGCTCTCTTGCTTCTCATTCCCCTATCTTCAGGTGAGCAAGCTCAATCATGATCTTAGTTACTGTAAATAGCTAATCAGGTCAACAAATGCACCAAAATTTTATTGACCCTAATTACGTTTTCTTGCTATCTTAGTTTTTTTATCAGCAGCAATCCGGGAAATCCTAAGTCTAATTGTCTATGCAAAATTCTAACTCAATACCTCACATACGTTTTCTTGCAGGCTTAGTTGAAGGGCTCAAAGATGGTGTGAACCCTACTCACTCACTTCACAAGGTATATACATAGTTTAGTTACTTAACTTGCAAACTACCCTGTAAGAAAAAAGTAAATCAGACAGTTTGATCAGAATCAACTATCTCAAACTTTTGGTTTCAATAGGTTCCATTTGTGCATAACAGTATAACACAATGTAAATGTTTGTGTGAAGGATGCAACACCAATGGGGACGAGGAAGCTTTTGAACGCTGTGCTTGACTACGATGATGCAGGACCTAACCCTAAACATGATCCCAAAAGGAAGCCAGGGAATGGTGGTGGTGGTAGGAATCTATGAATAAGCAGACTCTCATGATTTCTATCAAATTATATATATAATACATTATTTAGTTCAGCCTAAAGATTCCGACCACCTACGAGAAAAAACATATAGCTATCCCCATTTGCATTGTCACAAGGGTCAAGTTTTTGAAATATCACTCTTCATGCTTGTGTATCTATATCTGTTGTTTTGCTACTTAATCTATACGTGGAAGCATGAAATAAATAAAATCATCGATATATGATACTAATATAGTAAGAGATGTATATTTTCTATCTACCAGTTCATAAAAACCACTGTAATAACTTCAAGATCGTCATATAATTCAAATAAATCGAAGAGACTGGTAACATGTTATTTCGTGTTGCTAAGAGTTTAAAAAACAACGGTATTAGCATATTATACTATGTTCTATGTTCTAACATGAAATTATACGACTCAAGCAACAATGTTTACCAAAGCGAAAGCCATACAGTAGAAAAGTTAGGAGCTTCTTTTAGAATCCACATCAAGATGTCTCCAAGGATTGAGTGCATCTCTGGCTGCCTGAGCTTCTGGGGAGTTCTCATAAGCCCGCTTCTCCGCCTCCAAAACAGTCACTTTGTCATCTACACGATAATAGGAAAAGGAGGAAACCAACACGTTCAGTTAAGAAGTATATGATAGATAATGCAAGTAGTCTCAGTTTAATGAAACCTTGTAAAAGCAAAAGCATGAAAAAAACCCGTCTAGCACGAGAAATACGTTGTTTGGAGGGAATTTAACGGCATCGAATTTGTCGAGCGTTGTGCAAAATTTTACAATGATATTTTTCACCAACTACTGAAACATAGTTGAAATCTGAACAGAATATTTTCAGTGCTTTACATGCTCAAAGATCAAATTTCTCGCACAATATGCTAAATTTTACAATAGTGTTTTTCACCGACTACTAAAACATAATTGATGTGAGGGCGTTACCAATGGTATATTTCACCAACTACTAAAACATAGTTGAAATCTGAACAGAACATTTCACTGCTTTATATACTTGAGGATCAAATTCCTCGCACGATATGCAAAATTTTACGATAGTATTTTTCACCGACTACTAAAACATGATTGAAATGAGGGTTTTACTGTCTCATTCTCTAATAGGGTTGATCTGAACAGAACATTTTCACTGCTTTATATACTCGAATATCAAATTTCTCACACAATATGCAAGATTTATACGATAGTATTTTTTCCCAGCTACAAAAACATAATTGAAATGAGGGCTTTACTGTCTCATTCTCTACTACGATTAATCTGAACAGAACGTTTTCACTGCTATATATACTCAAAGATCAAATTCTTCAAGATTGAACTCAATAATATATACTGATGCAATAAACAGAGAACTTAATGGAAAGCACTTCAACATAAAGCTCCAATCATGAAGCAAAACGCAATCACGCCAAAACTCAGCAAATTTCAGACTCATTTCACACATACAAAACACTGCACTAAATCACATATACTCCAAACACAATTAAAATCTTAAAACACAGCATGTCCCAGTTCAATATCTGTTAAGAAATAAGAACAAAGCTGAGAAAAATGAGAAAGAACTGGAATGTCCTCACACAGAAGCCAGTTTTGATCATGAAAAACTCCATTGAACCTCCAATCAAGGCCGACCCAAGTGCAATCTTCAGGTACCAATCTAGAAACTTCATTACACTGACAATACAGAGACCCAATTCAATCACTTTCACAGACACATCGATACATACATACAACAATACAATTTGGGGGAAATCAGATCTAAAACTTAGAAAAGTAAGGGAGATAAAGGGCTTACAGAGATTTTCTCGGTGGATTCAATGAAGCTCTGAGATCGAAGAATCGTCGTTAACAGCTGAGCTCCGAAGAAGGATTGAGCTTCAACAATTGATACTATTTCTCGGCGAGCGAAGGGACTGTGTAACGCGGCAATTCGGGTACTTGGGTCGGGTCGGGTCCGAGACGATTTAATATCAAACTCGGTTCATTTAAAACAAACAGTCTAGATTATCGATTTCTATAATTTATTTATTATATATTAGTGATTTATTTATTTTCTATTAGACTTGTTAAAAAATAAAAATACAAACAATCAAAGTGAATTAGGGATTATGATTTTGCCGATATTTATGAACATCTTTATTTTCCCAAATTCACCAAAAAATATTCATTATCATTATAATAAATGTTCTGTTTATTTCTTGATTATTAGGTTGATCGAGTATTTTTAAAAGGTTAGGTGTCAGTCAGATGGAGAGAGTCGTTTCAAGATTAATTATAAATTAATCGAATTAAGAAACTGATCAAAGATAATCGAATAAATCGAGAATTTTTTTAATTGAGTCTTAACAAAATAAAACTCGATTCAACTCGTTTAGTCACGGAGCCAAGTGTCATTGGCCACTTTGGCAAAAAAAGACGATAACCACAGTACCAAAAGTTCAAGCACTTAATCGTGAAAACTAAGTATGAGCATAATCAGGCTTTAGTGAATCTCACACAATGTTGTGAAAATTTTCGACTTGTCCACAGTCCTTAGAAGATCATTTCCATTTTCCAACCGACCAGCTCTTAACATTTTCTACAACACTGATCTCACGCTCAGGCTTCGAACAAAACTTAATGCATGCTATTGAAAATGCAGTATTTGATTTACTTCTACAGCAATACAAAAACAAACACTAGTCGCGAATACATAGATTTCTCAAAGATTATTGAAGCAACAGTTTCTGCATTGAGCTATAAGCTATGAAGCTACAGTATCTGCAGTGAGCTATAAGCTATCACTTTGTGCTTATGTATAGAAGTCTTTTACCATACCAGGCCCGGGCTTGTAGATGTCAGGCTCGTAATACGCGTCCGGTCTCTCGATTCCAGAATCGTTCATGCGATCGCTGATCACTTGGAAGATGGCTTTCTTCTCAAACCCGAATGCGTCCTTGTTGTTCCTGATATGCTCCTTGGCCTCGGCCGCTATCTCGTTCACGAAATCATACCGGTTCCCTTCTGACAGCAGAAGCCGGTTGATATCCGCTATCATGCCCTTCCCTCCTTCCTTCAGCTTCCTGACGTGCTCCTCGAGGAAAGGAACCCGCTGGAACGCGTAGCGTGACTCTATGTCCCTCCTTGTCTGAACAGAATTGGAAAAGAGAGGGCCGTTAGATGCGTGCAAAAAGCATCATGACATATTTTGTTGGTCGAGAAGGTGAAATGGTGCTAATAATACCGGTAAATAACTCCTAATTTGGGCTATGATATCAAGTTCTTATGTGTGCAAGCAATAACAAATCGTCAATACTTCAAACCATCAAGAGACGAAAGATTAGATCGAGATCCGTCTTCAAAATGCAAACACGCTCGATAAAAATTACAGATTAGAACAAAATGCATTGTAGCGGAACCTCTGTTACACCACAATTAAGTTAAATCCAATATGTATTGACATTTGTAGAAAAGAGGAGGGTGTTTCCTAACTAAACATATATTCTGATATGAGACCGAGACATACAAAAATCTAACTTGTAAGTCCCTGGGACGTGATATTATAGGTTGCATGCACACTAGTTGAACACATTGATAATGACCTCTAAACTATAGGCTGTGTGTGACAAACTGGTATAGAACTAGTTAGGACACAATCATATGGTTTGTAGGAAAATGTTTTCCATAGTTATGTAATTGATCTTACCAGCAACATAACAATAAGATTGCTATCAATAGTGGCATCCCCACTGCCTTAAAATATATGCTTCACATCTTACCAATGGAGTGAGTTGATTCTATTTCTACAGTCACTATTAACTAATGTTCTGTAAAAGAATCTGAACAAAAGCCAAACTCAATTCAGGATCGGAGAAGAACAAGGTCATATAGTCCAAGACAATGTTTCTGATTAACATCAGAAAATGCAAGCAACATGTTCCAAAACTTCAGTATGTCATTGCATTAAGCAATAGATACTTCTACCATTGAATCATGTTTATCATGTACTGACACAAAAAACTGCTTTTATTTTTCATCTATCAGCACTACCAAGTGACGATATTTAATCAGTCCCATACGAACATAATTTCCTTCTATTTTCCTCACTGGAGCTATTTCATTCCTAGTAGTTCTTTAACACTACTTAATCAGCTCTCTAGAATGTAGCGTACCTGTGGTGAGTCTGGTGACCGGTATTAAGATTTTCTCCGTCATTTCTAGACCCCCAAACGTTGCATGTATATTTTTCTTATTATTAACTTCAATTTCGAAAGGTGGGAAAAACTACCTGGAAACTTCCCGTCATTGGTATATTCATGCAATCAAGCATTTACCCATATTTGACTTTTCCGTATAATGGATACCGAAAAATAACTAACAATACATAGAACGCTTCTGTCATTCTCGCACGAGTAACAAAATCAAAAGTCAAAACCCTTGCTAACAATCCAAGATAATCATCAATGTGATTCCCGTCCTCCTAACTTAATACCAAACCAAATAAACGATCTCGCGACAAAGCTTTCTTTAATCTTTATGGTTTATATGTATGTAACTAAATCATCACGATACACTTCCTATGGCATTCTCGAAATCATAATGTCTCTTTAGGAAGCCTAATTTCAACTATGTAACATTTATTCAGTTTTAGCTGATTCACAATACTGCTTAAGCTTATGAGAATCAAAATCATTTCCAGCTCAGCGTCGTTCAGCTACTAACAGAATCAATCAATCAAGCAACAAAACAAATGTATATTAATGTCTCTTTAGGAACCCTAATTTCAACTGTGTAATACTTATTCTCTTTCAGCTAATTCACAATACAGCTTAAGCTAACGAGAATCAAAATCATTTCCAGTTCAGTGCGAGAACAACTACTAACAAAATCAAGCAACAAGACAAGTATATATTGAGCTAATCAGTAACATGCATACCAATTTTCTCCTCCGCCAGATTCTCCGGCCGCTAACATTTCCTCCCGAATCCGAAATCGCCTGCACATTACAAAATTACTCAGGAAATTCATAACAAAACACCATCGATCGATTCGATTTCAACAAAAATCCATAATTCTAACTTGTGGCTTCACAGAGGAGGATTTCGAACTCCTTGCACTCGCAGCCCTAACCTCCATTCCCTGCACCAAACAAACCTCTTCGTCAACACCTTCGCTACAACGAAACGAATTTGAAGCAGAGAGGAAAATGCTTTCCGTTTGGTTCTCGGGAACCAAACAGATCGATTTTCCGGGAAAATAAGGGGCGAAATCGTACCCGCGGAATTGGGGAGAGAGTGAAGAAGGAGAGTGTAGTTGAAATCGCCATGTCTTTCTCTGGTTCTGTGCTCGTAGCTTCTTTGCTTATCGTCTACTTTGCTAGTTACGGAAATGCCACCGCTTCGTGGTTAAATTACGTATTTGCCATCTGTGCCTTGACCCGGCCCATTTATTGACCGTGCTGGGCTGGACCTAGCTATAATGGGCCCATCTAATATATGTGTTTCTTTTGTGAAATTAGGAAAAATAATTTGGAACAATAATTAATTCTTAAGTACTTACCACCCTTAAATGAAAATAATACATGTTTAGTGATCACTTGAGATGTGAATTATTTTATTAATTGATGGTAATTATTGTAAGCAATTCAAAAACTATCCCTCCTTAAATATGCAAATATAATTCTTGTAGTTTAATTTTCAATTTGATTTCAAGGTAAATATTAATTAGGTATGTTCATGGAAACCTCGTTATTGTTTAAATATACTTAACGTTTTTTAACAACTTTGTAGGTTACCTAAATGAAAATTATTACTGTTATTGTAAATTTTGTTTTTGTGAATATGATTTTGCCCTTCATTTGAATAACTGATTATGTTAACGGTCAGAAACATATTAGAAAACCAAAGCGGATAAAAGCTGGATATGATTTTGATGAAGCACAAATTCATCGAATACAAGCCCGATCCTGACGACAGAGCCCTCAACGCTTGCCAAAATCCACCTTCCCACTCCTTCCAAATCCGCAACTGAGAAAATGGGGATAAATTATTAGATATGGGCAAGTCGGAATCACACGTCGTTTCTGTTTCGTTCTGTCACCATGGATTCCGACGACATCTGACCAAAGCTTCGGGAAAATGTATCGCCGAAGCTTGTCATTGACTCCATCTTTTTCATCGTCGACACTATCAGAGCTGTCGACGCCATCACCAAACCCATATATAGCTTTGACGAAGCACGAGCCCACCATAGACGAGTTCGACGCTGGTGACGGAACCCTCAATACTTACCCAAGTCACTTCGGAGTCGTCACTGTTGGAGCCCTCAAGGCTACAGAGCCCACCGGATCGAGACTTCCAAATTGACGATGCAATTTCCACCGCAATATCTAATTCAAATAGGTCTTGTTGAAACAAAATCACAATTCCATATCTAACTTGTTGAAAATAATAAGATAAGTGGGTCAGAAATAGTATGTATTAAGGGTCGACCATATTACATCAAAATATAAATTAGATGACTAGAAAATCACAAATAATAATTTTATGTAGTTAAATACAAGCCATGCATAATTAAACATACACATTCTTTTTTACTTAATGTCCTAAAAATTCTCGACTTATTCAACTAGTCACCTATTAATTTTTTATAATTAATTACTACTAATCTCATTTTCAATCTATCAAACGTTTTTTAGAACACTAATTTTGCCGACTAAACAATCACCCAATTTCAATTTAATTGTTAAACACTCATTTATAATTATTAAATCATATTCTTAAAAAAAGTCACATTTTATAAATAAAAGGATAATATTTATAATTAAAATGTATAAAGTACATGGCATCTGAAAAAAAAATGCGAATTTAAGGAGTTCTACTGAACAAGTACTTTGTAAATCTTGCAGACCCATCTCAATCTGCAACCATCTTCTAGGGTTTGTGAGGCTGGAGCAGGAGAGAGCACAATCTCTCCGATTTTCCCGAGAAACAAACAACAATCAGAACAACAATCGGACCAAAAATTCTGAAAACCCTAACTCTGGAGATAAAATCGGAGAAGAGACCCTCCAGATTCCAGAACTCGAACACAGAACAACAACAACACGATAAGCTTGTTTGGTTTCAGAGAAAATGGAGAGATCCAGATCGAAGAGGAGCTACTACTACGACCAGGACTACGAGACCGAGACGCAGGGCAGGACCAAGCAACGCTACAACAACAGCCACAGCCACAGCCAGTACCCAAACCCTAGCCGCCACCACCACCGCGGCGGCGCCGGCGGGAACCGTCCGGCGGCGAAGGCGCAGGACTCGCCGCACACGGTGACGACCAGCTACCGGATCCTCTGCCACGACCTCAAGGCCGGGGGCGTGATCGGCAAGTCCGGGAGCATCATCAAGTCCATCAGGCAGCACACCGGCGCGTGGATCAACGTCCACGAGCTCGTCCCCGGCGACGAGGAGAGGATCATCGAGATCTCCGACACGCGCCGTCGCGACCCCGACGGGAGGATGCCGGCGTTCTCCCCGGCGCAGGAGGCGCTCGTACTGATCCACGACCGGATGCTCGAGAGCAGCGAGGGCGGGTTCGCGGCCATCGAGGAGGAGGAGTACGGGCCGAGAGGAGGAGGAGGGAATAGGGTGGTGACGAGGCTGGTGGTCTCGAGGATGCATGTTGGGTGCTTGCTGGGGAAGGGAGGGAAGATCATCGAGCAGATGAGGATGGAGACCAAGACGCAGATAAGGGTTCTCCCGAGGGACAATGCGCTTCCTCGGTGCGTTTCAATGGCCGAGGAGGTCGTTCAGGTTTAGATACTATCACTGACTGGAATGTGTTGCTCTGCATTGCATGCCATGCCCGTATTAAAAATGGAAATTTGGACTGTTTTGACAATGTTGGTGTTTTCTGGTCGGATCGAATTGGGATGACACTGAAATTTATCAGGAAAAAACTTATTTAATTATGACATTAAAAGCTGTAATGATACTTGACAAATAGATGGTAGCACACTGAAATTCAGTTCTAAAATAATCCAGACGCTAGATAGGCGGAGAGGGCCTTTTGGGTACTAATCGGGAATTAATCACAAAATAAATAGGATTGAAGGATTAATAGGGGGTTAATCTGATAAGTCGAGGATTTTTAAAACATTGTTGACAGATAGATAGTAGTATACTGATTTTGCATACCTTATCGAAAGAGTAGAGGGCAATGCCAATAGTGCAGCTTTTTTGAATGCAGCCTTTAATATCTACTAGTTAGGAGTTGATGGACGGATTTTTTTGAATGTCTTGCTCTTATATCGGAGTATATGCTCACTTTCCCATAGCGTGCGGGTATGTTGGGAGAGGTGGGAAGCTGAGGCATGGTGTTATCCACATTCCATGCCATGCCATGCCGTATCAAAATAAAGTGCTGGACTATTTTGTCGATTTTAGTGTTTCTGGTTGGATCGAATTCGAATGATACTGAAATTTCTAGACAATTATTTGATCATGACATAAAAAAGCTGAATCAATACTTGACAGATAAAATTTAATACTTGTAAACTACATGATTATGTATTGTTTAGTGTTATACTGATTTTGCATACTATGTCGAAAGAGTAGAGGGGAGTACATGCCGGTAGGAGTGGGAAGTTGGGGCATGGCATTGTAATAAGTATGTTTGATTAATGCATGCATTAGATATCATCTTTAGTTAGAAAGCACTTCCTCCACTAATATGGGAAAGTCAGTCCAATTTTGGTTTTAATTTAATAGGTTTAACAGAGCTGACTAATACTCTTTAATTTGCCGTTCTAATGCATTGTTGTAACGTCTAGTTTTTGATAGATGTGCATTGTACCGGTAAGGCGGTTTGGCTAGGTGTGAGATTGTATCTTCTGTTAACTTTGACAGATAAATTTGTTTGATCATATCCTTTCACATCTACAATCTCATTATAAGGACTGTTGGAGATCAAGCTACGTGCTTTAGCTTTTAAAGTTTCTGATATGTTTTTTTCCGTTCTAATTCTACTAATTTAGGGGTTAGGCTGGTGTTGTAGAATTTTCTCCTATGTTGAAATTACTGATCCTGCTAATCACGGGTTTCACGATTTTCCTCTGAGTTATGATATAAAATGTTTTCATCTGCCAGGTTGTAGGTGATATGAACGCTGTGAAAAATGCTATAGCTGATATTTCGTCACGCTTACGAGAAAGTCAGCATCGTGATCGCAGTCATCTCCATGGACGACTACCAGATCGTTTTTTTCCCCCTGATGATGACTTCATACCTCCTATGAACAGCGGAGGACGACGTTTATCGCAGGATGGACCTCCTTTTGCACCACGAGGGAGTTTAGGCAGCATGAGGAGTAGCAGCTACAATTCACGTACACCTGGTTATTCGGTTGAAGCTGGACCAGCACCCATGGTTGACAACTCACAACCCTTTTTAGGAGAGGACCTCGTGTTTCGGATTCTTTGCCCGGCTGACAAGGTTGATAGTGTTGCGGGAGAGTCAAATGGCATTATAGGGCTGCTTCGGAATGAAATTGGCGTGGATGTAAGGGTTGTTGATGCTGTGGCAGGGTCAGATGAACAGATAGTCATAATTTCTTCTCAGGAGGTACCGAACATCTCTCTACGCCTATATAATTGTGCTATTTCACTTTTTGAGCTGTTCTCTTTAATTATATAACCTCGCCTCTCCTGCTAGATAAGTTGGTACTCCAATGTCAGAATTTTATTTTTGGTAGTCTTGCTGACGTGTAATTTACTTTAGAAAGGCTGTAAGCCTGTAACTCATTTTGTTGGTGAATGTATGTGCTTAGGGTCCAGATGATGAGCTATTTCCAGCTCAAGAAGCTCTTCTTCACATTCAAACTCGCATTATTGATCTCATCCCGGATAAAGAGAACATCATAACCACCCGATTACTTGTTTCTCCGAGTGAAATCGGATGTTTTGAAGGAAGAGATGGAATGCTGTCAGATTTGAGGAGATTACCAGGTGTAGCCGTACAGATCCTGCCGAGGGAAGAACTTCCTTTGTGTGTATCCAGAAATGACGAGATTTTGCAGGTTCGTCACAATTCAATTTTAAATTAGTCACGAATCTTACTTATCGAGAAAAAAAATGAAAAATGAATGAACTACGAACTTATTTAGCGAAGTCATTGGGTGTTAATGTGGAGGTTTTTGTAAAAAGGATCAGATGAGGCAGGAGGTTCTTATATTCACTGATTGAATTGTTGTTTAATATAGACGACTTATTTAGGCTATTGCATATACAACCATTTTACTCTAAAATGAAACAATTGATGTCAAGGATTCATTATTTTATTTTATTCTCATTTTGGAACGGTTCCTAAATTTAAAGATTGTGGGAGAGATAAGAGCGGCTAGAGACGCTCTTGTTGAGGTGACATCCAGATTGCGCAGTTACCTGTACGGTGACGCATCACTGCCGTCTTTACCTGCACATGTCCCTGTGGAGACGCCATCTTTTAATAACAGTTTTCTAGCCCGTGAAGGCTATGCTGGTAGTGACCTTCCCGTTGCATCCCATCCGAATGCACCATCAGTTTTGCCAAAGGTTTGCGCTACTTGCATTTGCCGTTTTTTCTTGAATACCAATGTATATTTTGTAATGCTAACCGAATCCTCTTTGTAGGCAACTGGAGCACCGGGAAATGAAATGGGAAAGCAAAATGAAATTGACCGGCGTGATGAGCCGCCAAGCGGGTTGAACAGGTAACACGACTTTGCCTTTTGTTCAACACATGATCCTTCCATGAACAAAATCCCCTAAAAAGAGCGTATCTTTGTGTTTTTGTCAGAATTGCGGTACCTCTAGTCACGAGGAACATACTCGAGGTTGTCTTGCCAGACTACGCAGTCCCTAAACTCGTAACCAAATCAAGAAACAAGCTTGCCCAAATCAGCGAGGTGAGTTACTTACGGGTTCTTCATGATTGCTGGTTTTATTTCCATCGACTAGTTTTTGTTTTTTTTTACTTTTTTCGTTTCTTGAACTGTGCTTTAATGGAAACAGTTGTCTGGGGCCTCTGTGAAAGTTGTAGACGACAGGCCAGAAGTGACCGAAAAGGTCATCCAACTATCCGGCACCCAAGAGCAGGTCGAAAGAGCCCAGAGCCTCCTTCAAGGCTTCATTTTGAGCAGTAAGATCTCACTCTCTCACTCTCTCCATCAACACTACCCTACTTTTGTATTCCGAGTTCGAATCTTGGTACATACAGTTAGATATATTTAGGATTTAGATTAAGCTTTCCTGAATTGCTATTGATTAAAAAACACTACCCTAGTCAGTGTTCTAAAACTCTTGAGTACTCGGGGAACTCGGTAAAATCTGATTGGCCATGCTTTAGTCTAGATTTAAAAACTCTTTATCAGTAATTTAGTTTTAAATTGAGTTTTCATTGTCTGTCGGTTAAATTTTATTTTTATATTTTATACATGTTTTGAAACTGCCCTGTAATTTTTGTTTTTGCTTATTAGATTGCTTGAAAGTATCTTATTTACTATAATATTGTTCTTTTTTCCTTTAATGGGAAATATATATGAATACATGTATATATAAGATTTATTTAATACAAAACTAGTTTTGTCCATTTTTCTCCCCGAGTTCTCACAATTCTTTTATTTTCCACCTCTCCGAGCTCTAGAACATTGACCCTATTTTTGTATCCGTTGCTGTAATGCCGCCCTCTCACGAACTCTGATGCCATATTTCGCAGCCCAAGAAGAAGAATGAAAATGGTGCTTACAGAAACGAGCTCGCCAGAGCTCTCCTGGAATATATTGCGCTCGAGCTCGAGGCGCGAGTTTGAGTTTCTCCATGGAATCTGGAGAATCGTTGGAATGTGTTATATTCTTCTGCTCGGCACTTGTTCTTGAGGAGCATGAGTGCTGGAGGGAAATGTAGGCGACACTGTAAATGTAAATGTTGGCTGTACTTGAATGGTGTATTCAGATTTTCTGTATGAATTTAAGGTCTTGCAGTTTTGTGTTGATCATAAAACTGTAGAATTGTCAATTCCATTTGGTTTGGTGAATCAATTTTTGAGGTACATCGCATGTCATTTCATTTTATTGATATGTTCCGAGCTTGATTTGATTCACTAAATATTTGGTTTGCATATGTTATAATCGACTTGAATGGACTCGTAACTCGTTCAATACAATTGAGTTTGAGCCTAATATATCAAGAACATTTCAAGGCCCGACTATATATTTCCTATTAAATTGATTACAAATTTTTATTTAAGATAACTTTGTTGGACTAAAATTCAACTGCATAACTTTGTTTTCAATAGAGTTGATCTCAGAGCCAAATATTTTATAAATTGAATTACACCGATTTCAGTTTAATTTTTCAAAAAAAACTATTTTTTTGTGATCCAATAAGTTTTAAAATCTTCGAAATAATCATAATAAATTGATGTGAACTGAAAATTTAAATATAAGTCCAAATATATACGTTATTTAAAAGAAGAAAGACTAAATCGTGTTCATTAAATGTTACGATAAAAATTAAAAAGTTAAAACTATTGGGACTTGGGAGCTTTATTTCTATTTTGCAGAAAAAGAAAATAAGGAAAATCATGGATACAGTTTAAGGAACAAAACGGTGCGTTTTTGGCGCTAAGCACAATTGACAAATTTACAGCTATGCCCTCTCTGAACTCTTATCGTCTCTCTTCTCCTTCATCACCAGACGCTTAAACCCATAGAAGAGGCTTCAAAGCCATTTCGAGCTCTTCTCTTCTTCGTTGAGCTTGCGAGCGTCTCTGCGAAACGGACCCACCTCTTCTTCAATGGCGCTTTCTCTGTCTCCGGAAAATTGCAGGTTCTCTCTGTCACTTTCTGTGTGAAACCATTCACCATTTCTTCCCAGAAATTTGTTCTTAATCTTCGAATGTGTTTTTTTGTGGGATTTTGTTGATGGGTTCTTAGTTATGATGAAGATACTTTCTGGGTTTTTCTGAATTCAATCGTTTGTTGTTCATTTTCTCGATTTTTCCGTCGGTTTATGTGTGTTATGTGCTCTGTTGAGCTGGGTTTCTGGTAAATTTTTATGAGACTATTTGGTGAAGTGGTTTTAGTGATTGATTTATATTATAAGAACACTGAATTTGAGCTTGTGAATGATTTATAAGAACACTGAATTATGAGACTCTTCGGTTTGTGGAGTTTCTTATCATTTTTTTTGGATATGAACTGATATTAGTTCTCATTTGTATGTGGTAATTTATTTGCGGATAATTTTTAATTCGGTTTGAGGAGTTTCTTAGCATTTGGTAATTTATTTGCTGATAAAAAAAACATTAGTTCTCATTTGTCAAATGTGTGCCAATTGGCACTTGAAATCATGTGGTTCTGTTATGTAATTTGAAAGCAATTATGTTTTGATAACAAGACTTGTATTAAATCATTTGATAACATTCAAGGACTCGATTATTATAAAGGTAAACATTTGAACCTCTCAGCAGATGCTAGATGGCTAATTTTGGATGAAACTGGATTTCAAATGTTACCGCTTTTAGAAGATTTGTCATTGGCTGTTACATATTGATTGCATAGATTCTTGGAGGTCGAAATGATCGGAATATCTTCAGTTATTGAGTTTTCTTTCTTTCTTATTGTTTCAGGATAAGTCGAGCATGTCTGTGTTGGCATTTAGATAATGCACAAAAAAACGTCATGTTCTTCTCAGATTGTCTCCAAAAACAGAAGAAACTTTACATGATACCACACAGAGCCATTGCCTATCACCGTGATTCGAGACCCTTTTATTTGCTCGGGTCATTGGAAAAGAATGCGACGTGCCAAAAGAGTTGTGTCGCTTCTTTCGCTTACTCTACAAATAAGCTCCGTAGGTATCACATCAGACCATAATTCAATGTGCATTAATATGTGTTTGATTCTTTCGTTGATTTTACCATATAATTGTTTGCCATTTAGTCTGAAAATTTGGCAAATAGGGTAAATTACTAAATTTCAGTACCGTAGTAATTGCATTATTTTTGAATCGTAGATCGAGTGTATAAGGAATTAAGAATTGGTACGGGCAAGCTTATAAAATATTAAAATTATTAGTAGTCTTTTTCGGTTGTGAAAATAGTTAACGATACATTAGCTAGTGTATTATTAATTTATGAGAAAATTGCAAAATGTGCCCTATAGTATGACATTTTTGGAAGAAGGTGTTGTATTGTTTGGCAAGAGGTGTTGTGTTGTTTGCATTTTTGTGCAAAATGTGTATATTTTTATAAAATTATGATTTTGCCCATGAAATTAAGAATTATTTATTTTAAAATAAATACTTTGAAAAGTTTTTCTGTTTTTATGTTCTAACTAAAACTTGTATAATCAAATTTTGTAATTTATTATTTAGTTAAATTTTCTTTTATAATCATGTTATGAAAGACAATTCTTAATTTCAGGGGCAATTTCATCATTTTTATAAAAATATACAAAAAAACTTGCAAACAACACATCACGACCATATATAATGTCATATTATAAGGCACCTTCTTGCAATTTTCCCTTAATTTGTTGTATAGTTTATGGCATACATGTAGGTTCTTTCAGTTTTAGAAGTATTTACGACCATATATCTAACTGGCAGGTCTAAGAAATCGCTTGACTGCTCGAATAACAACATTAAGGATTTGGAGAGACAGTTGGAAGAGTTATTTAACGAAGTAAAAAATTTGATTAAGACGGGAAATAAAGAAGATGCCTTAAATCTACTCAAAGCAAATTACAAAACCGTGGAGGAGCGGATGAATGCAGGTGCTAGAAGCATGGAAGAAGCTGCTACTCTCGACGTCTTAGCATTGGGGTACATGGCTGTTGGAGATATGGAGTTTGTTGCATACCTGCTCGGTTTGGTAAATTTCTAAGATCTTGTTGGCTCGGTTCGGCTTTATTCCTTTGCATTTTCCTCTTGGTGCTGGTTTTTTTTTCTTCTCGTTGTTTTGATTCTGGTGCATTTTCACGTAAGGCCAGTTGAACGAGGTCGTTGACAGTCTCAATGACAACGAATCCCATTTGCACTCGATACTCATCCATATGGGAACGATGCATTCAACTTTAGAGCAGTTTGAGGAATCCTTGACTCTTTACCGACGAGCTATCACTATTCTAGAGACCACATATGGTGAGCGCAACCTTATAAAGCTGATTTTTTTTTTGAAAACTATAAAGCTGATTTTTAGTTCTGAATCAATTTTCCCTTCATTGTTGATCAAATTATAAACAAAAATCATTATATCATAATCCAGGAAAAAATAGTAGTTTAATCGTCACGCCATTGCTGGGGATGGCAAAAGCTCTCGGCTCCATTGGAAGATCCATGAAAGCAGTAGAAGTTTATCACAGCGCAATTTCTATTTTGGAGTCGAGCAGAGGTTCTGAAAGCGAGGATCTGGTGATACCCTTATTCTGTCTCGGAAATCTTTTGATCAAGGAAGGAAGAACTGAGGAAGGAGAAGCTCCTTTCATCAGGTTCTTTGAATCTCATTCGATTTTTCCATTTCGCGCTTCGATTTGTTATATCCTTGTTTTCATTTGCATTTTATTTTATTTTTTTCAGAGTCTTGAGCATATACAAGAAATTGTATGGAGAAAATGATGGAAGAGTTGGGATGGTTATGTCCACTTTAGCCCAAGTCAAGTGTGCCACAGGTAAAATTTTCACCTATATATACACTTTTCGAGTTCATTGTCAAAATTTCCAAGATTGTGTTATCGTTTTTGACCGACTCGCCCTCATGCCCCGGCCTTTCACAGGTAATGTAGAAGAATCGATTCTCTTATACAAGAACGCTCTTCGAATCATCAAAGATTCAAATTATTTGCCATTGGACGACAAGGCCATGGAGAAGATGAGGATAGATTTGGCGGAGTTGCTTCATCTCGTAGAAAGGTAAGGTTTCGGGTCGTTCAGACTCGTGTTGAAATCTTTTGTGCTCGGGATTTTGTCTTATTTTGGTTTTTGTTCGTTAGAGAAGAAGAAGGGCGAGCCCTTCTGGAGGAATGCTTGTTGATCGCGGAGAAATCTAAAGGGAGAGGCCATCCGAGCTCGGTCACTCACCTTATCAACCTCGCAACGTCCTATTCGCGGTCAAAACACTATGCAGAGTCTGAACGGTTACTGACGGCGAGTTTGGAGATCATGGCAGGGGCTCTGCAACCAGGCGACCAGTCCATCACCCTCCCGATGCTGAACCTTGCGGTCACTCTCTACTATCAGAGACGGTATAAGGAGGCCGAGCCGCTTGCTCTGGAGGTCCTGCGCATGCGCGAGGAGGCTTTTGGATCGCATTCACTCTCCGTTGGTACTTTCCTTTCCCTTTTTCTTGATTAGCAATAAATTAAACAACAATAGTGCCAATATGGTGTTAACATATAAAGGGTAAATATGTCTAAACTAGTTTTAGGGATAATTTCGTCATTTTTATAAAAATACACACATTGTACACAACACAATATCCTTCTGCAAAAGTATCATTTAATGGGGCACATTTTTGCAATTTTCCCTAAGAAATATCTTACTTACCCTTTATATGTTAACAATGGGGTTGGAAGCGATGTCCTCTGTTTCTGCCACTTTACCCACGGCCTTGGTACTATTTTGCTCGTTTTCTATTAGCAATAAATTAAACAGTTGTGCCGCCAACATGAGTATTAGAACCAACGACCTCATGTTGAGGTCTCTACCACTTCATCCACATCCTCTGAAACCAGCAATACCAATCGATGTTGGTACCCGCTTTGCTTGTTTTTCTATCAACAATATATTAAACAACATTACCGCCGACACGTGGGTTGGAACTAACGACTTCATGTACCACTTGTCGTTGGTACAACAAAAGTACCGTCATCATGGGGATTGGAACCAGCGACCTCACGCTGAGGTCTCTGCCACTTCACCCACAACCTCTGCAAACAACAATGACCACTTTTTCCGCCCTCACTTCTTTATTTTTTGCGCCACTGCTTCATTTCCGAGCGATTCTTGATTCGTTTCTGTTTCAGGGGAAGCTCTGGACTGCCTGGTGTCGATCCGGATGAGGCTGAAACAAGACGACGGGGAGTCGCTGGAGATGCTGAAGAGGGTTCTGAGGATTCAGGAGGAGGAGTTGGGCCATGAGAGCCTGGAAGTTATGTTGACACTGAAGAAGATTTTGTATGTGTTGGACAAATTGGGGAGGAGGGAGGAGAAGTGCCCTCTGCAGGAGAGACTGTCTTTGATTACAAGGAAACATTCCCAAATTCTTTGATTTCTGAAACATCATTTGTTTTGTTCATAACGTTAAATCCCATGTGCATACCAGGTTTTTGTCCGAAAGGGTTGTACATAATTGGTTTTGAGTATAATTAATTAGGGGTTGGCACAGTTCCGAATTGGAACCGAACCGGCCAGAACATACCCAAACCGAACTCTTCAATTCTTAATATATGTGAACCAAGCTCGGAACCATTGTGTGAGAAACGGGCCCTGTTTGAAATCGATTAGCTTCAATCTTGGATTCATGTTTGATTTATAGACCGAATTTAAACCCGATTATAATCAAAAGACATTAAATTTGTGATTGTAAAAATACCAACGAAAATTCAAAATATAGAGTTTAGAAGCAAAATAGACATAAATAATACGAATAAGTTCGTTTCTGATTGAAATCGAGTAATTATTTCATTTTAGAACTAAAATTGAATCATGGGATTGACACTTTGTTACACCTAACTATAACGAAATTATACTTTCATATCCTAACTATTTTTCTCTCTTATTTAGTACCCTGACAATTTTTTTGTGACAATCTAGCTCTAAAATGTCTAAAATACTCTTAGTTTAAAAAATTATAAATTAAATTGGTTGAATTTTCTTGATCTGGTTCAATTTGATTTATATTTAATAAGATGCAACTACAATTATTCCCCCAAATCTAAAATTAAATTTGAACCATTTTAAATTAGACAAATCCTATTCTGGCGATGGATATTTTAGCATAAATTGTCACAAAATAATTATAGCATGAAAATACGATTTTACTATAATTAGGTGTAACAAAGTGTCATTATATCTTGAATCATTAATCACAGTTCCAGTTTTTCGATTCTGAATTCTACTCGAGATCGGTTCCAGGTTTAAAGTGTCCGCTCCCGTTATTAATAGTTTTGTTTTGTGCCATTTATTTAAATTATAATGAGTTGAATATTCAAGTATGCCACGTGGCGATCAACGATTCTTCACCGTCCACGCGCCAACCCAACGAACCTCTCCTTCGAAGAACGTGTGGATTGGACCTCACCAGAAACGTTTTCAATTCGCTTCTTCTCTATTCCACAACGCACACCAGAGACGACGAATCCGATCCGGCGAAGACCGAAACGATGCCGTTTTGCGACGCCGGAGCCAATGGGGTCAACATTTTCTACAGAACCTACGGTCGCGGTCCGACCAAACTGCTCTTCATCATAGGTGCTCTCGTCGTGTTCGCGAAATCGAACCCGAAATTTTCTCATCGGTGATTCGGTTCTGGGTTTGGGTTTGGGTTTGATTTTTCAGGGTTGTTGATGATTTTGGTGTTCGTGGGACAGGATTGGCGGGGACTTACGATTCGTGGGGTCCGCAGATTAAGGGCTTGACTGGTACGGACAGACCCAATGATGATGATGAAACGGAGATAATCGGTGGAGGTGATGATGGTGTTGATGGGATTGAGGTCTGTGCTTTTGATAATCGCGGAATCGGTCGGAGCTCAATACCCACAAAAAAATCTGAATATACGTGAGTTCTTCATAGTGGAAATTTGATTTTTTTGTTGTTGTTTTGGTTAGTGTTTTTTGTGTGAATTTTGAAAAAGGGGTTTTCAATTCTCGGCTGCATTTCACTGAAGCAGCAATTTGATTTGGTTTCTGGGTTTGCAATTGCATTTTTGTTTGGTTTCAGCTGTTTATTTAATGTGGAAATTATCAGCTCTTGAATGTGTTACACTGAAACAGCACTTTGATTTGATTTTTGGGTTTGCAATTACATTTTGTTTGGTTTCAGCAGTTTAGTGTGGAAATAATCAGCTCTTGAATGCATTGTGGTTATGGTTAATGTTAAGTGATTGTTTGGGGCAGGACAAAAATAATGGCTAAAGATGCAATTGCATTGCTGGATCATTTGGGTTGGAGGAAAGCTCATGTTGTTGGGCATTCTTTGGGTGAGTTTATTTTTATATATCGAGTGTTGTTATGTGTTTGGTCGAGTTGGTGAGTTATGCTTGAAATGAAGTTCCTAGTTCGTTAAATATGAGTGAGTTTTAGCGATTTAAGTTTATCTGGACTTTTGAACGTTTTGCCCTGCAACCGAATGCTGAACTGTGGAAATTGAGCAAGTTAATCGATTATCTTTTGTTGTTTACTTCTGATCACTTCGGTCGAGTTGGTGGGTTATGCTTGAAAAGAAGCTCCTATTTCGTTACTGTGAGTGTGGATAGATTCACTGTCATGAGACAAAAAGGTAATTTGAGTGAGTTTTAGTAATTTAAGTTTGTTTGGATTTTGGACACTTTATCCCTTCAACCGAATGGAATTTGATCTAGTTGATTGATTATATTTCATTGTTTGCTTCTGATCACTTTGGTGACTATGAGCTAAAATTCAGCAGATTGCAAGCTTTCCTCTGATGGGTTCTCATTCCATTCCCTCTTGTGTTTTCTATCGAACCAGGAGCTATGATTGCTTGCAAATTGGCAGCAATGGTGCCTGATAGAGTTCTTTCTTTGGCTTTACTTAATGTAACTGGCGGTGGCTTTCAATGCTTCCCAAAGGTAATTCACTTTTATTTCTGGTAAGAAAGTGAACTTCAATGTTTAGTGTTTGAAGATAATCATCTATAAATTTGTAAAGTAGCATTGTTAGAATGTTAAATTGCTATTATTGGTCACTGAGCTGAACTATAGTCATATTATATTTGTTGTTGCAGTTTGACCGGCGAACAATATCTGTTGCTGTTCGTTTCCTGAAGGCAAAGACTCCCGAACAAAGGGCTGATGTTGACTTGGACACTCACTACACAAATGTAGTACATTTTTCATGCATTTTACACGTTGATTCGTATAAACTGTTAGTGAATGAGATTTCTCTCTGTCTGAAGTTGACTTTTCCGTTTAAATCGGAACGGGATCCATTTTTATTTTGCTAACACTATAACGCATAGGGATTGGCAGTGCACGTTTGCTATTTTCGAGTCAACTCACACAATCTCACTCTACACGTGATCTGCAGGAATATCTCGATGAATATATTGGAAGTTCCACAAGACGAACAGTTTTGTATCAAGTAAGAATTACCAGGCCCATCTTTCTTAACCTATTTTCTGTCTACTGTAGCAACCGCCCGAATGATAGACCGCTAAGATGTAGAAACCTACTATTTTCTTAAACTTGAAACACGTCTCTCTGGCAGGAGTATGTAAAGGGTATATCAGCATCTGGGATGCAATCTAACCATGGATTCGAAGGTCAAGTCAGCGCGTGCTGGACACATAGAGTGACACGAGAAGAAGTAGAATCAATCCGCTCCGGTGGGTTTCTTGTATCGGTCATTCATGGAAGGTACATACCGATGCTTAAAAAGTGTTAATTGTAGTTGATACTCTCTTTGCACGTTACATTGGTTAAAATAACGGTATAATGGTTGTCATTTTGTACATGCTGACATGTGAACAGTGTTCTAAAAATCCCCGATTAGTCCCCAGAGGCCCTATACGCCTAACTAGCGCCTAGCGTTTTTGTTAGAAAACTGCACATGGATGATGATATGTTGTGTGTTGCTCTAAAAACTGATTTTAGAAGAAAAATTCTGCAAAACATGAACAAAAATTTTCCTACCGTAGAAGAGAAATCATATGGAACTCTTGTCTTACTGTTGGCATACATGTCGGTATCATTTATGCTAGTTCCTCTTATTTGATTGTGTAGGTACGATATCATTGCGCAAATAAACCACGCGAGGAAGCTTGCACAGAAGCTTCACCCTGTAGCAAGAATGGTAGATCTTCACGGAGGGCATCTTGTGAGCCATGAAAGACCCGAAGAGGTATCCATCCACGGGTGAACTTTGATTATGAAACTCTCTCTATGGTTGACAGTATTTAGAATAAGTTGAACGTTTTCAGGCTAAATTTGATTGATAAAAGAACCATTGCACTTTGAAGCTATCTGGGCCATATAGAGACACCCTCCTAAGAGGGTTACGTTATAGCATACAAAAATAGCACATAGTTATGCTTCTAACATGGGAGAATCATATAGAGCTCTATAGTGTAATGCTTCCACCAATATAGACTTGTGATTTGATAATAATTATGATCGGAAGTGGAAATGGAAGTGAAACCTGCTCACTGATATTCTTTTATAACGCTTCTACCAATCTAGATTTATGATTTGATGACGTGCCTATGATTGGGAATGAAAATTGAAATGTAAATGAAACCCGCTTACTAATTTTTCCTTTTTCCTTTTATCATAAAAGGTCAATCAAGCTCTTCTTGATTTGATCAAGGCGTCAGAAGCGAAGATGAGCCCACAAGAATGGACTAACCTGCCCGATGAAAGCCTCAGTAAGTATTTGAGACCTAACACGACTCGTTTCTTTCTCTTGTGAAATCTACTTATGTGAACAAACAATTCAATCTATACTGCTAAAAATGACATACTGAGAATATTAGCCTAATCCGTGTCAGGGTGGATGAGCCGAGCAAATGGTGAAGGGGGGAGAGTTTTTTCGTTCATGCAGTTCCTGATAGAGAAGATGTATCTATTCCTACTGTATTTGCTCGGTCTATTTGCAATGGCGTTTGAGTATCCAAGACGGGTCATGCAGAATCTAAAACTAGTTCGAGTTGGGGCTTCCCCGACTTGTGCCCCCTCCGCTCGACCCAAAATAAGCTAACAATATAGGCTGCACTACCCCGCACCCTCTCAGGTAAGTCATCGTTATCGAGTCAAGAGTACACAAGATTGATTGATCACAACATATGTTGGTTTTTAGAGAAGCAGTCTCGTGTTGCAGAGTAGAGAATAGAGAAGTTTATTTATTTTTCTTCTGTTATTGACACAATGAACTGAACTCACAGCTTTTTGAATCTTGTAGTTTATGATACTCATACTATACTGTAAATGCTCATTAACATTTCTGAATAAAGAAAGTGAAGAAGAATTCATCCATGTGTTGTGCAAGAGAGAGAGGACATGCCTGGTTGGTTCTTGGTGAATTGCTTGACTTGATAGAAGTTTTGAAAAGCTAGAGAGAGAGAGAGAGTGGCTATGTATTGGCAATGAAGCATTCATGGCACTGATATAATATAGCATTTGTCATCACCCAATCATACCAGATATGCTTCTGAATATTCTTCTTTAGACATTTTTTGTAAGCTTTAGGGGTATTTTGGTCAATAGTACTCATCAAGCCAATCCTTTCAAACTCTCAAGGAGTGAAGATGAGAAAAAGGGTATGGAAAAAATATATTTATTAAATATTAAATGATTTCGCTCGAGATTAGCTCGACTCGATTATTTATTAAAATTAATAATAATTAAATACTAATTAAATGGCTCGTAGGCTCATCGAGTCTTGGTTAATCACAAGTCTTGACTCATTTATTAAAAAAAAACTAATCTTTGAACTTTTAATTTGATTTGAGTTCAATTATAATAAACCTAAATGCCTTCAAAAAAATAAATTAACCCAAATTAAATATTTTTGAACTGCTAGTTAAAAACTAAGATTTATTTCCATCACTAGTCTAAACCCAAAAAAAAACCTTTTAGCTCCATTTCATGTATGAAAACCTTATGTAATTTTCCAACAACAGTAACATAAACTGGTCATTGAAGAAATGAACTATATATATATTTCACAACAGTTCTTGACTCAACCTTACATATAATTTCCATCTTGACAGTAAATTCTGCAGCAAATGTTCCAAGAAAATAACACTGCAGCAAGAAAGAAAAAACTATATCTCGAAAATAAATAGCAATAAAATTATTTTTGTCTCACTTAACTCTATCGGTATCAGTACTCGTCCAAGTACGTAAACAAGGGCGCGTCCTCTTTCTTGGACTTGCGCCGGCTGAGCAACGCCTTGAGCAGGCGCTTGCTCTTGCTCGGGTTTTGCTCTATCTCTCTCCCGTCTTCCCTGTCCCCGTGAAACCTCATCGAAGCTGACTTCCGAGGCTCTGATGGGTACTGAAAGAAAAAAAACAAAAACAAAACAGAACTTCAGCTTCATAACAATTAACACCTTTTTTCCGAGTTATTGCCTAGAAATTAAGTAAAAAATGTGCATACCCGTCTTCTTGCAGAGGGATTTGGGCTCATGGGCCTGCTCGGGTTTGGAGTCGTGGGCCTGCTTGGGTTCGGGGTGACAGACCTCGTTGACATGGATCCAGAGCGTAAAAGGGGGAAGCGATATGGAGAAACCGATCTTTTATCTGAATCATAACCCGGAAAAATCAAAATCGGAAGAGAATGACACGGAATTATAAATTTTCTATGGAAATGTCGGGTTTGGTAGTTAAAGAAGTGACCTTGTTCTTTTTTGGGCACGGTGGAAGTGAAAGAAAATGTCCCGACGCCCTGGGAGGCTCTCGGGGAAGGCGACGGGGACCTCCCTTTGCTGCAGAACTCAGAACCCGTCATGTTATAGTCTGAAAAATTAAAATTAAAATGGAAATGAAAATTGAAAATTGAAAATAACGGTAATCACCTGACTGGAGCTGACGGGGTTTCCACAATCGTAGCTCGAACGGCTATAGAAAAATGACAAATTACCATAAATATATGAATAACAATCAAATCACGACGTAACAAAAAAAACTAATGCACGAATCAAGAACCCGAGCATACCAGTCCTGAACTGATACCAATCGTCTTCATCCTCTAGGCATCGGGTTTTGGATTTGGTATTGTTCATGGTTTCTCCAACTATATACACCATTTCGAAAAACATAAATACACGAAACGTTAAGAGATGAGAAACGAGAAAAGGGTATTTTTTTTATTTTACCGGGCAAAATGTAACGTTTATGGTACTTTGGAGTGTTAATCACAGAAGATTGCTGGGAAATTCCCTCTTGATCGATGAATTGCTGGCATGTTCGAAGTCTCTATAGTGTAACACATCAAATACGCAAAAAAATCATTAATCACACCAAAACCTTACCTTAATTTCCTCAAACAACTATGTTCTTAAGTCTTCCATATGATGAACTATCAGAAAAGTCAAGGCTAGATTTTTATTCAGAAAAAGGGGAAAAGGTGACTAATTTATGAAACCCTTATCTGTATAAGTTATGATAATCACCTAACTTGCATTTAAATCTTATTTATGCAGAATTAATGTCCATGGACCGTCTTCATGACCCATAAATACGTATTGTTCAAATACACGAAAAACATTAATCACGCCAGTCTTACCTAAATTTCCTCAAATAACTATGTTCTATCCTTCCATATGATGAACTATTGGGAAAATCAAACTAGATTTTTATCCGGGAAAAGGAAGAAAGACGGCTAATTTATAGAACCCTTATCTGTATAAGTTATGAGAATCACCTAACTTGCAATATAGTTTTATGCAGAATTAATATCTGTGGACCGTCTTAGAGACTCATAAATATGTATTGTTCAAGACTTTTAAACTCAAGCTACACAGTAGGTTCAAAGTTAATGAAAAATTCAAGCAAACCTGTTCAATGCATGACACTCGAAGCTCGGTTTCTGAAACTTCATCAACTTTCTCATCGAGTAGATCGTTAACTTTATATGTCACGGAGCCCAAATGGTCCACCGTGTTTATGAGCGCTTTGATGGCGTAATCTTTCAATGTCTCCAACACGCTGCACAAAGAAGGGCAAGCGAATAAATACGATGAAAAAAATCATTGAAATGCCGAACATTGTGATGATAGTAAGTAACTATAGCTCACTTTTGTTTCTTGTCGTCGTTGGTGTATGATAATTCAAAATACTCGGCTGCTGAGTATAATTGTGCTCTCAAATTCTTCAAATCCTTTGGTAACAAAAAAAAATGCAAGAGTGAAGCTTTCACAATTTTACAATATAGTTTTTGAATTTGTAAATTCCCCGACAGATTGCAAAAATGCCCCAAAATTCCCAAAAATTATAATCATCAAACCTAATCTAACAAACAACTTAATAATGCATTTAGCAATAATACTAATTTAACAATAAATTTGATAATAGCATGCATTTAACAATACTACTAAATCATGCATTTGATGATAAATTCAAGACAAATTGGACAGTAATAAATATAATGTAGTCAAGAAGCGGTTCATACCTTGAGACTATCGGAGAATAGTAAGCTTTGCTGCATGCAAACTTCATCATAATTTGATGCTTCTCGAGTCATTGACAGCTTAGACGATGCAGTCATGCTTCCCATAGTGAAGAACAAAATCGATTCACTTATGGGAAGTTCACAATTTGCCCCTAGAATCAAAAACCCATTTCAATTATAAGAATTTGAAACTGAAATGGCCCTAAGAAACTAAATGGCAACAAAGATTAGGTGTAGAGTCGTGAGCATGAGTCAAGACTAATTCACGAATCATGAGGCAACCAGAAATGATAAGAGAGGTTCACTATCTGCTTATGGAATCAAAAACCAATTTCAATTCTAATAATTTTAAATTTGCTCCTAGAATCAAAAACCCATTTAAATTCTGGAAATTTGAAACCAAAATGGCCCTAAGAAACCAAATGGAAACAAAGATTAGGCTTAGTGAAGTTAGGGCCTTGAGCACGAGTCAAAACCAATTCATGAGGCGACCAGACATGAAAAAAAGGTTCACAATTTGCTTCTGATATCAAAAACCCATTTCAATTCTACAAATTTGAAACCAAATGGAAACAAAGATTAGGTATATAGAGAATTGAGAGTCTTCAAAAGGCATCAATTTAATACAACAAATCCAAGAGACAAGCCAACAAGAAAATGAACAGCATATAGTACTTTGCAACATTTCTGCAGCAAAACCAGCAAATGGAATAAACTAGACATTGAAACCTTGTACCTCTGCAAAAAAAATTGCTAAAAAAGCCCACTTTGTCTGAATCTTCACACACACTACTCTCACATTACATCCCATTAAGATTAAACTATTCAAACCGACACAAAGTAAATGACATCCAATCCTAAAACCTGAAAAGCTGCAAAATTTCAATAACCCACAACTTGTTTCCTCAAGCAAATGAAGCTAGAATTATCAAAATGAGATCTTTGTTATAGAACAGACATAAATACAAAGAACCAAAGCTAGTCACTGAGTTGAGCTAAAGATTGTACCTTTATTGGGTGGGTCATTTGCTCATATCTTCTCCACAATCTCTTCTCTTAGAGCTGAGAACCAAAACCCACTTTGGGAAATTCAAATTCTGAGCCCCAAATGTGAAACTCAAGTGGAGAATGAACACAAAAGAGAACATAAATAAGGTCAGTGGATTTGAGAGAGACTGGTGTGGTTAGGTATAGAGGTTATTGACAAAAGGGCAATTGCTAAAATGCGCCTAGAGAGCCAAACTGGTAAGGGCTGGTCAGAAATGGGGAGTGAGAGAGGTTGAAGAAGAAGGAGGAGATTGAAATATTGTTAATTTTTCAAAGAAAGAGCCTAAAGTCACCTCCTTTTTGAAGCAAAAACTGGCCCTCCCAACCCCACTTCTCATGATTACTAGTTCTTTGTTGTGGGACCCATTTTTCATTTGTGGGCCACTTTACCCCAATCTCTATGATTTGTGAAACTAATCTCAATTTTAAGGAGGGTTCTAAAAAAAGAGATTAAGCTATGATATGGTGGATACGTGAATTTCACTCATTCTTGCTAAATAAATTATTACATACCCACAAATAAAACATAAATTACAATATATAAAACATAATTATAAATATTTAAGATATAAAAATATAATATTTGTTACATTCATATTATTAAGAAAAACAAAAGTATATTTTAGTATAAGATATTTTAATTTTTGACACTTGTGTTTTTAGTTTTAAGAAATCAATTTTAGGGAAAAAATAGTCTAAATCCATCTACACTTATCAAATTCTGTCTAACAGATTTAATAATCTGATTATGTAAAATTGGGTCAATACTCATTCTTGCTCAATTTTCAGATTTCAAAGACATGTGTTGTTCCACAAATGAGGGATTTAACAATACAATACTATGTTGTTTAAGCTCACTTCAGTGACTTGAGTTGTCTTGTAATGTTTGGAGTTTTGGTCTTTAATTATTTTCACTAACCATGCCAATCAATCATTGCTATTCTCTCTCTCACTTTCTTCTTGTGGGTGTTGGTACAATTAAAAAGTTAATAACTAATAATGGGTTTTGACCTGTTTTTGGTTGAATTTGAATGTTGATCTTGATCTCTCACCCTCTACATTGAATACCATGAGCAAGCTTGTAACTTTATACAAAAGCCATTTTAGAGAACACATATATAGTTGAAGTTGGTCATTGGAAATTTTGGAAGCAAGCATGGCTATAGTTGTATTGCTTGTTGGTATTCTACTTTTTTTTTCTTCACATCTTCTCTCACGTTTTCGTGTGTTAAGTAATTATTCTTCGATTCAATATTCATCGAACCAGTTAGATATTTAAAATAATAAATAAGAAGTGTTAATAATTTCTAGTGACTACTATATATTTGTTCAACTCATAAACAATATGATTAACTAATTGTCTAATACAGTCAGTGTTCCAAAAAAAGGCCGCCTAGGCGGCACCTAGGCGTTATTTTTCACCTCACCGCTCCATTTTATGCTAATTGAAAAGTGGCCAACATTTTGGTTCATCAGATGGTCTAGGCAGCCGTTTAGGCGTCTAGGCAGCCGTTCAGAAAGACCAAAACTTTATTTATTTTAAAAAAAATAATTAAAACTTAAAACCTTAAAAATAAGAAATAAGACAGAGTCGTTTCATTCCATTATCTCACCTTAGACTCTTACGCCCTAAACCTCTTCGCTTCCAAAGAATGTTTGTTGTCCGCCGCACCTCTTTTGCAAAGCTTATATGCTTTAGACTTCACTTTATATTTGTAACGGGTGATTTGTATTTTTTTTTCATTTTGTTTGAGCTAAAGGTTCATTTGTTTATTCAATTTGTGGGAGCTTATGGTTTGTTTTCAAATTTTCACAGTGACAATTGTTTGAACGGTTTTGTGACGAAGATTTAGTTTTTTTTATTGTTAATTCGAAACTTTTATGATTGAAGTTGTTGTGACCACTATTTTAGATTGTACAAGAAAGATTGTGGTTGTTTATTTTTTATATATAAAACATTTATTTTGATATAGTGTAATTCATTTTATATTAAAAATAAATTAAATTACAAAAATTACAAATCCGATTAATCTTCTCGGGGTGGTGTCCGCCCGACTAGCGTCTAACGTTTTTTAAAACCTTGAATACAATACTTAATTTAAATATAATTTTATTTAAAGTAATTATAATTGTTAAATATGTTCTTTAATTTGAATTTGTCTATTTTTTTCACATTTTCTCGTGTAATACCTATCATTTAATTCAATATTATCTAATCATTCAAATCTTTCAATTATTAAAAAATTAAATTAATCAATTATTCAATCTCATTAATCTCTTTAATGAACATTAAATATGAATTTTATTTAAATTAACCATGATTATCAAATATATTGCGTAACCTTATAGTTATAGACCCTCATTAGTTCGGTCTGGTCTCGTGCATTACCTTTAATCATTTCAATTTCAAGTTTATGAAATGAAGAAAAAAAAACAGAAAGCCTAATTTTATTCAAAACAAAAACATCAAAAGTACTGATTGAAACTGGAAAGATACAATGGGGCCCACATTCCCGTAACTTGCGCTAGTTTTGTCTCTGGAGCTTCTTGTCGGAATTCATATCCTGGGATTGAGTTTCAAAAAGCTTTTGTTTTGAATCCAACAACAACACTATGATTTGTACTGAAAACTATATTTAAATTACTTATTTATTTATTATTTTATATGTTTTTACAATCAGTGCCGTGATAGACGGGGCGTCGGTGGGCCCTCCGCCCAACATTAAAACCAAATTGGGCCGGAATTGGTATCCAGGCCCAGATATGCTGTTTCACTGAGCCCAAGACAATGTGGGCATGAAGCCCAAATATATGTTTATTGGGCTTAGAAGAATGATGTATGAGCCGTATTGGGCCCATAGCGCATGATTATGCAAATAATACAATTTCAATTCTTATTTAATTTGGAAAAACAAATTAAACTTGGAGGAACCACGTCAACATGACGTCATGGTCGGGTTCACTGTCACATCAGTACTGATGCTGATAATTACATAAATAGATAATAATTAAAAATACATATTTATTTATTTATGATACACAATCCTTTTAGCATGAAATGTACAAAAAAAAGAAGGGAAGGAAAATTAATTTCGACAGGCAGGAAAAATAATTATGCTGCTCTTATTCGATATTGCAGTCTCCGAAAGAGAGAATTTTTTCCTTCACTTTCTCGCCCTTTCTCGGCGTTTCCATGGTACCACTTTCTTTAGGCTTTCCTGCATTATTTAATAGAAATAAGATTAAATTAAGTTCTTGTTAATTATAAAAAACTTAAATATGTATAATTATAACGGGAGATGGTTAGAAAATAAATAAAATTAAATGATGAATCGAAGAATTGCAGAGAATTAATCAAACAAACCACAAATTAATTTTACAACATTATTAGTTATAAATACTTAAATTAGAGATTGTAAAAAAATCAAATATAATTCCAAACCAGATCAGATCATTTCAAAAATTTACAAATAACAAATGTTATAGGTCAAGTTATACTCATTCATACTCATACTTATATATTTATTTATAATTAATTATATATTTTTTACTCAATTGACTATAACGAGAAATCTCGCCCTCGAAAGAAATGACTAAAACTATCCTTTTCCAACATAATATTATAATGATTGTATTGATGATTATAGGTACTTAAATTTAGCGTTTTACAAAAATATTAGGCGTTGTGCAGGCGGAGATAACAAATTGAAAACTAATCAAACTAAAAAGTAAATAACATGGAACGACTGATCAGATAAGTTGTGAACCACTCTTCAATCGTTGATTGCAAAAAAAAAAAAATTAAACTCAAATGTAAAGTTAATGTTACCATCCAAATCAGGATGGGTTATTTAGAAAAATTACAAGTAACGTATATTTCAAATCGACTTACGCATTTTTACAAAATTAAATTATAAGAAAATCTCGTCCCGGCGATAATTTCAAAATCAATAATCTAGATTACATGAATAATAAATAAATATATAAATCAATAACTTACCCAAAGATGTGACTTTGTGCCCTTCTTACTCTTTGTCATTTTCACCTCACAATCGTTATCACCGGACTCTCCTCCGCCGTGGGCGACGGCGCCGTCGAAAACCGAAGGCAAAAAGTCACTATTGCCCTCACTCTCAGTACTATTATTACCAACACCACCACTCTTCCCGACATTCCCACCCCACCGGCTGGACCCAAAGTACCCGGCCCGGTCCCGCCTCGCCGGGCTCTCGGGGCTCCGGAACGACCGAAACGTCACCGCATGATTCAGCGACCTCCACGCGTCGTCGGGCCCGTCCAACACGGTCCTCGGGGAGGGCATATCGGTAATTCTCCCTTGCTGCCGCGTCCGCACGTGCGACAGCCTCGGGGGCAGATCCAAGCGCGCGTCGTCGGGGCTGTCGTTTTTGCCCCCCTCCGCGTCGTTTCGAGGCCTCGGCCTCCCCGGCGCCTCCTCCCACCGGAACGGCACCGACGCCGGCGTCTCCAGCGGCGGCGCCTCTGCGCCGGGCGGCTCCGCCGGCGGGAACCTCGCCGGGAGGGAGCGGAACGATATCTTCTTGCGCGGGTCCAAAACGGCGTCGTCGCGACCGTAGTCCGAGGAGTACGAGGAGAGAGAGGACGAGGACAAGGAAAAGGAGGAGGAGGAGTTGGAGCATGACGTCATGGTTAGGCACGCCGTCCGTGGAGGCTGAGGAAGAGACGAGCGGTCGGAGACGGAGATTTATAGAGATATTTTTAGGATGCTCGAGAAAATGGCGCTCCGGCTCTCTCTTTTTTGTTTGGGTGAAATGACGGAAATGCCCTTGGACCACATGTTTGACACACATGGATCGTGGTGTTGTTGTCGTTGGGCTGGAAGAGCGACCGTCTTGTGTGATCGACGGTCACGGGTTCGAGCTCGCTTGTCGATGTCTCGTGATGCGTGACTCGAAAAAAAGTCAATACGGTATTTTAAATTATTATTTGGTTATTTCGGTTAATTAGCTAAATTTTCGTAGATAATTGGTTCGTGGCAAGGTTATAGATATCGGATCGCGGAAATATATCGGCCAGTCGACGAAAAGGAAGATCTGTCAAACTCAGGGAGATCACGGAAATATCGCGGGAAGATCGCGGCGAAACGCGTTTTGTAATAAATAAATAATTAAACATATATATTATTTATTAAAAACAAAATGAATGATATTTAATTGTTTTTTATTTCAAACTTGTCAATAAGCTCGAAATTCAAACGTGAAATTGAAAGAGATGAATAAATGACGGTTTAACTGTTTATTTGTTGTTTATTAACTCAAATTTCAAACTGAAATTGATCAGGTCGACTGAATAAGACCGGATTAGATCGTACAAGACTGAAATTAATTGATTTAAGTTGGAGTAGAGCAGGATTAATTGATTTGGACCGGATTAGACCAGAATCAATTTGAATTTTGTTGGGTCAACCGGTTTGACCGGTATTTTCATCAATATCGCCCGTTTCGTCTCGAAAAATTTGCAAAAACCGATATATCGACGGTATATCGGCCGGTTGCAGGAATATCTATAACACTGGTTCATGGATATTAGGAACTTATATTGGTTTTTTTAATTGGAAAAATGGGCGCAATTTTAAACTCTATGAAAATCATGCTTAATTTATGTAAAAATGAACCCTTTATTGGACTTAAAATTGTTCGAATTTTACTTAATATAAGATGTGATTTCCACCTGAATAGCCTCTATATTTTTGCCCTTTGTCTGATTAATGTTTTCAACATTAAATATTAACTTAGTAAAAAAGTATACACTAATTTCATATAAAATTATTACATTAATTGTAGAGAATATTATTCAAATCATAAAATGATTATGGTCACAAATTTTATGTGTCTGTTTTTTTATACCACTTGTAATTGGGTTTGCACGATTATGAATGATAGAATGAAGCTAGTGCAAAAATTTCTTATGATAATATATAACCACGTGATTATGGTTTTAATTGTACCGGAGTGTTATAAATAAATATAATTAGTTGGACTATAATCGAGTCTTCTACAAGTTGATCGACAATATAATCATGATTAGCACATCTTAATATTTATTTTAATACGGATTTGAGACTGATAGAAATAAGAGAGAGATTTATTATTGATGTGTGTATTTTGAATTACAAGAGACCTCTATTTATAGAGGCAATAGGAATAGAATAGGAAACCCTAATATATGTGAGAAATGAAACATAAACATAGGAAACTAAATATAGGAAACATAATATAATCTAACAGAGACCAAGGTCTAATAGGTTGCTTCACTACTGAACTAATAACAAACAAATCATGCACAATAAGGTGATCAGGTCGAGAACGACAATAGGTAAACTAGGGTTTATAGGATTTCTTCATGAACTTGATATTGTTTGTTATGCAAGTAACTTCAATGTTGTTGCTCCCACTCTTTGAATTTGGATCTAAGGTTCGTGAACAACAGTTTATCATTTCAGTTGTCGATATCGATCTTGTTTTAATAAAATATTGTTTTGAATTGATGTATATGTGTTTAGACGGCGGCTGAAGATCAGTCTTACGAAAACATGAATATAATTATTGAAGAGAATGTTTTGGTATGATCGATATTTACAGCTCAAATATTAATTCACAATATGTCATATATGTATATGTTATTAGTTTTAGTTTAATTTTAAAACAATGTATCAAAACTTGATTAAGAACTTGGATTTAAGATATGTGAACAACGGATTATCATATCAGCTGTTAATATTGTTCTTATAAAAAATAATCTTTTGAACTGATGTGTTTGGGTTTAGATGACGGTTGAATCAGTCTTACGGAAACAGGAACATAATTATTGAAGAGAATATTTTGATATGATCGATATTGACAACTCAAATATTAATTCACAAAGCACGATATATGTACGTGTTATTAGTTTGAGTTTATTTTTAAAACAATGTACCAAAACTTGATTCAGAATTTGGATCTCTAAGGTCCGTAAACAACGGATTATCATCATTTCAATTGTCAATATTGATTTTACCAAAAATATTCTTTTGAATTGATATGTTTGTGTTTAGATGACGGCTGAAGATTAGTTTACAAAAACACGATTATAATTATTGAATATGATCGATATTGACAACTCAAACATTAATTCACGATATGTACATATGTTATTAGTGTTTCAGTTATTTTTAAAAAGAACATATCAAAACTTGATTAATTATGATATTCGATATATTTTAACATCAGTACGAGTTAAAAGCTGTTCATTTTGTACGTTCTAATCTTATAAAAATCAATGTCACGTTCACGCAGATACAAGACATATTATATTTGTAATACTTTTATAAAAACTACAAGAAAAACATGCAAGTTTTAATATGATTTCCTTCTATCATGATTGATGATAAAGGAGTTTCAATCGTAAAATATTGAAATTTATCTTGCTTTTCGTAGGTCAAAAGATGTAAAGTGGGTTCAATAAAACTTCCATTTTTCCCGAAAAGTAATAGGAAACAACAAAATAGCTCATATTTAGTGCTCATTTATAAACACACAACAATGACTATATCTTTTATCAAATCAGCTGCATGTGACTTTCACTAATTTTCCCAATAAGACTACAAATTTGCTTTATTATACACTTATTTCCATTCGCTTTTGTGATATAATTAATACACATATAGAGCTCGAGCACGTGTTTTAAATAAATATATTTGTTTACTAATGATTTATCAAATGTTCAAATTATCGAGAGACGTCTCATGAATAATAGCATTGACAATGTTTTATATTTTCAGTGTGAAAATTATGCATTGTCTTCGAGATCTAAACATTTAATCTCTTAGAGAAGTAAATAAAGGTGTCTTGAATAATTTTTGTTATTGAGAGATAATATAAAAAAAATTGTGAGAGAAACATTAAAATGGTCTGTTGTGGAAGTAAATTGATATTATTTTTATTTATTTTATATCATTTTAATCATGTTGCTTTATAAGTGGACAAATAATGTTTGTTATAGGCTTATAGCTAAATGAGTTGTAAAGTAGAGAAGGTGATGGGTGTTTAGGTATGCCTTAATTGGTAAGCTTTTTTTTATTGTATAGCCATTTTGTGCATCTTTCTAAATTTTATTTCATATCTATCACAAAAAAATTACTCTTATTGATTATTTATAAAAGAGATGATAACACTTTGTTACACATAACTATAACAAAATGACACTTTCATACTTTAATTATTTTGTTTTCTATTTTAGTATCATGACAATTTTTTGTGACAACCTACCTCTAAAATGTTTAAAATGCTTAAAATGTCTTTGGTTTAAGAAACTAGAATTGAACTGGTTCAATTTGATTTATCAAACTAATTTTAGGCATTTTAGAGGTAGTTTGTCACAAAAAAATTGTCAGTGTACTAAAATAGAGAATAAAATAATTAGGGTATGAAAATGTCATTTCGCTATAATTATGTGTAACAAAGTGTCACTACTCCTTTATAATATTTAGTAATTATTTACAACTAATAAAAGAAGAAGATTTAAAACATTATTTGTTATTTTTATCACATAATGCATGCAAAAAAGAATGGAATTATATACTGGAGTAATCAATATATAAAACCTATAGTTTAGCTAGCCATATATGCACATTCAAGTCTCGTTTCTAATTATAAAAAATAATGCAATTTACACTGATAAATTATATATTTTTTATTTTAAATAATCGAATGTAAAATAATAAAAATATATGAAATTTTGAGTGATAACGACGTTTTATCTGTTATAAATAAAAATAATCTTCTCGTTCAATGAGAGTTGAGATAATATTCTCTCTTTATATGATAGATATATATTTAATTTATATATTATGATTAAAAATGTTTCAAAAATAACTAATAGACACATATATAGTATATGTAGACATGGTGGTTGGATAGTGTTGACTAAAATGTTACTTAATTTTGTGTCCTTGTCAACTTCTTTAAGGACCACACCAATTTTATGGTGCAGGATTGCTGAAATGTTTCTTGCTAAAATTATCATAAATTTAATAATGATTTAGTTAATTTATTTATTTTCCTTTTAACTTCCATAGTTATATATCATAACAATGCTATATAATAATGGAAAATATATATGTCCACTTTGATTTATTTGAATATACTAATGCGTCGAATCCAATTGTACAGAATCTAGAACTTGAACCAATATAAAAATAGGGTAGGAAAATTCTCAAATGTTTATATATATACTTGAAGAGAGAGTTACAAGTGCTTTACAATGCTCAGAGGAAGTCTTGGATGATCTACAAATAAACCTATCTATCCTATTTATACTTGAACCAACCCCCTAATGGATGGTTAAGATTTAACCAAATGGATGACTCGAATTAATTCTCTAGATCCACCCTTAAAAATATTCTAGATATTTATATTTTCATGTATATTCTAGAGTATTCTTTGGAAATCTCCATGGAGTTTTTTAGTCTTGGTACTCCTCCAAGATCCTAAAAGTTCCGCCCAATACATATAAAATTGGGCCATTTAGTCCAATTGGGCCGCAAGGTCCAATAGGATCGGGCCGTCCAGCTAGCCCAACGCGCATTCGTGTCCACGAATATGCCCAAAAACATCCGGACCCATCTCGACGACATCCGTAGCGACCATCCTCGATCGAGAACATGTACGAATGTGGGCCCATTCTTCCGTTCCATGACATAAACATGATAATGATAGTACCTCACGATTTGTGGAATCCAAGAAATTATTATTTTTCAAACATTATGGTCTTAAGAACCAGACCAACACTACATGTGAGCAGGGACCCAAAATTGAACCATTGGAAATTCGGAACTCGGTTAAGAGAAATGTATACACAATTTAAATTATGGGTTACGGTTCTATTTATGGTTAAATAAAACAAAATTATAAAATAGTTAATTTGATTTTTAGTTTGATCTAATTCACTTCATTGCGAGTGAATATCTAATTCTCAACTTATCACTTTCAATTAAAAAAATATTCGTAAAAAAATATTGGGTGATCTACATACATATATAAATTTATATATGTTTTTTACTTGTACAATTTTTATTGATTAAACGTTTTGAATAATATTTTCTCTAGGTTTAAATTGGAATAAATGAGTATAAAATAAAAAGAATTCTTTTGACCATTCAAATACATGATAGTTATAGACTGTTAAAAAGTAAGAAGATGAATATACTCTTTTCTACTTGTTTAAATTTTCAAAAGATAAAAGTTATTATTTGGCTAATTATGTAATTTCATTTCATTTCATATAATACTAAATTGTAAACTGTAGTAATAAATATACTTTTAAAATTAAAGTTGTACAATTCAATCGAAAAATATACAACACAATCAAAAACTTTATACTAAAAAACTATAATAATAAAAAAATCCAATGGTTTAAATAATTTTCAGTTCAGTTCTTTTTAATTCTACCACTGTTCTGGCTTGTAAGTACCGAATTCAAATAACAATTGAACGGTTTATCTCAAAATTATAACTGAAATTGAACTAATATTCACAATTCTCAATTGAAGACCATTTCCAGATTCAACACCAACACCTCCCTCTGATGATTAATTTGTAACATTTTCCTTATGATCAATAAACAATTATTACATTACTGGTTTGTAACAATCTATTCAACAGTCACTATATATACACAAATCTTAACTACATACAAGAAAGAAAAGGGTTTAAAACATGAATTTATGTATGAATATTGCTTATTGACCTGCAACTTTATTGTTCTGTACCATTTCTCTACCTCCTCAAATGGATCATACCTTCACAAGCAAGTGTCCCCTCAAGATCTCCAATGACTCTTGCTATCCTCACTTCAAGCCCTCTCTGCACTTCCTGGAACAAGCTCCTCATGCCATCCCCAAACCTCTTCCTGTCAAAAGTTGCAGACTTGTCGAGCTCCTCGGTCACTCCCACGAACCCTGTCCCGATCTTGGCCTGGATTTCGAACATCTTCTGTCCGGTCGCGACAATGTACCTCTGCAGCTGGAAGGTCTCCTCCAGATAGTGTTCCAAGGTTCTTGTCTCGACTTTTGTTCTTGATGTTATTGTGGATTCTCCGCGGTATAGGTCTGGTTCGTTTCCATGCTGAAGAAAAAAACTCGTAAAGGGAACAGTAAGTTATAGGCTAATTATGCTGTAGTTTCAGAGAAACGTTGGTTCTGATAAGCTGAGTGCATGGTAGTAACTATGTCAGTGACTCGGGTTTTAGCTTTATGCAAGAAAAATATATGCCACTAAGTATAGTTCATTAACGTGCTGAAAATAACTCGTAAAGGAAATAAGTTGTAGGCTAAACTGAAGTTTCAGAGATAGGTCAACGAGTGTGAAGATTGAAACCAGTGACAGATACTAATGGGCATAGTAGCGACAAGGTCATGGACTCGGACTCGGGGTTTAGTTTTGTGCAAGGAAAATATATGCCGATAAGTCTTAGTTCATTTCCATGCTGAAACATAATGCTATATACTACATTGTACTTTCAAAGATCATGGACTCGGGTTTTAGTTTTGTGCAAGAAAAAGATGTGCTAATACGTCTATTTCATTTCCATGCTGAAACATAATGCTAATGAGTATGAAGACTGGAACCACCGACGGGTACTAATAGGCAGAGCGCCAGTGACAATATCAGTGACTCGGGTTTTAGTTTGTGCAAGAAAAAAGATATGCAAATAAGTCTATTTCATTTCCACAATGAACATAGTGTTATACACTACACTGTACTTTCAAAGATGCGCTAATGAGTATGAAAATTGAAACTAGTGACGGGTACTAATAGGCATAGTGCATAGCAGTGACAATATCAGTGACACGGGTTTTAGTTTTGTACAAGAAAATTTTATGCTAACAAGTCTAGTTCATTTCCATGCTGAAAAATAGCCATATAGACTACATTGTAATTTCAAAGGTGCGCTATTGAGCATGAAGATTGGAGCCCTAATAGGCAGAGTGCATTGTCGCGACAAGGTCATGGACTCGGGTTTTAGTTTTGTGCAAGAAAAATATATGCTAACAAGTATGGTTAATTTCAGTTGAGATTATTTAGTCCCACATGGAAAAGAAGTAACAAGGTTGACCATTTGTTGTGGTGCCCAACCGTATATATACGACCTAGTTTTACAATTTCCATGCTGAAAACACCGGTACAGACTAGAATTGTACTATGTCAGTGACTCGAATAATAGGTTATAGACAATGTCAGTGATTTGGGATTTAGTTTTGTGCAAGAAATTGATATGTAATGTAACGAGTCACAAGAGAGCTTACCAGGCGTTTGCAGAGATCGTCGGTCTTGCCTTGTAGTGATTGATAGCGGACGACCTGCTTGTTGAGCAGAGACATGAGCGCCATGAAACCCTTTATCCCGAATCTCCCGTCATCATCTCCTTCCATCTCCTCGCCGGTTTCTTGCTTCCCCGCCAGCCTCTCGAGCAGGAGGAGCTGCTGCTTCAGCCTCTTGATCTTGTAGGACACCCCGAGGGCGTTAAGGTCCATCCTCCACGGAGACTTGTCCGTCTTGGCCGAGACCTGGCCTGGTGACATGTGGCGCTCGATGGCAACGATAGCAACCTGTTCTTGTACATGTCTGTCGTCGTTCTCCTCCTCAAATGCCTCCTCGGGGGACTGCACAACTAGCGCGACCTCCTTGCACTCGTTTTCTCGCTGCTTCTGAGGTTTGGAGCGGCTGAGGAGTTTAAGGTGAGACACGACCTGGTCTTTTAGGGAGTTCAGTTCCTCTTCGCGTTCCATGAGTGAGGATTCAAGCCTGATGTTGTCGTGCCTGAGCTGTGACATGTCGTGGTTGAGTCCTTCAATGTGGGACTTGAGCCTCTTCGTTTCCAATTCCGTGCTGAGGAGTTTCCAGTGAAAAGCTTCTAGTTTCTCGTCTTTGAGCCTCATTTGGTCTGCGAAGGCGTCAATTTCTAGCTGGTGCCTCTGCTCTACGACTGTTGCATACTTCTCTGCCTCGGAATTAACCCAACCTTCTAATCTCTTGACGTCATCTGAGAAAAAAATATGATCATTTCAACAAGATGAAATCGTTTTAACATCATCTATGATTGTTTCAAATTTTCAATGCAAGAACAGTAAAGAATCGGGATTTTCTCACCAAGAAGTTGAAAAGTTGAAGGAAATGAATTTGTTTAACATCATCATTTCAAATTTTCAATGAGAGAAGAGTCAAGAAACGAGAGCAAATTGGGATTTTCTCAGCAAGAAGTTGCTAAATTGTAGGAAATGAAATCTTCCATCATTTATGATCGTTTCAATGCAAGAACAGTAAGGAAATGTTTCTCCGCAAGAAGTTGCAAAAGTGAAGGAAATGGAATCGTTTAACTTCATCTGTGATCATTTCAATATTTCAATGCAAGAAGAGTAAAAAATGAAAGCAAATCGGGATTTTCTCAGCAAGAAGTCGCAAAATTGTAGGAAATGGAGTCGTTTATCATCAATGATCATTTGAATGCAAGAACAGTTAAGATATAAGAACAGATCGGGATTTTCTCAGCAAGAAGTTGCAAATTGAAGGAAATGAAATCATTTAACATCATATATGATCATTTCAATTTTTCAATGCAAGGGTCAAGAAATGAGAGCAAATCAGGATTTTCTCAGCAGGAAGTCGTTAAATTGACATATACCATCATTTCAATGCAAGAACAACAATCAAGAAATGAGAACAAATCGGGATTTTCTCAGCAGTAGTCGAAAAATTAAAGGGAAGGAGATCGCTTAACATGTATGATCATTTCAATGCAATGACAGTAAAGAAACAAGAACAAATCATGATTTTTCACATCAAGAAGTTGCAAAATCATAGGAAATGGAATTCATAAAACTATAAACTCTTACCAAACCCATCGCCTGCCTCGGACGAGTATTCCCCAGAAAGAGGAGACGAAACCTGCGCTTCTTTCCTGAATTCAGGATCTTCGTACACATGAACAACATGAGTCGACTGTGATTTTGTCCTCCCAACGTGCGACGAACCAACCTCCAACCTCGGATGGGAATGCCTGGTCAACATGCTCCTGAATGAATGCTTAGAATCCGACGCCGCCCTCAGCCTCTCCGCCTCCACCTCAGCCTGCTTCCTCTTAATCTTCGACGATCTCAGTTCCTTCAACAGCATTTGCTTCTCCGCGCTGTCTAGTTTCGATTTCCTCATCATCGCGGATAAAATCTTCTCCTTCTGCTCCGCGTCTTTGTGCATTTTCACCATCTCCGTCGAGAGCTGTTGCACGATCACCATTGATTCCTCTTTCTGCTCGGAGACTGCGCTGAGCTCTTGCTTCGTCGCCTCGACCTGTCTCAGCGTGCGGCCCATCTCGGCCTCCAGCTGGCGCTGGCTCGAGACCAGCTCAATGAAGGCGGTCTTGTGCTTCCGAATCTCCATG
Organism: Geranium rotundifolium; assembly: GCA_963920655.1. Classification (NCBI taxonomy): domain Eukaryota; kingdom Viridiplantae; phylum Streptophyta; class Magnoliopsida; order Geraniales; family Geraniaceae; genus Geranium; species Geranium rotundifolium. The sequence goes on from OY987318.1 coordinate 36,631,301, forward strand.
GCGTGATCTTGAGCGACTCGCTTTGCGTCTTCCTCAGCTTTCGCTAGCTTCGTTTCTAAATCGGTTATTTTATTTTCTTCTTCGGTTAATTTTTTGTCCTTGGACTGCACGAGAAGCTCCATTTCTCGTATCGCCTCTCCCTTCTTTTTGTCGAGGACTCTGAGCTCGTTGATCAAAGCGCCAATATTCTGGCGGAGCTTCCTCCGCTCCGCGAACCAGCTCTGCTCTTGAGCGGCGAAGATGCTCACGACTTTCTCATTCGCTTTCGCGTCTTCTCGTCGCCTTTTCTTCAGCTCCTCGACCTGGGCCTCGAGGTCACTGGTTTTACTATTGATTCCTTCGTTTTGGATTTTCCATACAAGCATCCCTAATAGTTGAGTGCTTCCTTGGAGCATTTTCTCGCTCGCTATAGACCATCTCTCGTCGCACACGTCGGGGTCTGATAAGAGATTGAGGGCGAAGAAGGCGCATGAAGCACCAAAGTACATTGGATACAAGCTCTCGCTCTTCTCATCCATCGGTAGAGGAAATCGCTTATTCACTTTTCTACAAAACAACCCGAAAAGCGAATCAAGTGAGAACTTAAACTCGAAAGGAGAAAATTGGAATCACAATGCTCAAAATTGACATGACACAGAAACATAAACAAAACAATATTTCATAATTCCAAGGAAAACCCAATTCAGAACTTATAGAAAAAAACGATTAAGTACTCTTCCAAACCGAAACTTAACACCAGGACTATCCCGAACCCGATACCATTTGAGGGTTAAAAAAACCTAACTTGTAACTCAAAAGGGAAAATTTGGAATAGCAAGCTTTCTATGTAGAGTTTCAGAAAATTAACCATTGCAGATACAATGCTCAAAATCGACATGACAAAGAAACATAAAAAATCATATATGTAAGGACAACCCATTTTAGAACTTACAAAAAACAAGCAATTTTACTCTTCAAGACCGAAACTTGACACCAGAACTATCACGAGACCATTGAGGGTTACAAAGAGCTAGAGCTCCAAACGAGAGACAAGGAGGAGTGTATCATAATTTTTGCAGATCCTTGCAAAAACCAGTGGAAACAAAAACACCACATGTGATGTGTAAGCTCAATTGACGGCTATAAATGGCCAGAGAACGCCAAGAGCGAAGATGTTCACTTGTGAAGTATGTGAATCAGCAAAAACAAAAACTATTCACATTTTGAACCCCACTTGGATTATTTTTCTTTTCTCTCCCACCAAACACACCTTTCTCTCCTCCTTTCATCTCCATGACTGTTATGGGGAGCAAAAGCACCATATTCCCAACTAAAGAAACCAATAAAAAAATCGAAGAATTGGAGACAAATAAGAAACACATCTCCATCAAAGATTCACAATCAACCAGTGACACAAAAAAATATTACAATTTTCCAGAGTGGCTTACCTGTAGAAACTGAAATCAAATACAAAAACAATGAAAAATTACAGTTTCCCAGACATAAAAAAATGGCTGCAATTGCAATGCACAATGTGATGAAGTGCTTTTCACTTTAAAATTAAAGCTTCCTTTCCCTATTCAGTCTTTTAAATATTATTTTTTTCAGAACATTATGAAAGCTAATCCACACACTACTTTTTCTGGGTTTTTTCAGATATTCCTTCACAATCCTCCACCACCAACCTGTGCTAAATCAACCAAATATCAACCACAGAACAGATCAAGAACACATTCTGGACCACAACACCCACAATCAATTGCAATTTGCAGGTATGAAAAAAGGCAATAAGTACCCACCAACCAAACCCCAATTTCAGCACCAACCCAAAGCCCCAAAACCTCAGGAAATGGATCAAAACCCAATATCTGGATCTTACCCACCACTCAAACACCAGAAATAAACAAGTACATGTGTAAAGGAATGATTTTTAATTTTTAGTACCTGTGGAGATGCCAACAGTGAGGAACATCCTCTGAATGCAATGAGGAGCAACATAGTTGTCAATTGATAAAGGTACCAGGTCTTCATGGGTCCAGAGATGTAACTATTAGCTCTGTAAAGCAGGAACCTGCTGAAGAAAGCCCATACACAGCACCATATTTTTTTTTTCCTGAAAAAACAAATGAGTAAAGAGGAAGGAGACCCAAAATTGAGTATTGACCCCCACAAGCCCACAATAATTAGATTTTTGTCAAATAATAATATATTTATTTTACCCCAAGATCTGCCCTTGGAATCTGAACTTGATGATGCTGGGTTTGTGGGTTTCACTTGACTATATCCAAAGCAACCTCTCTATTCTCACTCATTGATGTGTATATAACTATATATAAGTAAATAACAATTACAACAAGAACTTAAACAAATAGAAGAAAATAAAAACAAGTGAAGATACAGAGCTCTATAACTCTTCATTAGAGCCAATAATTGAGAGAGGGAACAATGGTAGAGCCCCTCCATTATGGTATAATGTGGTTTTTGTAGGACCTTTTCATTATGTAATTTTCTTTTCCTTGTTTTTGGAAAACTTGTCTTAAATATAAAATTATAAGTACAACTAAATGTGTGAGATATTTATGATGAAACAACTAAATGTATAAGATATTTATGATAAAACAACTATGTTGCTTTTAAACAAATATATTTCAACAAAACTTATTTAGTCAAGTATAGAATGTCTAAATCAAAAAAATTATTAGATTATCATGGTTCTGTGGAATTTAGAGTTTATTTTTTTTTCTTCCTAAAATAGGGTCTAACACTGTAATAAATATATGATGGTGATATTCAACTAATTAATTATTTATTGGGTGATTGTAGATATATATTTCATTGGAAAAATATGGTGTGAAAAGGGATTAAATAAATATGTAAATATCACCCCATATTTATTATTTGTAACAAGGACACATGTTGGAGTTGGCCAAGGGGACCATCCTTAAAAATCATCAAAATCATTACAGTTGTATGTATTATTTTCATAAATAAGAAGAGAAAAAAAGTCTCTGACTGGGCTCAGAGGAGAGCCCATGGGCTTACTCTTAAACAACAGAATCAAGTATTGGGTTTATAAATGGGCCTAGAGAGACTGCATACATGATTAAGAGTGTAAATGAGACGAAAGGAATCTAAATTTGCAGGACTTGGCTCTAGAAAGAAGTGTTCGACTCAAGGTTGTCTCCAACTCGAATGAGCTTTTTTAACTAAACTTAGGTTTGTCTTGAAATAAAATAGACGAACTGAACTCACTTTATTCTTAATGCAATTATTTATTAAAAATAAAATAAAATACATATAATTTATTAATGCTAGATGAGTCAGCTCAAGATTCGTTCAACTCGTTTAATTTCATTCTAAAGAATTATTAATATTAAAAATATATATTAATAAAAATATTAAATGAGTCGAATTATGAATCTGTTAAGTTTTGAAAAGCTAAGCTTAAATTTCAATCGTTTAATAAATAAACTCAATTTTAATTTCGAACTCAATACAAGTGTGAATCGAACATTTAACGCATCGAGTAATAGTTAAAAGGTCAATTCGTTTACAGCACTGCATGTGGTGCTCTGGCGAAATCTAGAGAGTCGGTGCATGTTACGTGTCCAACCGTAGGTGGCGCTAACGTACGCGGGATGCGCAGAGTCTGCTTCCCTCCTCTTCCAGTTCCTTCGTTTCTGATTTCCCAATTCTCAGCTCAAGAACCCTAGAATTCCAATTCCAATTCCAATTTCTTCAATTCATTTCTATCGAATCCAAATCCTCTGGAAATTCACGAATTCGCTACGATTTGAGCTCTGAGCCGCGAAAATGAAGTCGGAGGATGTGCCTCTCTCGGCGCTCTTCGAGCGGGCGAGGAAGATCCACGAGACGGCGACGGAGTCCGGCGCCGATCAGGTATGCGATCGCGAGGTTTTGGTTCTGTTAAGCGATTCGCTGGTTGGGTATTTTGGTTCTGATCTGTTGGTGGTGGTGGTGAGTGTGATTGCAGGAGCTGTTGAGGAATGGTTGCGAGGTTCTGGAGAAATGCGAGGAAATGATAAGCAAGCTTGGTTTGTTCTCAACGAACGAGACCAAAGAGGACATCAGCACTACTGATCTCAAGTATATTCTGGTAAAATGATCATATGTTAGTGAAATTGTTATTATGTTGATTGAATCTTTGACCCTTTGATCTGATAAGTGAATTGAGTAGGACAATGAAAGTTCAGGTTTTTGTTTGTGCTCATAGATTAAAATGGAACCTAGAAAAATAATCATGTACTAGTGAAATGATCAAATATTATTTGATTTTGTTGATATAAAATGATCATATATTAGTGAAATTGTTATTATATTGATTGAATTTTTGACCCTTTGATCTGATAAGTGAAATGAGTTGGACAATGAAAGTTCAGGTTTTTGTTTGTGTTCAGAGATTAAGAGGAAACATAGAAAAATAATTACTTTGACTTCATAGATACTTCAGGCCGATCTTTTGATGATCCGAAACTAACGAGAACTGCGTGTTAAGTTTTATTCATTTCGGATGATGAATTGTGATGAGGTGAAGGGAGTATGTGCAAAGGCAATGTTGGATTGTGAATTTGTGATGGATCACGGTGTAGAAAATATATGGCTTGAAATGGCAGCGTTGACATCTTTTATATGATATGGTTTCATGAAAGTTGAGCTTGGAGTTCTGATTAGGGACTTATGTCTATAAAGCCGATAAAATTCATTTGCATTCGTTGTATTTGGTTTTGGTATATATTCACTGCAGACAGAATAATCCAAGCTGATCTTTATCACATCTTCGGATGGATAAAGTTGGAAAGTCCCATTATGTTTTTGTAGTTATTAGAATTAAATGTGAATGCAGTTCAATATTCATTTTTAAAGCAATTTGATTGTTGAAGTTTAGTATTCTAATATTAAATCACTTTCGCTAATACTATCCTATCTAGTTGGGGTAGTATCTCATAATTTTTTTCCTCAGGTGCCTTTTTTTCTTGCTGAGTTGAGCGAGAAAGTTACACGGGATGATAGGATACAGAGTCTTAAGTTCTCTCAGGGAAAGCTAAAGGTGACTTTTGTAGGCTAAGCTATTTTACTATTGGTTTGAATTTCTTTGTTTACATAATTACATGTTGGTCGAAAGTCATTAGAAAGTTGGACTCTTGTAGGAATTTATGACATTTTGCGAGGCAATGGAACTTGTACCGGGCGAAGAATTGATAGCATTAAGACAAGAGGGTTCAAACACCTTTGCAGATCAGAGGGCCAGAAAGGTAGCCTTCAATTAATTTTTTCTCAAGTCGTAATTCAATCTTGTAAAGCCGATGCTTATTGTTCTCTTATAAGATTGCTCGGTTTAAACGCCAACGAGACGCGGAGGCAAAGCTCCTAGAAATAAAAGAGAGGAAGGAGCGACGTGGGCGTTCAAGTAAAGCTTCTGCTTTGTCTACTCCGGTTGAGGCAGGAGAGGAAAACGTGCTGGATGATGATGGAGAGGAAGAGCGAGAGGTTAGTTATTTTGCTAAATAGAACAAGAGGATATGAGTTTAACCTTGAGAAGTGTTCCTAATTCCATATGAGGTTGTGCTATTTGTTGCCATATTGTTTAAATCATGCATTTTCTTCAGCATTCAACTTTATTGTTTTATTATGTAGTGTTAATGATCTGTAGCAGATAATTTGTGGACGATGTGGATGAACTTTACTAGAATATTTTCTCTGGTCTTGCTAATTTGTGATAGTGATAGTGTAGAGATTTTTATTTTTGATTATCTAAGTAAATACAGGCTAATGAAATGGGTTTGCTTTTTTATTTGTTCATACAATTCTCTTATACCAAGTGTTTTCTTTTTTTGATTCCTGGTTCAGGCGTGGCTTACTACCATCTCACTGGCCATCTGTAAGGTTTGTGTCGTGTTTCAATCAAATCTTCTATAGTTCTGTGGTAATCCTATTAAATTCTTAACGTCTTCACTCCACTAATCTGTTTTCTTGCTGTTTATTCCCATTACAGGCCATCGATCTTCTTGAAATGATAAAGAAAGAAGAAGAAATGCTTTCTGCCGTAAAAGAAAGACAATTGAAGGTGTGCTAATATGTGATAGATGCATTTTTTTATAAAAAAACTAAAAAATTGTTCTCGGTCTCCCCTTAGTATATACCAAGTCATATTAACAAGCATACACCGGATTTTTCATGTAAAATATCCCGTGCTCTTGTTTTCAGTTCTCTGTTCAACTTAATGTTTGTATTTAACTAGAGCTTGAAGTTCAGTATGTATTCAACTATTTTTTATCATATACATGGAGTTTTGAATATGCGATTTGCTCTCTGTTACAGGAAGGGGACATATCCTTTTCTCAGGCTGTTCTCGATGAGCGCGCGAAGAAAGCTGAAGATTGGCATCGTAACGCTGCAACTCGAGTGCAATATTCCAAACCAGCTCTGCCTATCACTTGCGCCACATTTGCTCAAGATGTCCTCGAGGGAAGAGCAAGTGTTTCGCAATCACACGATCACAAGCATCAACCGATATTTGGACCTGCTAGCGTTATCGGTGGCAGCCTAACTAACGAGCGGGAAAGGATGGTGGCGCAGGTCTTCCAACCGAGTTTCAGGTAATGCTTCAAAGCCTCAACATATAAAACATGGATTATTAGCTAGTTTTTTATTATATGATGTAGACTATTATTGAGAATATTGTACTTCATCTCCTAAACGCTAAACCCCACCTGCACGAGTAAGTACCCACTTCGAACATCTGATCTCATACAAGAGGGTTGTCCAGTCGACAACCAGGCCAACCCTAGGGGGATATTTTAACAAGTTAGTTAGGTGATTTGTCGATTATTTTCTCTTCAAAGTCAAATTAAGCGGGGGTTTGAAGGTAAAAGATGGATGTCCTAGGATAGAAATTGAGTCAATTTTTCAATATTGGGGACATATGGAGAATCAGGCCGAAATGAACCAAACTGCCTAAAACTGAATCGGTAAAACCCAATTCAACTTGATTTGGTTATTGGTACAATAGAAATTGAATTGGTTTCGTTTCGGTTCATACCAGAAAAATCAGCAGAAAAACTAACGAAGAACCGGTCGATTCAGGCATGTGTCCCATTTTAAGCCATTGAACTTCATCAATTGGGCCAACAAAAACTGAACCAATCGTACTGGATCAGTTTGGTTTCGGTTTTTTATTTTCTAAAACCAAAATGGTTGGTTCAGTTCAAAACCGAACCATGAACAGCCCTATATGGAGTAGTTGTTTTCAAGCACAAGCACCACATCAATGGCTGAGTCATACATATTCTGTGCTAGGTTGCCAACTATGAGCATAGAGGAAGCGGGTCTGAAGGAAATGGAGATTATGAACAAATGGCAGGAGACGAACATGAAACTCATGGAGGAAGCCAATTCCGCGTGGCACAGAGACCCCTGGAAGCCAGGACCGCCCGAAGAGGACAACGAGGATGATGACGATGCTGCCCAAGATCGGGCGAGGGCTTTTGACGACTGGAAGGATGAGAACCCTCGAGGCGCTGGCAACAAGAAGCTTACTCCTTGTGGTTGAAAGATTGGTCGATAAATTTAAGGGATTAATCCAGAATTATAGAGTACTAATCGGGATTAATCGGAGAAGTCAAAGATTTTTAAAGGTATATTTTCCACTTGTGTTCTGTACCCAGTCTATTTGACACTGGTTTTAAGCACTTTTATAGTTCCTTCATTGATTGACAGTTAGTATTACAAAATTTTGTTGCAGTGTTTAGTGTATTTAACAAGAATAGTTTGTGTAGTACTTGCAATAGTTACTTGTAATTTACTGTAATTGCTGTGACTTGGAAAATCTTGTTGAGTACCAATGCACTTAAATTTTGACAGATCTGTTTTGGGTAAATATTCCAATTTAGTTCAGATTCTTTCGTTTTGCTTTATGAGCTTAATCAAGTCTAATTTTTGAAGACTTAGCTCGATAAAGAAGGTTTCTGGTTCGACATTGGATTGGGCAGGAATCATCTTATATGTTAAGCTCGAGCTTGACTTTAAAATCGAAAAAAATGTCAGATTTGACTAGATACATTTGGTGTATGTATATATATATATATATATATATATATATATTCATGATTTTTTTATAATTAATTAAATACTAGAAGAGTTGAAATGCAATCTAGTTAACCCCTTAACTTAAAATTGAATATCATGACATGTGGTGTATGTGGGACCCACGGGTCAATCGTAGATTCATAAGGTCAATTAATCAGTTGACTTTTTTTGTTATATACATATGATGTTCGATACTTAATACGGATCCGAACTCCACCAAAAAAACATCTCCCTCCGCTGACTCTATTCCTAGTTCGATAAACATGGGCAATGGAACAGCGTACATTATTAAACATTACATCGTTACGTTACATTCGTGTCGTGTCAACCAGACTTAACGTAGGGCGGGTCGATGAAGACCCACTCGAAGACCTGCTCGTATTGCATCGCCGCGTTTTCCCATGTGCAGTCCCTCTCCATGCCTCTCTGCATCAGTCCCGCCCACGACGCCTTGTGCTCTTTGTACGTCAGCATCGCCACTCTCAGCGCCTGTTCGAAAAGCCACGTGACAATCAGTCTCGATATGTTTAGTTTAAGAGAGTTAAAGACAATAACGAGACAGTTGACTTACCGCCAACATGCTTTCCTTTGACAAGGGAGTAAAAGTCCACCTGCAAGAGTCAAACCCACCATTAAATGTGATAAGAATGTCCTAGAAGTAGTGTTCTAAAAATCTAATTTTCGATTAATCCTTTAATCTGATTAATCTATCATTAGTCCCAAAAGGTCCTCTCTGTCTGACTAGCTCCTAGAGTTTTTTTTAGAACACTGCCTACACATGATACTAAAAACTATAGTATGAATGACTAAAATCTTCGAACACAACAAGAACATGATATCTGGTTTGAGAAGTTACAAAAGGATCGCTAAATTTGTGAGAATCTGCATTGTTGTCTTCCTTATACAGAGGTAGGTATGACAACACGATGGGTCTAGTGATCCTATTCCGGTTCTCCGTCACCTTGGATCGAAAATGCTGAATTCCCGTCGAATTTGAGTATTTTGCCTCTTTACAGAAATAACAGAGTAACGGGTTTAACGATCCATGTCCCCTTCACTGTCGAATTAGGGATATTAAGTGTCTGTCGAATTCGAAGTGTTTAATGATCCATGTCTCCTACCCTATTGAATCAAAAATACTAGATCCATATGATCCCTATAAAGAGATAAACTACTTCGATGGACACCCAATCGATCTGATTGGTAAAGCACGATATCACTAAATCTGTCTCCGAATCATGCCTATTGTCATTCATAGACTACAGAAGGTAGAGGCATAGGAAACTCGTAAATGTATTAAAATCCGACTTACCTAGAAACTCAAATTAATAAGTGAAGACTTAAACTGCTCTTCTAATTCATATATTTTTGAAACGCTTCGACAATTATAAGACAAAACCTAAGAACACGAGTCAAAGGTTTCAAGGGGAAAATGCATACCCTGTGCCCTCTTCTTCCGGGCCCCCAGCAATGTGTGGCTTGAAGGTTTGCACTGTGTCCTGAAAATACGAAAGAAAGCGTTCAGTTCATAGATAACGATAACGATTCACAATCCATAGCAGCATTTGATTTCTTGACACTCTACTTACTCTCAACCCTCCCGTGCTGTGGACGACCGGGACAGTTCCATATCTCATCGCATACAACTGATTCAGCCCACAGGGCTCAAATCTTGAAGGCATCAACAATATGTCACATCTGCCCATTCATTAACAAGCCAACGCAATCAATCGTTATTTGCAAGAAGAATCGAAACATGTACATAAAAACGCGAGCTCAGGTTTAGAATTACCCTGCAGTGATTCTATGAGAAATCGGGACGTTGAATCCAACCCATCCCCGGAACTTGTCCTTGTACGTTGCTTCAGCCGCTCTCATCCAGTCTTCGCACTGTGGATCCCCCGACCCGAGCATAACCTGATATTTTTTTTATTTTTTTTACTTAAACGGAGAATTCAAGAAATGATCAGGTCGTGAAGCTAAACCCGTATGTAGAACTCACTTACGAATTGAACATCATCCTCCATGAGCTCGGGGATTCCCATTTGAATCAGGTCGATGCCTTTCTGGTAGTCCAGCCTCCCGATGAATCCAATCTGAAAAAATCACGACTCAAGTCAACAAAAGTCAAACCGAAGAATAGGCCAACGAGCGTTATAGCAGAAACAGATTCTACCATCGGGCAGTCGGGCCTGATGGGAAGTCCTAATTCCTTCTGTAACGCAACCTTGCATTCAACCTGCATTTCATTTTCACAAACACGACTTCTGAGAGCCAAGATTTGAAAAAAGAACGATTATAGAGATATATCCAGCACGAGAATTTGGCAACCTTCCCAGCGAGATCGTGGATCGAGTAATGGGAAGTAATGTGCTTATCCGAGGACGGGTCCCATTCATTAGCATCAATACCGTTTGTGATACCTGGTTATACCAACAATCCCGTTTAGAAAACGATTTGTTCAGAAAAATGTGGCAACCGGGATACGATGTCAAGCATACCGTTTAGGACACTCTTTCGGCTGCCTAACAACTCTTGAAGACCATATCCACCTTCCACGGTCGTTATTTCCCAGGAGTAGCCCTGCAAGTATAAGGTAAGCTTCAATATGTCACCATCGTCACAATATAAGTATAACACAAATGTGGCAATATGCAAAACCTTTTCTCTTTAGCTTGACTGTCAAGTAAAGGTTCTAACCCTAAACATGGCAAAAACAACTGATAGGTATGATTATGGAAGGTTCTGACCTGACTGACTGTCAAGATACGATCAGCTGTCACAATTGCACTCTTTAGAACATTGACTGCTTCGCCTTTGTCAAGAGCGTGTGCTCTTGCCCACTCTGGGAAGACCCATCCCAGCGCTCCATACCACTCCGGGGAAAGCCCAAAATTCTCATAAGTCACTGCAGGCTCAACTCCCTTGCAAAACCAAGGATATTGTCTTAACATGCCAATCATCATTGAAAATGGAGAAAATTGCAAAAATGTGCCCTATTATATGACACTTTTGCAAAAGGGTGATGTATTGTTTGTTAATGGAAAAACGGTAGAATGTGTGTATTTCTTTGCAAAATGTGTGTATTTTTATAACAATGACGGAATTGCCCATGAAATTAAGAATTAAAACTTTTATAACAATTTTAACTTAAAAATAGTATAACTAAAAATTAAATTACAAAAATTGATCATAATTTTTTTAATTAAAAGATAAAGATAGAAAAACTTTTAAAATATTCATTTTTAAAATAATTAATTAATTTCAGGGATAATTTCATCATTTTTATATAAAAAATACACAATTTGCAAAAGAAATGCAAACAACACACCACTCTTTTGCAAAAGTGTCATACAATAGGACACTTTTTGCAATTTTCTCTTTAAAATATTCCAACATATGAACTAAATACATAATTTACCTGATGTGCGAGATTGTGTATGATGAGAATACTTCTAGCATCTTTGTAAACTCCATATTGACGATATTTTCCTGCCAGAAGTCTACACAATACAGAAGAAACGCTATTATTAACTAAAAGGCTTCACTATGACATTGATGATGGATAGAGAAATGCCTTACACTGGCACGAGACCAGCATGCCAGTCGTTGACAAGGAAAAGGACTTTTTCCCCGTATGTGAACCCTCCCAATGGAAGCACCAAAGGAGCTTCACAGGCTGCGTGGCAAAGCAAAGTGAACCTAAACTGCACTCCAAACGAGAAAAAGAAACTTTGTTACCATTTTGTGATCAAGGCCTCGAGACTGTAATTGTATAATCGTGATTCTCACCTGATTATCCCCGAAAGCACCATGAGTGTCGCCATATGGATTCCCCGGTCTGTGGTATGAAGGATGATCCACAAATACCTAAAACAGATACTTACACTTTGAGTGTGCACAAGACCAACATTAAGGACAATAAACTATTCCTTACCCAATCAACACCGTCTCTATACTCGTGGAAGAACGCAACCTCCTGCTCCCCTCCAAAACACATCACCTTGATGCGGCGATCCAAATCGAAAGCACCAGAATAGTTCTTGTCTGAGGCAGTGCCATTTTGGTACCTTGGAGAGACAACCATAACGCGATGACCACGCCTAGCTAGCGCTATAGGCAAAGAACCACACACATCACCTAAGCCTCCTGTTTTTGAGTATGGTGCTGCTTCGGCAGTGACAAAAACAATGCTATGGGTAATTCTAGTTTGGAGTATCTCTTCTTCACCGAGGGTAGGAGCTTTTTCCACTCCATTACTCGTTCCCTGTACTTGGGAGTCCACTGCTCCATTTCTATCTGATATTAATTCATCATGTTATAACCAATCCTTCGACTATTTAGCATCAATCAATTAGCTTCAAAGAGTGCAATTCAAAAATCAAAATGAGATACCATAAAACACCACAAAACATCTGGAATATTTGCAAATCATGTAAATTCATTATACCAAACAAAGGGAATCAAATTTCAATTCCATGCCCTTCTCAAACTAATATAAGTTGTATAAGCAAATATTGAATTGTTTTTTATAGTGTCATTGCCTTTCCTGTTCCCAAAAACCAGTAAAATATACTACAAAAACCAAACTTTCTCTATCTCAATTTCATAGTTTAAAAAACCCAAAAGTGCAATTTACATATTCCAAATTAGCAAATCATCTAAGTTCATTATATCAAACAAAGGCTAGTTCCTAAGTCACTCCCATTAAAGGGGAGCAAATTTCAATTCCAAGCCATTCTAAAATCAGTACGAGTTGTATAAGCAATATTGAACTGTTTTATATAGTGCCATTGTCTTTCTAATCCCAAAAACCCAGTAAAATATAAAACAAAAACCAAACATTCTAAATCTCAATTTCATAATTTAAAAACCCAAAAGTGCACATTTTCATATTCCAAAATAGTAAATCATGTAAATTCATTGCAAATCATGTAAATTCATTATACCAAACAAGCAAATTTCAATTCCATGCCATTGTCAAATTAATGAGCTGCATAAGCAATATTGAACTGTTTTTATATAGTGTCATTGCCTTTCTGATCCCAAAAAAAACCAGTAAAATACACAACAAAAACCAAACTTTCTCTATCTCAATTTCATAATTTAAAAAACCCAAAAGTGCAAATCACATAGACTATACAATAGTGAGCCTAAAAAGATCAGAAAAAAGACCCAAAATCACAATTCAACACAGATTCAAGAGAAAATTGAAAAAAAGGGTCAAAAATCAAAAGGTACCAGAATCGTTCAACAAGCGAAACCCAACAACAGAACCAGACGAATCTCGCTCGGCGCCGAGAACCAAACCCTTCTTCTCCTCCTTCTCGTCCTCAACAGCAGACCCAGACGACCCCTCCTTGGAAGCTCTCGAGATCGTCAATCGACCCGATTCACGGCTCCTCCTGGCGAAATGGGAGAGACCCACGTGCCTGAAACCGCCATTGGAGCTGCGCCTGAAGCTCGGTATCGATTTGCAGGACAGGGCTCGAGTGACCTGCTGCAGAGACTCCATGGCCGGAGAAGAAGAAGAAGAAGAAGAAGAAGAAGAAGAAGGAGAGCCACAGAGAGAGAGAGGGATAAATGAAAAATTAATCAAAAAAATAAAAAATAAATAAAATTATTGAAGCTCTCGGTGGTGGAGAGAGAGAGAGAGAGCAAAAAGATAAAAATCGAAAGACAATTGCGAGACGAAAGGGATCGTTTCGCGGATTGTTTTCCGAGAAACCGAAGGAAAAAAAATCCGATTTTTTTCTCTGCTTTATAATTCTATTTTATTTTAATCCCAAAAAAGAAGGCGCGAAAATAGACGACTCGGATCGCGCGCAGGCCTGCGACGGTCAACGACGCGCCACGTGTCCTGTTGCGGGACCCGCGTCACGTGGCGAGATCTATCTGGTAGTGGCGCGAGCGAAGGAGGTGGGGACACGTCAGCAAACTGTGGGTCCCGCAGATTAGCCGACATATACTATGATTTTAGTATTTTAATTTTTAACGGTCATAAAAAAGAGAGATTTACTTCCCAATAAAGAAGATTGTCGACGCGTATCTGTCGCTTTTCTAAGTTCACGTGAGCTTGTGTTTTCATTTTCCTTTTTAAGAATTAAATAAATTAAATATTAATTGCTATTTTTGTATGTTGTAGTTTTAGGTGCATTTTCTGGAAATAATTTCAATAAATTTTGTGGACATAAATAATTGTGGAGACAATATCAATTGTTACTAAAAACAGCTCAACAAAATATAACTTTAGTACAGCAGTCCATTTCTTTGTAAGCTATGGGTGCAATTAAGTCCGCCAAATTTAAACTAAATTAAAGAACCATATTGGTAAGTAGATGATTATTCTGTTGATTATCATATCTTATAATGCAGACTCGTCTCCGACAATATTTCGATCACTTTTGAACTCTATCATACGTAAACTAACTAATAATAAAACAAGTCAGATAGCGTTAAAGGTTAATGTGTGAAAGACTTATCATATGCTATAATAGAGTTATATCTTAAGAATATTGAGCATGTTGGGTTTAGTATGCACTGGATCACGCTGATCAATGTGTGTCTATCCTTTGTTAGTGGTCACCAGTAGGCGTCGCCTCCCTCTCGATAAACCTTCACGAGGTATTCAGTATGAGGATCCACAACCGTCGTACCTGGTCGAGATTAAGAACGAAATATGCTATACCATTATGTCATGGCTGCTCACTGAACTTATATTTTATTAATTCAACGTATGACTTTAATTTTTATTAAAATAATATCTTTAACATAAACAATAACAATACATTAGTAGATAATATGTTTTCACATTCTTATAACCAAACATTAGTTTTAATAGTATATTAATACCGAAAAATGATGTTAATTTTTACAATACCAAATACCATTTATAAGAACTCTTAGTACAAATCATTAAGCATGTATGCCAAATAAAGTAAACTCTTGTTTCATAAAACCAAACATTATAAATAGTAAATTAATTATCGTGACTCAAACTAACTAAAATCATGTCTCCACCCATGGGCCGCAAGGCTCGCGGCCCAATCCTCGCCAGCGCTCGAGTCCGGGCTGTACCCAGTGGGCCGTCTGCGCGGTCCGTTGTTATTTGGGCTTGGGCTTCTCGGGGCCTGGTAGGTCACCGCAGGCCCACCACCCGAACTGGACGAGTCACAGCCAGACCCAACAACAGACCCACGCTTCGTGGACGAGTTCCACTGAGGCCCATAAGGCCCACGCTGCTGCTTCATTGAGCTGTCGCTCCTCACCTTGGCCTTTGCGGATTGGGTTTGGGCCATGTAGCTGGGCACGTTGGTTGGGCTTAAGCTGGGCCGTTGCTGGTGTCGGGTCGGGTTGTGGTGGAGGCCCGAACCCGTGTTCGTGGAGCTCCGGGGCGGGATCGGGTCCATTTCGACCGTCTTTTCGGACATGTTGTCGGTGGAGGCCGAGGTGGCGGTGGCGGCGACGAGGGCAGCGTAGGAGGCCTCGGGAGGGCCAAGGTGACGGGCGTGGTAGGGTTGCGACGACATCCATTGCTCGAGCCAGTTCCAACCCCATTGCGCCTTCTCTCGATCGTTGGCGTAGAGTCCAACGTCTTTTTCGTTCAATCCCATTTGTAACACCTGTTGATTTTGCTCCTGTCACAGATAAACAAACAAAAATATATAAAATTTAATATTAAACAAGAATAAATACTAATATTTAATTATCAAATTCAATTCGACACGTTTTATATAAGATAAACTGTAAAAAGAAGAGGTCGTGAGCTACTCAAATCTTGTAACAAGTAAAAGTGAACTTTCATTTTTGCAAAAAGTGATTGTGAACTTGCAGTATTTTTGTCTAAAATAACGTAAACACTATTTAAATCATTTATTAAAAAAGAAAATATTTTCCCAACTTGAATTTGTCGAATTTTTTCCTTCTCACGCACGCCATCAATATTGTGAATTTTACCTTGTTCAATTACTAAAAATTCTCTCTCCCACTGTTATAATCAAGAGAAAAACTGACGACCTCAAATTGAAAAACAACACTTTTATTTTAATAAATACATACGTGAGGGTTTTTTTGTTATTCATGAATAAATGTACACGTTCTACATAAACAAGAAAAATAAAGTAGTAAGTTCATGTCCACCCTTTTATAATTTATAATATGGAAAATCACAATCATTTTTTATAAATTTTAAATAATTTATAACATTTAATATATTATTATTATATATAAAATGAGGTATAAAATTGAATCGTACGGACCTGATAGTTGTAAGCGTAAGCGAGAGCTCTCTCCCTTTTCATCAACGCGTCGTGTCGTTTTGAGGTATTTTCCCTTGTTTTCTCCGAACTCTGACGCCTGTCGTCCCACTCCCCAATACTGTGTCGTTTTGCGGGGCTTCTCATCTTGCGCTGACCCTCTCTCTCGATTCCGTTGACCCGCACCTCCTCCTCGGTCTCTTGGAGCTTGTCGTGCGTCAGCTGAAACCTACGCGCGCGAACGCGTGCCTGCACGCGCACCAAAGCTTGCATGCACCGCATGGTCATTTGCGCTTGCTTGCGCACGTTGTGGCCCCTCACCAGCGCTTGGAGCCTCACGAGTCCCCTCAGCGCGCGTAGCGCACGACGTGCCTGCGAATTGAAATCGTAAATGAGAACAATAGTTTTGGTCAGGGAAACGATCGAGCTGAACTGTATTTGAAAAATCCGAGAACTAGGGTTGGGTACGGTTTCTAAAATTGAACTGAACCGATCTGAATCAAATCGAACTGTTATATAGTTAAAGGGTATGTTTGGTTTTGGACTCGATTTTATCTGTTGGAACCGTTTGGTTCTCAATTTTTGGTAACTAGTCGGTTTTGTTAGGAATTCTACATGTGATTAGTCTTTCGTGTTAAATGTAGGCTCTGATGTGTATTAGAGCTTCCGTGCTATCAGAGCATGATTTGCACATAACTCGTCGTGCTGGCATGCCAGTGGATCTCATGGCACGTCAAATTAGGTGGGTGAGGAGGATACATAACAATGATTGATTAAGCCATGATTTTCATATAGGCCGGCGGTGGGTTAAAGGGAAGCAACTCAATCTGCCTACTGAAAATGATGGAAAACATTACAGGTTTGGTTCTAGTCTTAAGAGAGTAACGGTTAATGACACGTGCCCACCTTCACCGCACAAATCTAGTTTTGACTAGGAATTTGACCCAAGTTCGTTTAATTCGACCAATAAATTGAGCTTAAATTAAAAATCTAATAGTGACCGGTCACAATTGGATAGTTACAGACAGAACCTACTCGTTGCCTCACATGAATTTCTTGGTATGGTTTGTTGAAATAGGAATCAAATGACCCAGTTCAATCTGGTTCCTTACGAGTATTGTTAAGTTCTGAAACCACGACCACCCACATTATAACTGAATAAAAATTTAAAGAGTTTACCAGGTAGCCTCTGTAATAAGACTGTATGACGGTCGCGGCCCTATCCTCAGTTGAGTAATTATACTGCCGCCCGTACCCTGCCAGCCGAACAACCTTGGCGGCCGCCTGAGCGGCCGCCACCGCAGCTTTCGCCGCAGCAGCCGTCGCCTCCGCCACCACCATGGCATGGCGGTCGCCCCCGTCATCCTCCACCTCCGGCGACGACACGCTTCCCTCCTCATTCGTCACGTCGGGCGAACTCAAGGCCGGAAAATGCTCGAACGAAACGACCTCCGGGGCGTCGTTTTGCCACCTCTCCCCCTCATTTTCCTTCTAAACACAATCACAAAACATTAACACAAACACTAACCATTAGTTCCGACACATACGAACAAGAAACCTTTTCGTGATGCGATTGTGATTTAACATTGGGACTGTCACATGGAGATCGATGGCTTGGTTGTCATGAAAATAAGATGTCATGAACATGAACAATCACAAGGGGACCATGTATTTTTCTCTTTGGTCCTAAATACGTATATATGGGTAGGTCACTATTTAATTGGTACCACCCAACTATATATGTAATTTCACCCACCATATGTACTCATCATTTAAGGCCTAGAAAATATGGCCCCTATCACTACAAATGTTTAAATCAAGATAATTAATGTTCAATTAGTTTTTGTTTAATTATTGATTAATATTTTTTGTCCATCAATTAATTTTTAACTAGTCTGTATAGGCTACTTTGGCATGGCTGACACCTAACATGAAACACTAATTTTTAGATAAGATATTTTAAGCGTAATCAACATATAGTAATATAAAATATCAATAAAGTTATGATCACACATTAATTAAATTAAACCAGTGTTCTAAAAATTTATATTTTGTACGATTAAATTTTGATCAGTCTTCGATTAATTTTTTAATCGAAGACTAAAAGGCTCTCCCCGCTCGACTAGCATTCTTTTAAAACAATGACTAAAATAGTAACCGAGCGATGTATTTTAATGAGTGATTATATGATAATTAAGACATTGTTAACCAACTAATTAATGTGAAATTAAAGGACAAATAATGGGTAATTAAGATTAGATTTAAATTTAAATACCTTTTTCTCCGGCGGCGAGTCCTTGGAGGAGGAGGAGGATTTGAACACTTTCTTCACCGACGAGAACCAACCGCCGCCTTTCTTTCCCATTTCCGGCGACTTTCCGACCGGAGAGCCAAATTAACAATAAAAACACACAATTCAGAGACCATCTACTCTCAAATCCACAACCAACTCCACATTCTCGCTCAAGAACTCGCGATCCTCAAAACCCACAACTTAAAATCCACAAATTTGACAAAAAACACGAAGAACTCGATGATCGGAGCAGCTACTCTGTTTTTCGACCAAGTTAAGGCAATACCAGCAAATTCTGCCGGAAACAGACAATTGAGAGGAAATTACCTGAGCTGAGTACGAGGAAGAGTGTTAAGGAAGATGGGTTGTTGTTGTTGACATGGCGGTGGTTTCATTAAAGGATCAGAACAAAAGGCTTGGGTTTGTGAAAATGTTGGAGACGAAGCTATGATATAAAGATTTGAATTTAGATTTAGAGTGTGAGTGAGAGAGAGAGAGAGAGCACCGAAATGTATTTATCAAATTCACGGGATGGACCGTAGAAGTAAGGGCTCGTGAGCACTTTGAGAGAGATTTTATTTTTGGAGCCGTTCGAGCAAGTTCGATTATTATTTAAATGGATTCAATTATTTAAAACGTGTCTAATCGTATTTCACAAAATGAATTATAAATTATAGTTTTTTGATTCATAGCCTAAAATTGAATAAATAATCTCTTTTTTTATTTCTCAACATGTGACTCAGTCCAAATATGTTACGATATGTATTTTCTTGAAGTTACGTTTCTTCTCATCCGAAAAATTTTAATTTACTATTTTATGTTAATTTTAAATTGATGTAAATATATATTAGTTCGTGTACATTGGTTAAGAAACAGAATACCTCTCGAATTGATAATTTGTCGTTTAAAGTGAAGGTCTAATCCTTAAATTTGTATTAAAACCGAAGAGTTGAAGCATGTACACTTGTATTCTTATTTGTTTTGTTATAAATAATGGCAGTCTTTCGGTTTCAATCAAACACTCAGGCACTTCAACGGTTTAAGCCTCACATTCGTAACGGTGCAACTGTAATTTGAAGCTTTGCACAATATAATTTTATAGGTAGATAAGAAATTGATGTAATTTTCGAAAAAATCGAATCCTTCAATTTTCTAAAAATTTATATTTGATTTTCGTGTTTCTCCATCATGGAAATGTTATATTAAAGAATCAAAATAAATTAGATAACTGATAACACGTTCGGACTAAATCAAAATAAATTAATGATTAAAAGTTCCAAACATCTGCCTTGTCTTTCAGTATATTAAATCACCAAAAGTAACATTTTCTATAGTATTTATTTTTTGATATTTGTATTCTAGCTCGAAATTAAAGTTGATTTATAGAGATATGTCTAACAGTAACAGGTCACAACTTGCATTTTATAAGTCTTGATTATAATAAATGTGAATATAAAAAAACTCAAACTTTAGGTTATAATGTTTAATTATGTCAAATAATTTCCACACCAAAATAAAATTAATAACCGACTATGTCGCTACCACCTAACGCACGTATAATAATATTGCAATTCACGCAAAGAGTTGGTATTATGGTCGTCAACAAAATAACTTAATTTGCCATTAAAGCTAAGTCATGCTTCATTGCCAAGAACCATTTTATCAAGTACTACTCTTGTTTTTTAAGTTCTAAATATATTTTTAAATTTGTATATACAAATAAAATATTTGATAATAATTTATTTAAAATAAAAACTCAGAAGTCATCTGCATTTTTTGTTTTTAATGTTTGTTTTTGGATTTTTCTTGCCCTTGTGGAGGAGCAATGTCAATTTCATGGAACCCAATAAAGAGGGCATTATGGATAGACCACATAAAATCAATCAATTTAATTTAATTCATATAACTTATTTTTGTTATATTTTGTTTGGTGAGGTGTGAATGTGTTTCAAGTGTGACACCCACATTTTGCAAACCCAATAATAACCATCAACAATACAATGACCTATTAATTTGTTTGTAGAATTATGGGAAAAATACATTTTTGTGCATCTAAATATACACTTTTAACACTTTTATACCTTAACTTTTTTTTTCTTTTTTAGTACTCTAAATTTCATTTTGTGACAACTGGCTAATTATGTACTAAAAATGGCCCTAAATTTTGGTTCAATTCATGTGTATTTGGTTCAACTCATGTGTATTTTGGTTCAATTGATGAGTATTTTGGGAAAATAGCCCGGAAGTACCTTGAATTTTGGTTCAATTCATAGGTATTTTGGAATTATTGTCCCAAAATGAAATTCAGGGTATTGGAAAAAAAAAGGTTAGGGTATGAAAGTGTCAAAAGTGTATATTTATGTATACAAAATAATTCTTTTCCCTAGATTTAATGCTAAAACTCAAAGTTTAACTCGCATTTTGTTTTTGATGAGACACCGTAACGGTTTGAGCCTTATAATATTAATAGAGAGAGATTTAGTTTCGAACTCTGTTGTAAACGAGGTGAGAAAAAATTAAATGATAAATTTATGATATGATATAATTCACAAAACTCTTTTTGTACATCGATTTGACCAACATTATCATTATTATTATTTAGATGAAAATGTAATTTCTAAGCAACATATGTATAATCCAATTGGAAGTAAGCATCAACCACCTAAATTGAGAGATCTCAACAACTTTAATCTAATAATTAGACAGTAACATTCTTGACTTCACATCTTATTAAGGTTTGGTGCAACATGTCTATAATTGGCACTTACCTTATTCATTTCTATTGATTAAATTAAATAAAAACCACTATTTTTTCATGCCTTGTGATTGTCGATGTTAATGGGCTTGCGTTTTGGGTCGTATGGGAGATTTGGACCAATGGTTTTAATAGTATAATGGGCCTTACCAATGGGTCCCTTTCATTGCTTCAAGGCCAACCCATTTTATTTTATGTCATTTAATATTTTTTGATGTATGGATTTATTAATATAAGTATATAACTATCATATCATCCATTGATAAACATAAAATTAAGAAAATTAAAGTGTTAAAAATTAAAACTAGGGAGGAGCATTTTAAACCCAAACCGATCTCGAACCAAGAATCGAGCTGAGTTGAGTAGTTACTGAAAATGGAGAATCGTGATTAATGGGTCAATTTTAGTTATGAGTTTAAGATTTAATTTCAATACAGTTATAGTTCTTAAAACTCGAAACTGGTAGTTGAATGATAAAAATTGAACTATTTCACTTTACTTCTCATTCGCCCACGTGCGTTATTTATCATTTATTGTTATTTTACTCGTGAAAATTATACTTCGATGATTTCGAGACCGTTTTCACCCCGATTAAAACGAATGAAATTATATAATTATGATATTTTAATAGTTTTATTTGTTAAATCAATAAAATCACAGCCCTAGCTTAAGCTTCACTCTGCAAAATTCGAGACAAAAACAGTCAAAAGTGACAGTTGAGAGAGAGAGAGAGAGCGATCGAGCTCAGTGAGTCACACTCGGACTCGGCGACGAAGCGAAGAGAAGGTAGCGAGTCAGACCCAACTCAGCGATGTTTCACCACAACCAGCCGGTGAGTCTCTCTCGTCGATTCTCGTCTCTCTCTGCCAATTCGATTCGCGAAACTGGTGAATTTTCCATGGAAGCATTTGAAAATCTGTGATCGGAGGTTCCGCATTTTCTCTCCGGCCAAACGGAGCATCTGGGTTTCTAATGCATGTTTAATTTGAGCCCTCGGAGCTTATGTTGCTTCCTGTTTAGGCGATGTAGTGTCTGATCTCTGAATTTGTATGAATTTTATGTCAGCTTCTGGAATTGAAGTTTTGATATTTGGGTAAAAATTATTAGGGTTCAATTTGGAGAATCATGTAAGCGCCAAGTGAATTGTGTATATGGGTGTTGCCTTTTATTGAATTTTCAGATGATGTGTTTGTATTTAAGATTTGAACTGTATTTGGGTGATGCTTTGTCTTGAATTTTCAGAAAATGTGCTTGTGTTTGACACTTAGACTGTGAAATTGGACCATGAAAATGAAGGAAAGAGAAGGAACCAAGTGATTGGGCATAGTATTTCTTCAATAGTTGGTTATGTTTTTGTGAAGAATAGTTGTTTATGCTGTTTCACAAGTCACAATTTTTTCAGTTTGAAGCTAGATAGTGTTTATTCTTTATATTGATGACAAAAATGTGTCTTTGTATCATGCATGCAACACTTTTCAGATGATATGTTTGCATTTGACATTTAGACTGTATTTGTGTGATGCTTTGTCTTGAATTTTCAGAAAATATGCTTGTATTTGATATTTAGACCGTGAGGTTAAAAGATGAGTATGCATAAAAGAGAGGAAACAAATTGATCGAGTATCGTTATTGAATACTTGTTTGCTTGGAGATGATTCTATGTTGATTCACATGTCACAACCTTTTCTGTTTGAAGCTAGATAGTGTTTATTCTTCATATTGATGACAAAAATGTAACCTTGTATCATGTATGCAACACTAGAGGTTACAAAATTGATTTAAAAGACACTTTCTTGCATAAGTTTTGTTCATTGTTACTTTCTTTTGTACGCCACACGGTGAATGTGGTTTTCCTGAAGTAGCCGAAGGGAAAGGGTCATGCTCTTGTTGTAGCTTGTGCTGTATGAGATGTTAACCAATTGTCATACTCTTGTGCTGTCAGGTTCCACTTCAGACAAGGGGATTGCCTTCCCAGGATTCATCCGCATATATGGTTGTGGATCAGAAAGAAACCAGTGTGGCCGTGAAGGATGAATTGCAGAATGACGGATTTTCAAAAGCGGAAACCCTCATATATAGTTCCAAGGTCGTGAAGAATATTTCAAGAGAACTTCCGAATTTGGCGTTCTCGTGTATTTTTATTAGATAAAAATTTCCCCTGTGATTTTATTTTGTTCATATGTTACAGCACAGGCTCAGTTTTGTTTTTTGGTTCAACTTAGAATAATTATATAAATTCCATTTGTAAACTGATCAATTTGTTATGAGTAGATGCTGATAGTCTTGTCCGAATATTTAAATATAGAGATAGAGCGTTGTTCACTGACTGCAATAATTTAATGTGTGCAGAAGCTTCAAGATGATCTACGATCACTGGGGCTGAAAATCAAACAGCACGAGGACCACATAAAATTTCTGAAGAGTCAGAAAAACAAATTAGATGAATCTGTTGTTGATTTACAAGGTACGGTTTGAAGTATTAAGCTGTTAAATACAATTTGTATTCTAAGCTATTGGATTGAAGAAACATCATCTCAAGATGGTTGAATTGACTAGATCTTCTGTAGTCAATGCCTCTTGCTCCCTGTTTTAATAATAATAATATTTGCTGAGGCGAGGTTGAATTTCATGAGTCTGGTAGAAGTTACACCTATTAGTTTAGATGATGAAGTATTTTGAAGTTTAAATGTCTAGAATGTATTATACACATGTACTGCTTTTATAATTTTCACCCACTAACGAGCTATATTTCAGTTAGTATTGGGAAGTATCAGCCTTCAAGTGCATCGGATATTGAAAATATGGACTTCTCCTACATTCAGAATGAGGAGGAGACCACCAAACAAGTTCTAAGGCATGACAAATCAGCGGCAGGAATTTTATGCCAGTTAATCGGTCGTCATGGCGCTCAGGTTTCTAATCTTCCTTTTACTAAGGACGTCCTTGGCATAGTTGCGATGATTGGAAAAGTAGACGATGATAATATTAACAGGTTTGTTCATCTCTATATCTGTTTCCATATTTTTCCGACAGTGTGCTCTAATCAGTCTTAATAATATTGTGCAACGAAAGAGAATGAATTGATTTTACAGTGCCCACACACGCAACATTTCATAATGATACTACAGTCTACATGTCTACATTAAATGATTTTGTGGTTTCGAGTTTATATAAGTGAAGCAACAATGTCTCTATTCTAAATAAATAGTGTTATCAAAATTAGTAATTTATCAGTGTCACATGTACATTTTCTTATAATTTGGAATTTAGGCTTTTTTCAGAGTACTTAGGATTGGAGACTATGTTAACAATTGTCTGCAAGACTTTTGAAGGCGTCAAGGCTCTTGAAACTTATAACGATGAAGGTTCCATAAATAAAAATTTTGGTCTTCACGGGCTTGCAGCTTCTACCGGGAAGGAAGTAGATGGCCGTTTTTTGGTAATTTGTCTTGAAAATTTAAGGTATGCGCCATTTCCGCCGTTTGTCCGGAAAAAAAGTGTGAGGTCGTAGATTGCAAACATTCTTCTTTTATAATGCAGACCATACGTCGGTGGGTTTGTAGCAGATGACCCACAGAGGAGACTCGATCTCCCAAAGCCAAGATTGCCCAACGGGGAGATGCCTCCTGGCTTTCTCGGGTTTGCTGTGAACATGGTGGATTTGGACAGCACAAACTTGCTTTCCGTCACTCCTCTCGGGGATGGCCTCAGGGAGACTCTGCTTTATAACCTTTTCTCTCGTCTTCAAGTATATAGGACAAGGGCGGAGATGCTACTTGCTCTCCCTTGCATAAGTGAAGGAGCTCTTTCTTTGGATGGCGGGATGATCAGGAAAACCGGTGTCTATTTCCTGGGTGACAGGTACGAATCATTTTCATAGGCAGCAAAAAAAAAACTAGCGTAGAGTAATGCTTGCTTTAACATTTTTCTGGATTGCCAAATGCAAGATTCTATTAGTTTCGAGTGATATAGTAATTGTCAACTCAATAGTTTATTTTTGAAAGCTATCATATTTAGGGCTACTTGGTTATTGTAGAAAACCCTAAACCGAGAATGACCCATAGGAGAACGGGTAGCTTCTGTAAATTTCTGTATTCATCATTTCTCAAGCATATATGAACTTAACCTTAGACAAGAGTTGCTTCTCAAGATTAGTTTTGGAGCACAATATCAAACATTCACAAAATATTAGTTCACATATAATTCCCGATTCAGCTTCATTAGTACATGGGCGGAGCCAACAAGGGAAATATTAAGATTTTGACCATCTTTCAATTTTTTGACTCTTATACATTACTATTTTGTGCATGCACAGTTATTATTTTGATATTATTGGTATACCTTAACATTTAAGGATTTTCCCGTCTAGTTTGACCCTTTAGGGTAGATGTAGACGTGAGGTTCCGAAAATCATCAGGCTCGAGCCCTCGAATATGAGATTCTGTTAGTTTTAAAAGCTATTATATTTAGGGCTAATTGGTTGTTGTAGAAAACCCTAGCAGCAAAACTGCGTATCCTTGGAATTGCATCAAACA
This sequence comes from Geranium rotundifolium, assembly GCA_963920655.1. Taxonomy (NCBI): domain Eukaryota; kingdom Viridiplantae; phylum Streptophyta; class Magnoliopsida; order Geraniales; family Geraniaceae; genus Geranium; species Geranium rotundifolium. The sequence continues at coordinate 36,657,224 of OY987318.1, forward strand.
TTGTAAATGTCAAACCGAGAATGACCCTGAGAATGTCTAGCTTGTGCAAATTTCTGTATTCACGGTTTCTTAAATGTGTGTAATCTTAAACCTAGACTAAAGTTCTTTCTCGAGATTAGTTTTGGAATAAAATATCAGCATACTCGGGAGACATGCATCTGAAACCTAAAACTTAGACAGAAACTCACAAAATATTAATTCACACATAATTAATATATGTGAATTACTTCCATGCTTTCCAGTTGTGATTTTGACCATCTTGCAAAAAACTCCAACTCGCATAGCTAACTATTTTGATATTACCAGTATGACTTAACATTTGAGGATATATCTCGTCTTTTTTGATCGTTTAGGGTAGATGTAGACGTTAGATTCCGAAAACCATCAGACTCGAGCCCTACAGAGCAAGAGAAGCGTGCTGAAACCGAGAGCCAGCTAAAGGAAGTCAAGTGGAAGAGGGAAAAGATACTGGAAGACATACAGAGGGAGCGACAGCTAATGGAGCATACGAAATTCAGTTTCGAGAGAAAGAAGCAAGAGTTCGTCAAATTTCTAGCCACAACCTCATTACACGACACTCAGGTTAAAATCTCAACGTCCTATCGAACTTAGCGTATCTTTGAGTAAATTATGAACTCTGGTGTTTCATGCATTACAGCAATGTTAAAGAAATGGGGCTGTCCATGATGACACTGCTTGTCAACCTTAGTCTTGGGATCCATGTTTTTGTCTGGTTTTTTGACTGTTTTAAGTCAAAGCCTATGGACTTTGGTGAAGCAGGGCTTGGATCAAGCACCCACCATTTTCATATTTTGGATATCATTACTTACCATAACTGTGGTGGAGCTGCAAGGAACTGAGCTTATGCAAGGGAATGGCTTACATGTAAAGACGACTAATAGTGGCATAGTTGAATCTTGTACTTTTACATGGCCTTGTTGATTACTATTTTGTTGGAAAATATTTTTTGAGATAGTTCTTTTAAGTTTCTTTTTTCACTTTGTGTTGGATGTAGGTGTGTAGTAACTTTGTTAAGGCTCGTTCGAGAAAAAAAGTTTGGCTCGAGTTCGAATGAACTTCAGGGTTGGATTCGGCCCGACTCATTTAGTTTTCATTATTTACTTTATTTTTATTTTTTTTGAAGGAAAGCGAATTTTATTTAAGAAAAAGTAACTAACCCGACATCAAGCCGGACAGCTGAAGCTACAGTTGGTGGGACAGACGCCTCACCATAATCTCAGCTACTGTTAATTAATGCATACTTGGCCAATTCGTGAGCCACTTTATTACAAGTCCTACGAGCGAAACTTAGAGTGAGATCACCCTCTGAGGCCGGAAGGAAGCGTCTACGAGCGAAACTTAGAGTGAGATCACCCCCTGAGACTGAAAGGAAGCGCCTAAAGTCGTGGAAGTAAAAAAACTATAATCATGTTAATTAAGAACATACTTAATTATATATTAAAAGAGCTCGCTTGAGATATTTCCAAACTTTGATAAATCGCGATTGAGCTCGTTTTCTAAATAAATATGACTTTGAGTTCAAATTTAATTTGAGTTTGATTATAATAAGTGATAGTATGATATTTAACGAATTGAGTTCGAGTGGCTTGTTAATAAATAATAATATAAAGTTCAAAGAATTAAATGGTAACAAATAAAATTCAAAATTAACCTCTATATTGGACGTTGGGGTCATATAATTATATTAAATCAATCAATAGTATAATTAATTGTGAATTATGCTGTCCAATAAGGCAATAACTATAAACTATTTGAGCTTTGTATTTAATTAAATTAATAAAATAAAATAAACTATTGGTTAATAAAATAACAGTTATCAGTTTCCCTCTCTTTTTTAACTGTTGAGTGAGAGCTAATTAAGGAACTGGCACGAAAACGGCAAGTCACGTCGACCGTTGGATCTCAGATTAATTGCAATAATGATACGCAATTTCGACGGTCACGATTGTATCTCCCCCACCGGGCATGGAGAGAGAAAAAAAGCAGAGCCAACGAAGAAAGGAACCTCTTTTGGTTTCAATTCAGGCTGTTTCTGTTTGGTTCCTGAGAAAACCGATTTTCCAATCCACTTTCTCTCTTCTTCTCGCCCAATTCCTCCGAGCGCCTTGGGTCAATCAATTCCAGGGAAAATCGATGAACGAGGCGGGGATTTGAGCGGGAAGAAGAGAGAAATCGGAGGCGATTTCGTGTGATTTGATCGGGATTTGGGTTTTAGGGCAAGTGGGTGGGTTTGTTTTGGGGTCGATTTCGGAGGGTTTTTGATGGATTTGGAGAGCATCGAGTGTGTCTCCTCCGTGGAGGGTCTCGACGAGGACGAGATCCACCACCACAATCCTCACCATCTCCACCACCAGTTCTCGGCGTCGAAGCCGTACAATGGGGGTAACGGGATCGGCTCCGTGAATGTTCCCGGAGCCGCCGCGATCTCTCCGGCGAGGAGCGTGCATGAGCTGCTCGAGTGCCCTGTCTGCACCAACTCAATGTACCCTCCGATCCATCAGGTTCGTCTTGTGCGTGTTGATTCAGTTTTTAGTGTTGTGTTCGATTCGATTTGTTGAGCTTGATGGGTTTTGATTTGATGAGGTTGAGTTGGAGTGCAAAAATTGGGAACTGATTTAACCACAATTTTGAGGCATTGCTTATAAGATTCGGTCAAGCTGTTTGATTTTGCCATATCCAGGTGAATTATTGATGGTTTTGATGGGATGATCTTGAATATGACTGCAAAAGTTGAGAAAATAAATTAATCATAATTTTGAGGCATTGTTTATGTGATTGGTAGTGTTGTGAGTTTATGGACGTTTAGGTTTAGCTTTTGAACCAATTTGGGGATGATTTCAGGTGTAGCAATTCAACCAGTAATGACAAACTTGTTAGTGTTATATGAGAATTTGTTAGCATTCTGAGCTTGTTGCGCTCTATTCGATTTCGTCATTTCCAGATGTAGTAGTGAGGATTTGTTGAAGACTTGAAGTTGATGGTTTTGGTTTGATGAACTTAATGTGGGAGTGCAAAAATTGGGCAAATGAATGAATCAGAACAATGAGGCATTGATTTTAGGGAAAATTGCAAAAAAGTGCCCTATAATATGGCATTTTTGCAAAAGGGTGTTGTGTTGTTTGTTAATATCAAAAATGTGTTTTTTGCAAAATGTGTTTATCTTTGTAAAAAACGATGAAACTGCCCCTGAAATTAATATAGGGCACCTTTTGCAATTTTCTCTTGATTTAATGAGTTTGTGGACATTTAGGTTTTAGTTATTGAACCCGTATAGGATTATATGAAAATTTGTTTCTCACAATGCTTGAACTATATTGGAGACCTTTTTCATAATCTATTGGCATTTCTCAAAGATCAGAGTTGTAAGGATTTAATTTCATTCACTTTGTTTATGAACCATATTGCATTTGAGTTTTGTATAACGAGCTTCGATTTCTTAACAAATTGAATTCTCTCACAGTGCCACAACGGACACACGCTCTGTTCCACCTGCAAAACGAGAGTACACAACAGGTGCCCGACCTGCAGACAGGAGCTTGGGGATATCAGGTGCTTAGCACTCGAGAAGGTGGCCGAATCACTCGAGTTACCCTGCAAATACTGCTCATTGGGATGTCCGGAGATATTCCCTTATTATAGTAAACTCAAGCACGAGGCGCAATGTAACTTCAGACCGTACACTTGCCCATACGCCGGTTCAGAATGTGCTGTCGCCGGTGACATTCCTTTCCTGGTTTCTCATCTTAGGGACGATCACAAAGTGGACATGCACACTGGCTGTACGTTCAACCATCGGTATGTGAAGTCTAATCCCCGTGAAGTAGAGAACGCCACTTGGATGCTTACGGTACGTTTTCTTGCTTTGGGTCTCTGAATTGAATTCAATCTGTCGTAACAATGCAAGGTTTAGTTTTCTTTTGATCGTTTCAGATATAGTAATGCTTGATTTCACTCTCATTCAAAAAGTGGGACATTTTTTTTATGGTTGCTTTGCATTTCATATCAGGTTTTCCATTGTTTTGGCCAATACTTCTGCCTCCACTTCGAAGCCTTCCAGCTCGGCGCAGCCCCCGTCTACATGGCGTTCCTCCGCTTCATGGGCGACGAGAACGAGGTTCGAAACTACAGCTACAGCCTGGAGGTCGGAGGAAACGGCAGGAAGCTGATATGGGAGGGCACGCCCCGAAGCATCAGGGACAGCCACAGGAAGGTGAGGGACAGCCACGACGGTCTCATTATCCAGAGAAACATGGCGCTCTTCTTCTCCGGCGGGGATAGGAAGGAGCTGAAGCTGAGAGTCACAGGGAGGATATGGAAGGAACAGCAAAACCCAGATTCTGGTGTGTGCATTCCAAATTTATGTACCTAAAACAAAGGAATTGTCTATAGGAGCATTTTTTTTTCACTGGTCGTGTTTGTTGGTTGTTGTGTGTGTTGTGCCTATGAAAATATGATTCAGTATGGTGTATTGGATGGAAAGTATTGAGACTGTCTGTAAGTTCACTCTTTGAATTGTATAATAAGCAGCTTTTTTGGGCTTGTTCTTTTGTTGACTATCAACAATTTTGTAATAATCCTCGACTTGTTTGACTAATCTTTGATAAGTCCCCGATTAATTCTTTGCAATTCCCGACTAATCTTTTAATTCGATTTGCTTTTCGATTTATTCCCAACTAATCTTTAGGAAGCCCTTTTTGACCAACTAGCACTTGTCATTTTTTACGACATGAAAACCATTTTTCATGGAATATGAAATATTATTACGACTCGCGGGTATTGGGTCATTTGGATACATTTTCTGCCCTTATGTACTTTCTGAAACACTCATAAGTCCATTATGCCCACCCGTCGAACTGGTGCCTCGACGGGCTTAAACTACCCATAACTAAACCATTGTAATCAATGTTCTTGTATCTTCTCGTCTGTTACTCTGGTTCAAACATGCTCGCTTTGGACTTTGTCTACCCTTGTGTGCCCAAACGACACATCCAATAACAGTCCTTTTATGACTTGTAGGTGAAGAAACAAACTCAAATGAGCAAACAAATTTTCATGAATAATAATCTGAAAAAAACAAAAACTTTACTCAAATTGGGCAAAACCCATTTTCCAATAAGGGGAAAAAACCACAAGCTCAGAGTATAACACTCTACAAAACAGTCTCACCAACTTCAACATTTGTAAATACATAGTTGAGTTTCAGACACATGACATCAGTTTCATATTTCAATAGAGGAATGCTAAATCCTAATTGAGAATTTTTTATCCATAAACTCTAATTCCGAATCTTTATACCTTACTCGGGTTTTTGTAGCTGATGTGCTCCATCTGCAGGGGCATCCCCATTCCCCTCAGAGTCCACAGCCTCAGCCCCGTCTTCTTTATTCCCAAACAGCTTAGACGGGAGCAAGGAAGCGATGGCGAGTTTCGCGCCTCTCTTGGATGCCTCAACGGCTTCAGCCTCCTTAGCCTTAGCCTCAGCCTTTAGCCTCTCCTTCTCCTCCACGAGCTTCGCCAGTTCCTCCTCTCTACCTTCCTTCGCCAACTCGTTCTTGATAAATTCTTGAACCTCAGAATCAAATTCAACCCCATCGTCATCCAGCATTGTATCAACAACTTTCAGCATTTCGTCTAATTTACCATCATCACTCAATGTCTTCATCATGAAGGTGTAGCTCTCCACGTCGAATTTCAGCTTCTTAACCATCAAGTCAAAGAACACTTTTGCAGTTTCAACATTCCCCGCCTTGACCAGCTGATCGACGAATTTATTGTAAAACGCTAAATTAGGCCTCAGGCCGGACTCAACCATCTTTCTAAAGTACTCGGCTGCATCGTCCGGTTTATTGACCCTAAAACAAGAATCCACCAACAAAGCATAGGTGAACTCGTCGGGGTTGACCCCCTTATCGCCCATTTCACCATAAAGCTCTTCAGCTTCACCTAACATTTCATTATCACACAATTGCTCGATCAAGTTATTGAAAGACGTTGCATCGGGATTGCACCTGTAATCACCCGCTCTCCTGAAAACAGCAATGGCCTCGCTAAACCTCCCTCGAGCGCAGTACCCATCAACCATGACATTAAAGCTCCCTAAATTCAGAGCCAGCCTCATAGGCGGGTCATGCTCCTTGATCATCCTCTCGAACAAGATCATCACCTCGTCGAACTTATCGTTCTTGCTCAAAGCATCCAAAACCGAGTTATAAGCAACAGCGCTCATCTTCTTCACATTTGAATCCAAATCCTCCCCGACAGCCTCGCGATAGCACTGCATCGCCTCCTCCTCCATCGATTTCAGAAAGTAAGCTCTCATCAAGCTCCCACACACGACCCCATCATCAACAACCCCTCCAAGCCTCTCCTTCAGCTCATCATAAAGCTTAAACACAGAATCACCATCCGAGTTCTTCAAACAACCCACCATCAGGTAATGATACGCAACCGGGTCAGCACCCACATTCCCCGCCAGCATCTCCTCCTTCACCTCCAAAGCCCGATCGAGCCTGTCATTATCCACCAACCCTTTGATCAGGATCCTGTAACTCGTCGGGGAGGGCCCGAAGGGCGCGTCATTGACCATCACCCTGTAATGCTCCATCGCCGTGTCGGGTTTTCTGCAATCCAGATAGGTCTGGAGGATCAGGTTGTAGGTGATCACATTCGGGGCGATACCCGCCTGGACGGCGAACCGGTGGAGGGCGAGGAGGTCCGAGTACTTGCCCTGCCGGAGCTGCGCGTTGAGGACGGCGTTGACGGTGAAGACGGTGGGTCTGCAATTAGAGTACACGGAGTGGCGCGTGAAGAGAGCCGCCTCGTCGAGGTCGTTGTCTCGGATCAGAGCGAGGATGCGATTGTGGAGGTTGAGCCGATTCCCGGCGAGGGCCGAGATGGGTTCGGGGAGCTTCGGGGAATTAGGGTTAGGGTTTGAGATGGGTTTTGGGGGAAATTGGGTTTGGGGGCGATTGATCGGAGGCTCGATGCGGAGGCGGCGCTTGCGGCGGCGGCGCTCGGCGGCGGCGTCTTCGGGGGTGGCGAAGGAGAGGCACCGGAGGCGGAGGAACTGCGGCGGCGGAGAGCGGCGGAGATGGTGGCGGTGGTGGCGGAGTGGGGATTGGGCTAGGGTTTTGAGGTGGGTGAGGAAGGTGGGTTTGGAGAGAGCCATTTTTGTGTGGGTTTGGAGATAAAGGTGAGAGCTTTTTTTGTTCTGGTGGGTATTGGGAGGGTTTTGGAGGATGAAGAAGGGGGGAGTTTGGGAACTGGGTTAAGGCTGTTCTTGGAGTGGATTAGTTGACACCGGTATTGGTTTTTAGATTTTGGGCTGAAATCATGGGCTTGGCCCAATGGTCCAACGGTTTGGGATTTATTTATATCCTTTTTAAAACTATTCCACACTGAATTGCAATTAAGTAGAAACTACACATAACCAAACAGGTTTTACAGATAGTCACTTCACCTGACATTTTTTTATCTCGTCGACTCACTTAAAACCTATATTTTTTCTTCGCTCATAATACAAGTCGGCAGTTTCGTCTCTGACCGATTTATATAACCGAAATCGACAGAAAGAAAGAAGACAAATTTTCAAAGCTCGAGAAACCATTTTGCAGTGATAAAAATCTCAGAATTTTCAGATTAATCTTTTATTAATCCTATATAATTTCTTGGTAGTCTTTCAATCGATTAGTTTTTCAAAGGCTCTCTTTTCTCCCAACTAATGTTCAACAATTTTGAGACACTAATATCTTGCCGATATACTTATATGCATAAATATAAATTTTAAGTGAGCTATAAAAATTTAAAAAAGAGAAGGAGACAGACTATTGAACTTACGTGAAAAATGTGTTTGGTTAAGTACATGTAGGTGCAATTATCCTTAATCCTTTTGTTCCTAAAAGTCCTAAACTACATGCCACTGTTTTAATTTCGTTGAGGCGAAATTACTTTTGAAATACCAGTATGTAATATTTATTCCTTTTAAATCTCATTTTACATTATTTCTATATATATTCATAAAATACTCTCATTATTTTCAAGATTCGGACTCACGACCTCTTCACTAAAAATACGAGGCAAAACCGTTGCAACATACTCTCGAGAACTATCAATTTTTGTTAATTACTTCTTTCACTTTACAATTCACCACACTTAAATATCATGTTGAGGCTCAAACCACTAATTTAATGAGCCAAAAAACAAGTTGGTGTAAATCGATATTATATGTATATATATATGTATAATATCACATTTAATGAGCCAAAAAACAAGTTGGTGTAAATCGATATTATATGTATATATTTATGTATAATATCACGTGAATGATAATATGAATATTTGAGCCATAAAAATCTTAATTATTACAACACTCATTATTTGGAAGGGACAAATCATACTTCAATTTATTCGAGAAAATATAATTGTAAGTTCTTTTGAGAGTTTATATATAAATCATGAAATATCCTCAGAATTATAAACTATATATATATATATATATATATGCGCCAATAATTGATTCAACATTATTCACGTGAATCACTACAAGTTGAAACATTTTATTTCACATGATTGCTCCTTTCAAAATCCAAATCTTGTAAAAGGAATGATCGAAAAATATAATATATAGAACCAAATATAACTTTTTAAAGTTGAGTTTGCTGTATCTCTTTAATATTTGTTTCTCTTCTTTTCAAGTGTCGGTCGATTTTTTCACTCTTTATTAACGGTTAAAATAATATTATTTATATATTTTTTGTTTACTTGATATAACATAAACATTATCATGATTTTTTTGTAACATAATGAAATAGGTAGGCGTGTGAACCGTGAAGGCAGTAACATTTAATTTGACGATATATAAATTAAATTCAAAAAAAATTGTTAGTGGAGAAATTATTTATGAGTGGACACTTTAGACTCGTAATTAGTCCCGAGTCAAGAATCAAACCCAACTCGAAATTGACGAAATGTAGATGATGGGTTTTAAGTCTAAATTTAACGGGATCATTTAATATCAATTTAATTTTAGTTCTCAAAACTCATAATTGTCAATTACTTTATAAGAATCAAACCGATTTGAGTCGCTCGCCTCTCGTTCACCCATAATTATATTCTTTATCTTTTTTATTGTTATTTTGTGTACAAACTTTATATTTTGATTCTATTGTAACAATTAAATCTTAACATTCAGTTATAATTAATAATTTTTCATAAATGTAAATTAAATAATTGTGTTGTTGTAAATCGGGCTCAAATCCAGCCTTTAAATTAGACATAAACTCGGGATTGAAAACTAACAATTTCCAATTAAATAAGACTGTGACTAAACCGGCCAACATAACGATTTCTCACGTGGTGATTGTGGGTTTGGTTCCTGTATATTAAAAATAAGTTATAAGTTCCAACCGAATATGACTGGAACTGAACAAGCTAGCATAACTGTTTTTCACGTAGTGATTTTGGGTTTGGTTCCTATATATTAAGAACTAGTTCCAACGGATTTGATCGAAATTGAACCAGCCAGCAACATTATTTCTCACGTAGTGCTTCCAAATGTTTGGTTTTTATGTATTAAGAACCTCAAGGTTTTTCGCGTCGGTTCTGACCAGTTCGAAACCGTGCCCACCATTATAATAGTACATCTCCACAAAAATACATAAATGTATATATATTAGGGAAAATGACACTTTTGTGCACCTAAATATACATTTTTGACACTTTCAAACTATACCTTTTTTTCAGTACCTGAATTTCATTTTGGGACAATAACTCCAAAATATACTCATGAATTGAACCAAAATTCAGGGTAGTTCCGGGAAGTGGCGGATCCAAGGGGGGAGAGGGGGGGCGGGGGGGCACCCGCCCCCCTTGGCCCGGGAATTCGAAAAAAAAATCATATAAATTTTTTCCGAAAATTGGATATGCCCCCCCTTAAATTTTGATATCTATACAAAAACTGTGCACTTAACAACAAAAAGTTGCATGGCTTAGTGGTAAAGGAGTAGTATTTTACTAATGAGTTCATAGATTCAAACTTTGGAATTGACAAACTAGTTATGTTTTTTTCAAATAATTTATGGGCCTAATTTTACTTTTATAGTTGTGGGCTTCTTACAATTATATTTTACTCACTAATTGTATTAATTAAATTTTTTTTTTCATTTTTCACTAAACTTTTTCTTTAGTTTATTAAATTTACTAATTATTAGAAATTGTCAATTTTCTATTCAAATTTATGCAGATATTAAGTACAATAGTGGATCGTTTGATAAACAAATCGAACTAGAGACCAAATTATTAGAGTTTGAAAAGTTCGCGAACCGGCTCACTTTGTATTTATATATACATGAAAGTTAAATTCAAACTCAACTATAAAATAAATAATCAAACTCGAACTAAATTTTGTTATATGCATTTAGTAATTATTTTATTAATTAAATTATTATTTTTAATTAAATATTTTATTTATTTATTAATTAAATAAATAAATTTTTAGTGTAAAATTTTGCCCCCCCTTGACAAATTTTCTGGATCCGCCACTGGTTCTGGGTCATTTTCTCAAAATATCCATGAATTGAACCAAAATACTCATGAATTGAACCAAAATTCAATATCATTTTTGGTAAATAAATGACCAGTTGTTCCAAAATAAAATTGCGGGAACTGTGAAAAAAAGAAAAAAAAGTGTAAAAGTGTCAAAAATTTATATTTATATCACAGAAATGTCATTTTCGTTTATATTTCTAAAAATGATAATAATTTTGTGTAATTATTAGAAAATTACTCCATTGTGGCTTCTCATGAATGTGCGGTACAATAGTACACAGCTCATGGGCTGACCAAAAGACACACGTGGAACTACATGAGATCTTGTCCGAAATTCAGATGACGTGGCAGATAGAGGATCCAGCATATTGGGATGTCATCTACTTTCGTTGACTTTCGAATCGGCACGCAATCACGTGATTTAAGGATCTAAACTATTATTTTCAGTTTTAAATATTAATAGTTTTTTTAACTCAAGATATTTTATTTAAGAGTTACTAACCAATTTTGAAAAAATAGTGAAATTTATATATATATATATATATCTTAATTTATTATTATTATTATTATTTATAACTACTACGTGATGTTAATCGGGTCAAATTGATTGGTTTCCAGAATTATTATGGATGTCTGTTTAAAACATTTTACACTGGGATCACAGAATTTCTCCATTCGTATGAGGTGGAGACTGTGACTCTACATGATGCTAAACGAGTCGAAGTAAATAATTTTGGAGTAATCATCAGTGACTTGTGTTGCGTACTATTCGTTATCGGAACAAATGTTCTTTGTATTGCTCGTATTCAAATGACTCACAAATTTACTAAATATATTTTAATTGACAGTAGCTGAAATATTAGTAAGGGGTCTGTCCTACCATCTGTAGCTTCAATTATCCGACTTGATACCGGGTTATTTATTATTTAATTAATAAAATTTGATGCTACCTTCAAAAAAAATCTTATAAGTTTGATTTGCATTAAAAAAACGTATTTTTATAATGACATCACTTTAATTATTTTTTACAAATAAACCGACGTATTTGGAGTCCTTATGGTAAATTGTGAAATACTTAACTTTGACTATTTATTAAACAACAAATGTTTATGAATTGAGAAGATGTGCACGAGAAGATATAATAAAATCCATACCAATTATTTATTTGCAAAAAGAAACAATTTAATTTAATTTAATTATTGGTTTTAAATAAAGAGAGAGGAGACAAAAGAAAAACTCATCTCTGCTTGCTTTCGAGAGATTGCTCCAATTGCAGAGACAAGTTCTTGATTTGAAGAGAAACAAAGGGTTTTAGATCGAACCTTTCTTCAAAGCTCCACTGGTCAGCTCCCAATTTCACACCCCTCTCTGTGTTTCAACATTTGGTTATGTAAATGTGGTTCCTTTTTTATGTCTGTGGATTTAATCTTCTGTTTGGCTGCCGAGAAAATGGGAAATAGAGGGTTTGCATTTACTGGGAAATCTTGTGGAGGTGATTGGGTTTCTGGGTTTTGAAGATATTGTCCCTAAAAGCCATAAAAATTGAAACTTTCAAAATGGGGATTTTGAGAATATGGGGAATTCATGAATAGATTGTTGTTTTGTGTTTTTTGCTTATTTAATTGCTCAATCAGTTTGTTTCAGCACATTATTTTAATTTTAAGTTGCATGAGCCTTTATGTTTCTTCACTACAGAGGTGATTGGGTTTATGGGTTTTGAAGATATTGGCCCTAGAATTCACAAAAATTGAAAATGGGGATTTTGAGAATATGAGTAAATTATAAATAGATTTATTTAATTGCTCAATCAGTTTGTGTAATCACAGTTTCCTAATTTAAAAGTTACATTAGACTTTCTATTCCTCACTAAATATCAATAATTTTGCTTCTCATGCTTGTAATTACTCACAAGAAGAAAATAATTTTGCAATTACTCATAATAATTAAGTGAAGCAATCTTCACTTAGTTTCGCTTTGAAGGAATAAATCGTTATTGTTTCGCTTTTCACTCTGTTTCAGCGCTTAAAGAAGTGCATTATAGTCTAAAGTAGAGTCATACAATTCTGAATACTATATTCGTATGCATCGTTTTTGTATGAAAGCAATTTATTTTGCCGTTCCGCAGACGCCATTTGCTGAATTTTTTGAGAACGCGTTACATTAGTATGTGTAATGGGCTGCCATAGCTCGAAGCAAACAAGAATAGCCAAACACTTACCCGGCTACGAGGATCCCACCATTCTCTCATCCGAAACTCCATGTAAGTATAGGTCGTGAACCTGATTTCTAGTTCTTGCAAATTTTCAAGTTTAGTTCCTGATTTATTTTTTTGCTCTAATTTGCAGTTACTGTGAGCGAAGTAGAGGCATTGTGTGAACTCTTTAAGAAATTAAGTAGTTCAATAATCGACGATGGCCTCATTCATAAGGTAAGCCTGTTTTCTCGGGTTTTATCATTTCATCGAGCTTTATGGTTAGTTAGTTTGGCGTTTTTGGATGTCTTGCCTCCCGTGCAGGAGGAGTTCCAGCTTGCGCTGTTCAGAAACAGAAATAAGAGGAATCTATTCGCGGATAGGGTTAGAAAAATCTGACTCCCCTACTTTTGATTACATGTAGTTTCCGAATTATGATTTCAGCTGCACTTAGATTTCTAAGACATAGTATTGTCAATTTAATTGTAGATTTTCGATGTGTTTGATGTCAAACGCAATGGAGTCATCGAGTTTGGGGAATTCGTCCGCTCATTGGGTGTTTTTCACCCTAATGCCCTCGTGGCGGACAAAATTGCATGTAAGGCCCTCGTTTTTTCGGTTTTGCGCCTAGTACGAGGAATTGAATTTGTTTTTTTTGTAGTTGCGTTTAGACTATATGATCTGAGGCAGACGGGATACATCGAGCGAGAGGAGGTCAGTGCACACATAAACATACATAAATTCATATTCTTCGTGTTTTCGTATCCATATTATGCGACTCGTGCCTATTTTTTTCAGTTACACGAGATGGTAGTCGCGCTTCTGCATGAATCTGACCTTTTTCTATCCGACGATGTTATAGAAACTATAGTCGCTAAGGTGCATATCTCTCCCACACCATTTCATGCTTTTTTATCAGCAATAACCGCAGGTGTGAGGATTTGAACCTCTCATGTTTTTTTTGGGTACCGACAGACGTTTATGGATGCGGACACGAAAGGCGATGGGAGGATTGATCAAGAAGAGTGGAAAGAGTTCGTCTCCAAGCATCCATCGCTCATCAAGAATATGACTCTTCCGTATTTAAAGTAAGTTCTAGGGTTAATTGCAAATAGTAACGGCGTGCTTATTTTTTCCAACTCGAGCTCTGGGTTATATTGGTGAATTTTGTTTGGGAAAATTTTCTGGCTCTAGTTTAATTTTCGGAAATGTTTTCTTATTTTGTTCTATCAAGATGCGGGTCGGGAATGGTCTGACTGACGAGGGGAAAACCGACGAGCTCGAGTTGGAGAAAAATGAATTTGATTTTTTATAAATAATTCTAAAGGCAGTTTCATTATTTTTGGAAAAATTCATTTTGTTAAGTTCTCATTTACTATTTTGCAATGAAAAAGATTCACAGCTACTAGTTGTAAAAATGGAATAATACACAACCTTTTTTTGCAATTAATTGATTATAGTTTATGCTTCAATAATTAACACATTTAGAATACTTTTGAATTATTTATGTTGATCTATTTTCTCCTTTGTTCTCTTAGGGACATAACATTGGCATTTCCTAGTTTTGTGCTGAGTTCTGAGGTTGAGGATTCGGATGTTTGTGTCTAGACACGATGTCAAGTCTCGTGTCGATGAGATGTGGATCTATTCGATATCGAGCTCAAAAAGGGGCAAAAAAGAAATGGTTCGATGAGTAAGGCTTTTGTGTTCATTGAGAAAAAGTTGTGATGTGTGAGCTCTTCTTGCAGTTTCTTAGGGTTTGGCTCGGTTCGGTTCGTTTGTAAATAGGCTTTGGCTCGGTTTGGTTCTACTTTTGTGGGAATGAAATTTGCATTTGTGAGTGTCACAGTTTTGTAGCATGAGAAGGTTTGTGGAATGTTTTTTGTAAGATAGTGTAAAAGAGTCGAATTGAGTTCAGTTTTGTAAAGGATCGTCTCGAGCTCGAATGAGATTAGATAGTAAAGTTTAAGTCGACTTGGGAAAAAATAATCAAACTCAAATTTAACTTTAGTGAGTTTGATTTTGTAGTTTTTGCTGGATAGTAATTTATTAAAGCTTCAAGGTTATGTTTTAGGTACACGACTTAAAATATTATAATTAATATTAAACAAAGCGACTTGTAAGTCTATTAAATATTAATAGATTGGATATTGTTTTTGAATTTAGCTCAAACTCAAATATAACAGATGCAAATGGAGCTCAAATGACCCGTTAGAGATTCAATTCGTTTACACTCGTAAATGTATGGATGGATACTTTAGACTTGGATTGGTCTCAAACCGAGATCTGAGGTATAACTGAAATTTCAAGATTGGTCTCAAACCGAGATCTGAGGCATAACTGAAATTTCAAGAACGGTGGGTAACGAGTCAATTATGGTTACGATTTTTTAGAGAATCGATTAATTCAGTTCGGTTCTAATTCCAACAATATAAAATTGCACTTAATCAGTTCATAACCGAATTGGTTTGCGTAATTTATGATATGTCATTTATTTTTTAATTTGTAAATTTTATATTTCGATTTAGTTGTAGTAATATAATCTTAACAATATGTTTTCATTATTATTTTTTATGATTGCGAATCTAGTGTGTTTTTTTGTGAATCGAGCTCAATTTTGCTTAATTCGGCCCATAAATTAAGGATGAATTCAAGATAAAAAACTAATCGATTTTAACATATTAAAACTGAAAAGTCGAAGCAGAGCTGAAACCGTATCGCTTCTCACAAGATAGATTTGGGTTTGATTCTCGTAAGTTATGAACCGAAGAATTCGGTCTGATTCCAAAACCGTGCCCACCCACACCAACATAATAGGCAATAATTGTATACAAAATTTACCCTATAAAATAAAAATATCATTAACAAGGGAAATTGTAAATACCTTATTTTAACCTAATACACACAAATATAGGAAGGTTGAAAAAACCTTAATAATGATTTAATAAGTGACAAACAATTTCCTTGAATAAGACTTCTAACATTATTAAATGTATAACAAATTTTATTTTATTGAATATAATTATCTTTCTTAATCATTGGATCAAGAGATGATGACACGCCGACTCAGCCACGCGCACTATTGGCGCGCGTGGCAAGCTTAACGTGCAATTTTTATTTTCCAGATTTTAAAGTCCAAGAAGAAGATGAACACAAAAACACCGCCTCTCTCTCGAGCCAATCAGTACATATCTGTAACCTAGAAATTTTGATCTTTCATTCATTCTTATCAGGGAACGCGAAGTCTGGATCAGGGTCCGATTCCGATTTTGAATCCGACGATTCCGTTTTTTCTGAGGAATTTGTGAAGATTTGTTTCATGGCCGACCAAATCTGCTCCTTTGTCAGGTTCGTTTCTGTCTAAAATTTCTGATTTTTGGTGGTTAGAGATCTTTGGTTTTCATGGAAATATTTGGGTCTTAGCTTGTTTGAGGTTTGGTTGACTGTTGTTGATGCTGAGGGCGATTTGTTGTGGTTTGGGTCTGTTTGGTTGGTGAGAAAATGTGGGAAAATCTAGGGGAAGGGGAAATTTGGGGAAGTTTTGAAGATGGGTTTAAAATGGGAGGAATGGTCTTGTGGATGGAATTTGGGATATGGGGTTTCAATTCCTTTTGTCCAATTTTAAGCTCCTTGGGTTGGTTGTGGAAGAAAATGGTGGATTCCTGAGTTTATATGTATGTTTGTTTGGTTGCTGAGAATAGGAAGGAAAAGAAAAGAATCTAATGCCCTTTTTCCTGTTTATTTTAGTGAAAAAGTTGAGAAGTATTTGTGCTAGTTTAGGTAAGCTGAATAACAATACTAACCTCAGTGAGAGTCAAGTCAATGAATACTTAAGAAATGTGTTCCTTTGATTCACAAGACTTATATTTTATTCATGGTAGGATCTCGTTGGTGCTTTATCCACCAAAAACTGGAGCATAGTAACATTTGTGTGGATTTTAGGTTACGTTTTTTGGGGGATTGTTAAGGTTTCAGCTGTATGACCTATAATATATAGTTTTAACTTCTCATGTTCATTTACTTTTGCAATTCAGCAAAACCCCGCGAGCCCTTCTGTGATGCAATCGAGTGAAAACACTAACAATAAGAAGAATTTGAAGCGCTCAAGATCGTTCCCTAGAGACATGACGGTGACCGACACTACTGTACCTCACAATCTTGATGATTGTATTCTTTTCCCCGTTGAGGAGATAGTGCAGTACCCGTTGCCTGGTTATGTAGCACCTACTTCAATAAGTTTTAGCCCGGATGATACTATGATAACCTATCTGTTCAGCTCTGACCACACTCTGAATAGGAAGCTTTTTTCTTTCGATCTGAACAACTTGAAGCAAGATTTGTTGTTTAGCCCTCCGGATGGCGGGCTGGAAGAGAGCAACATATCGCCTGAAGAGAAGTTGAGAAGGGAGAGATTGCGGGAACGTGGGTTGGGAGTAACTCGGTATGAGTGGGTGAAGACGAGCCCGAGGAAGAGAGTGATCATGGTGCCTTTGCCTGCTGGGGTTCGTTTCCAAATCTTCATAAACTATTTATTCAGTACCATGATATGCGACATTGAAAACAATCTGATTATCTTATTTGCTGAACCGATGGCATTATAGTGTTTTGAGCGGAATCTGTTGGTGTCTTATAAGTTATATTTTTTTTGCCCAATTACTATCTTTTATTGTGTATTGACGATTTTTTTTGCAATAATATGCTTTAGGATTGCTGAACAGACAAAAATGTCAAATGAAGTTTCCGATGAACATTTATATGTTATAGTCTTAGATTTATTGTCATGTCTAATTTTGTAATGCTTTATATAACTGGATGCCTTTTTATTGGACAGATATATTTCCAGGACCTTTCTTGTTCAGAACCGGAACTCAAGCTTCCTAGTTCACCATCCTCCCCGATAATTGACCCCCATCTCTCTCCAGACGGTACCATGCTTGCTTATGTAAGAGACAGCGAGTTACATGCTTTAAATCTTCTGTATGGCGAAGTGAAGCAATTGACATTTGGGGCCAATGGGAGTTCAATTGTAAGTCCCCAGTAATCCATGTTTTGTTCTGAGTTTAAGGAACTTGTGTTCTCCGCAAGTTACGCCAATGTTAATTTTGTTTCGTTCTTGATTATGACACCAATTTCTTGAGTTTTTCAAACATTTCGTGTCAAACATGTCAATATTAATTTTGTTTTGTTTTAGAATATGATGCAAATTTGTCGCGAATGTCAAACCTTTTGTGTGCACATTCAGATGGACTGAGTTTAATGAACTTGTGTTTTCAGCAAGTTTATGTCAATGTTAATTTTGTTTTGTTCTTGAATATGATGCCAATTTCTTGCATATGTCAAGCTTTTGCGTGTATATTTAGATGGACTTAGTTTGATGAGTTTATACAAGTTTATGTTAATGTTAATTTTGTTTCGTTCTTGAATATGACACCGATTTCTTGAGTACGTCAAACCTTTTGTCTGCACATTCAGATGGACTGAGTTTGACGAGTTTATGTCAATCTTAATCTTGTTTGGTTCTTGAATATGACACCAATTTCGTGAGTATTTCAAATCTTTTGTGTGCACATTCAGATGGACTGAGTTTGACGAGTTCATGTCAATGTTAATTTTGTTTTCTTCTTGAATATGAAACTGATTTCTTGACTATGTCAAGCTTTTGCATGTACATTAAGATGGATGGAGTTTGACGAGTTTATATTAATTTTGTTTTGTTCTTGAATATGACGCCAATTTCTTGTTTATTTTCAGACTCACGGCCTTGCCGAATATATAGCTCAGGTTAGAAATTCAAACCCTTCACTCCATAGCAATATTTCTGTATGGTACGATAATTTTCTCAAAATTATATAATTTCGACTGTTGCAGGAAGAGATGGACAGGAAGAACGGGTACTGGTGGTCGCCAGACGGCAAGTTCATCGCCTTCACAGAAGTTGATTCCTCAAAGGTACCTCTTTTCCGAATCATGCACCAAGGCAAGAGCTCGGTCGGCCCTGAGGCGCAGGAAGACCATGCTTACCCGTTTGCGGGCACTTCGAACGTCAAAGTCTCCCTCGGGGTGGTTCCCGTCTCTGGAGGCCCCGTGACGTGGATGGATCTTCTCTGCGGGGGAGCGGAGGATCATCGAGGCAGCGACGAGGAGTATCTGGCTAGAGTGTGTTGGATACAAGGTAACGTCCTCGTCGCTCAGGTCTTGAACAGGTCTCACACCAAGCTCAAGATCCTCAGATTCGATATCAAGACAGGGAAGAGTAGAGTCGTGCTGGTGGAAGAGCATGAGACTTGGATAAACCTGCACGACTGCTTCACGCCCCTCGACAGAGGGGTCGCGAGGTTCTCGGGTGGGTTCATCTGGGCGAGCGAGTGCACAGGGTACCGACACCTATACCTCCACGACGCGAGCGGCGCTCGCCTGGGGCCAATCACCCAGGGCGACTGGATGGTCGAGCAGATCGCTGGTGTCAACGAGGCTGCGGGGCTCGTGTACTTCACCGGAACCGTCGACGGGCCTCTCGACTCCAATCTCTACTGCACTAAGCTCCACGTTGATAACGGAAACCCGACACCCCCGGTGAGGTTGACTCGTGGAAAGGGGAAGCACGTGGTGATGCTCGATCACCACATGCGGAACTTTGTGGATATCCACGACTCCCTCGACTCTCCGCCTAGGGTTTCACTTTGCTCACTCCATGACGGGAGCGTGATCGTGCCTCTCTACGAGCAGCCGGTCGCCGTCCCGAGATTCAAGAGGCTTCACCTGGAACCTCCGGAGATATTTCAAATATCAGCAAACGACGGGACTGTATTGTACGGGGCTCTGTATAAACCCGATTCAGCAAAATTCGGGCCTCCCCCTTACAGAACAGTGATCAGCGTCTATGGTGGCCCGGGCGTGCAGCTTGTATGTAACTCTTGGGTTAATACAGTTGACATGAGAGCACAGTATCTCCGGAGCAAGGGCGTCTTAGTATGGAAGGTCAGTATTATTTTCTATAAAACCGTAGTTTCTCTCCTAACTTCCTTGTTATGCAAGTTTTTCATTTGGAGCATGCACATATATCTTCATTGTCATGATCATAAACCAGTGTAAACAAATCATATTTTGAATTTCTATACATGTCTTCATTGTTAGACTTGTTTAGTCCTTAAATCTAGAAAACATGGAAGTATATGCAAACTTTCGCTTTGAAGGACTAGTTATGTTCCTGTTAGGTTTATTGTTAGCATAGAAATGAAATGGTTACTTCAATAATCTGAACTGTCCTTGACTATAGTTCTATAGCTACAATATTAACACACCATATGCTATCCGCTCTGACTATATATTAACGAGAACACGATTTTTGTTTTTGCTTTCCTATTTGCACCCAGAATCATACACACACATATCGTCATTGTCGAGGACTAGGGCAGACACGTCGGGTTTTGATCAGTGTTCTAAATATCGTTTGGTGCTAGTCGGGCGGAGAGGGCCTTATGGAAATTAATTGGGGACGAATCGGAAAATAACTCGGATTGAAAGATTAATGAGAATTACAGAGGATTAATTGGTGATTTTTAGAACACTTGGTTAATACATTTCTTCGTTGCTTGACTAGTTTAATCCTTAAAACTAGAAAATGTGGGAACATGACGAGTTTTAGTTTGAAGGACTATTATGTTCATGTTAATGTTAGGTTCGTATCTTCTCTCCTAAACATCATGGTTATCGCCTTGACTAATGGCAAGGCCAGACATGTCGCTTTTGATACATTTCTTCATTTTCAGAATTGTTTAATCCTTAAAACTAGAAAAATATGGGGACACGGCGACTTTTAGCTTTGAAGGACTGTTATGTTCGTGCTAAGTTCATTGTTAGTGCAGACAGTTTTTTCATGTTTCCGCTTTCGCATTTGCAGTTGGACAACAGAGGAACATCCCGACGAGGCCTACACTTCGAGGGCGCCCTGAAACACAAGTTCGGGGAAACTGATGTCGCCGACCAGCTCTCTGGAGCAGACTGGCTCATCAGTCGAGGCCTATCCGAACCCGGCAGGATCGGCCTGTGCGGGTGGAGCTATGGCGGGTACCTATCCGCCATGGCGCTGGCCAAGCACCCCGAGACGTTCTGCTGCGCGGTCGCCGGCGCGCCCGTCACGTCCTGGGACGGGTACGACACGTTCTACACGGAGAAGTACATGGGCCTGCCGTCGGAGAACAAGGCCGGATACGAGCAGGGCTCGGTGACGAGCCACGTTGGGGAGATGAAGGGGAAGCTGCTGATCGTCCACGGGATGATCGACGAGAACGTCCACTTCAGGCACACCGCCCGGCTCGTGAACGCGCTCGTCGCCGCCCGGAAGAGCTACGAGCTCCTGGTATTTCCCGACGAGCGGCACATGCCGAGGCAGCACCGGGACAGGATCTACATGGAGGAGAGGATTTGGGAGTTTCTTGATAGAAATTTGTAAAAGTAGTATACATATACATACATATGATAAATTCACTTGTGCTTGACTTTTTTTCACCGTGATGCGACTTGATATACCTGATTCAATTCGATTGTGGAGAAGTTGGAATTATAAAATTTGTTTTGAATTCGACTCGTTATCATTTTTGTAGTTTGCATCTGATATAGATTTGTAATTCTCGATCTTGTCGTCGTCGAGTGCTCGAGAATTACAAAATTAAATTGAGTGCTCGAGAATTACAAAATTAAGTGATGACTACATATTCAGAACATATTAAGTGATCCATATTCAAATTTTCTCAGTATGGAGATGTCAAATCTTTATCAAATTTAAAGAAATTTTTGTTTTTCGGAAAGATAGTAACATGATGAGTTCATAGCAAAGTTATTAATTTTATATCTTAGGTTTTCGGATTGATGACATTGAATCTCATTCAGGCTCGTAAATTTCTTTTTGTTGGGCAATTTCAGACAAAACACTTGGGTCAGTGTTTATTTGTATGACGTGGCAAATGCTTATTGGCTTCTATGTGTCACCCAACCGGGAACAAATCTTTTTCCGTCGTATTTAACAGCCGTTTGTTTGAACAGTAAAATTATGAAAATGGCCTCGGAAAATTAAAGACCGCAATGCTCAGAACGACGAGGTTAAAACGGTAATTTGAGTTGTAATTTAAAATGCTAGTTAACGCCGTTAGAGCAGTTTCCTAAACTTCCGTCACAAGTCATCGACGTCGGTCTCTACGCACCACCTATATAATAGCGCGAGCCACTGTTTATTTTTAACACTTTTGCTCGATTATTTCTAATTTCCCACTTCTATTTCCGTACACATTTTCTCGGGAGAGAAAGTGCGAGAAAATTAAAACTTGAGAGGAAAGTTGCGGAGAGGAAAGATGACACGAAATGTCTCGAATCGCTTGTGGTTTCACGGCATGTGACCGTAATTTCTCCTCCGATTTGAGCTTCTCTGGTACGAATCTCGCGCCTCTCTCTTTCGATTTTCTCCAGATTTCGTGTTTCGAGTTTTGTACCGATTTGTTTGGAAATCGGAGGGTGTTTGGCGGATTTTATAGGTTGAATCTGAGTTTATTTGGTTCCAATGAGCGAGTGATGTTGAATTTGGGGAAAATTGATGAAAATGAACCAGGGAATGTGTTTTTTGCGTTTGATTCTGTGACCTAGATTTTAGATTCAGCTATGGTGTGTAGATTTGATCGGGGAAATGTGGATAAATTGTGGTAATTTGTCTTTGCTTTTGATTCCGTGACCTAGATTTTGATTTTAGTTATGATGTATACACTTTGTTGGGGAAATGTGGACAAATTGTGGGGAAATGTTGAGGAAATGAACAGAGAACTTGTTTTTGCTTTTGATTCTGTGACCTAGATTTTAATTTCAGTTATGATGTATAGACTTTTTTGGGGAAATGTGGATAAATTTAAGAAAATGAACGAAGAACTTGTTTTTGCTTTTGATTCTCTGACCTTGATTATAATATCCGCTATGATGTGTAGATTTTGTTAGGGAAATGATGATAAATTGTGGGAAATATTACGAAACTGAACATGGAACTTGTTTTTGGCTTTTGATTGCGTGTCATGGATCTCAAATTCTACAATCATATATAGTTTTTGTTTGGAGAATGTGTAAATTGTTAAAAAAACAGAATTGTGGACATGGAGAATCTATGATGATCTGGAGACAATGATGTTTTATATATTTTTTTGTTTTAAGGATAAATTGTTAAGCATCTTTAGAGGTTCTTTGTTTTCATATCTTTGTCAAGCTAACAATGTTGAAAGGGGAGCGGTTTCCAATGTATCTAATATCTTAGGTTTCTGTCGTTTGTAGGTCATTTGGATTTGGATTTTTGGTGAAAGCTTTAGGCCTTTCGGAGAATTCAAGTAGCCTCTGCCCTTTCATTTTTTGAGTTTTCTTTTGCTGCTGATTGTTTCACACGAATTGCTAGAACGAAGCCTTAGTTCTTCTGAAAATCCATAGCGCGATACAAGTGCTATATTTTTAGAAGGACTTACTGCGTTTCCGACGTTTTGCTGTGGCTTTGTTCAAACTTTGACGGAATTTTTGTGCTTTTAGTTCTGTAGTTGACACTAGAGAGAAGAGTCTAAAGGTCTTATATTGTTAAGGTGCAGTTTTGATATTTTGGGATTAAACAATGTCGGTAACTAGTGTAGCGCTCGCGCCATTGCACGAGGAGTCCTTGAACTTCCCTGGCATTTTCTCCTGCCAGTATGGCCCAAACTCGAGCGACTCGATCTTGATTTTCCTCACTGTTTCTGGGTCTGTGATTCCCATGCGTGTTATGGAGTCGGACTCCATTGCTTCTGTGAAGCTAAGGATCCAGTCTTTTAAAGGGTTCTTTGTGAAGAAGCAGAAGTTAGTTTTTGAAGGGAGAGAGTTGGCTAGGAATGATTCCCGAGTTCGAGACTATGGAGTTACTGATGGGAATGTCTTGCATTTGGTTCTGAGGCTTTCGGATCTGCAAGCTATAACTGTCAGGACTGTGTGTGGGAAGGAGCTTGAGTTCCACGTCGAGAGGAGTAGAAATGTTGGGTATGTCAAGCAGCAGATTGCCGAGAAGACCAGAGGCTTACCTGATCATAAAGATCAAGAACTGATATTCGATGGTGAAGAGCTCGAAGATCAGAGGCTCATACATGATATTTCTAAAACCAGCGATGCTGTACTTCACTTGCTCGTGAGAAAATCTGCCAAACTCAGAGCTAAATCTGTAAAGAACGATTTTGAGCTCTCAATCGAGGCGTTACAGGTCAGTGAGAAAGGCGCCGATGCATTGGATGCAGACCAGTTGCAAAATTTCGTGTTGGAACCTTTAATCGTTAACTCCAAAATCGAGCTGCCTCTGGTTATCAGAGATCTGATTGGCTCTACCTTCGACGGGTTAGTGAGTGGGAATGAACCGGTTCGGTCTTCAGAGGGATCGGGAGGGACATACCTAATGCAAGACGCGTCTGGCCAGAAATACGTTTCTGTTTTCAAGCCTATCGACGAGGAACCCATGGCTGTGAACAATCCTCGCGGATTGACACTTTCTGCAGACGGGGAAGGACTCAAAAAGGGAACCCGAGTCGGAGAAGGAGCGCTCAGAGAAGTTGCAGCCTACATTTTGGATCATCCGAGGTTTGGTGGTCATGGCGTGTTTCACAATGAGGTTGGCTTTTCTGGGGTTCCTCCCACGGCTATGGTCAGGTGCTTGCACAGAGGATTCAATCACCCAAATGGTTTCGAGTGTTCTCCTGGAAATATCAAGATTGGTTCGTTGCAGAGGTTCGTGAAGAACGATGGGAGCTGCGAGGACATGGGTCCTCGGGCTTTTCCGGTGGACGAAGTGCACAAGATCTCTGTGTTGGACATAAGACTGGCTAATGCGGATAGGCACGCTGGGAACATTTTGTTCAATAAAGATGAGGAAGGTCGCATTGCGCTCATACCGATTGATCATGGCTATTGCTTGCCTGAGAATGTAAGTATCTGCTGCTATTCTTCTATTAACATGCTCATTATGTCTGTGCTGATTTAGTATGAAAATTTATTTGCTTATTTTGGTTAGATATGAATTCAGAACATAAGATTAGTGGCATTACTCGGATTTAGTGCTCTAAAAGTCTCTTGAGTTTTCTCTGAAAATTTGGTAAAACCGAGTTTTGGACCGAGTTGTAGAACTATTTTTTGGTGTTTCATTTTACAGAGTTCTCACTCAGTCAACTCGATTAAAATTTGTCAAGTTTTATTTTTTCACATATACTTTGAAGTTGTTTTATAATTTATCTTTGTTTTAACTTGCTAAGTTTTTCGAAAACATCCTATTTTACTAAAATATTATTGTTGTTGTCTTTCGTGTCAATTATGTACGAGTATTTATGTAATATAAAACAAGTTAACTTCTTATTATTTGCCTCGTTGAGTTCTCTCAAATCTTAAATTTCAGAACCTACTCGAGTTTAAGCAATTACAGGTTCTCTAGCAGAATCTCACGAGCTCGTAGTTTTGGGATTTGACACTTTCAATAGGAATTGAGATCTAAAAGTATTTAGATTACTAAAATGTTATTATTTTTGTCTTTCATATCAATTATATACGTGCATATATCTAATACAATAGAAGTTTTATCGATTTTTCATAACTCTATATTTTGCCTCACCGAGTTCTCTCCAACTCCAAATTGTAGAACCTTTCTCTTATTTAAGCAATTACAGGTTCTCTACTATCATCTCATGACCTCATAGTTTTGGGATTTGACATTTTCAATAGGAATTGAGATTGTGCTATATTAAGCTTCATCCAAGTTTCAACCTCTCAATTTTGCTATTATTTGTTTTACAGTTCGAGGACTGCACATTCGACTGGCTCTACTGGCCCCAAGCCAAAGAGCCATACTCCCCTGAAACCATCGCCTACATAAAATCCCTGGACGCCGAATCCGACATAGCCCTCCTGAAGCTCCACGGGTGGGAGCTCTCCCCGAAATGCGCCCGCACCCTCACCATCTCCACCATGCTTCTCAAGAAGGGTGCGACGAGAGGACTCACACCCTTCTCCATCGGGAGCGTCATGTGCAGGGAGACCCTGAGGAAGGAGTCTCTGATCGAGCAGATCGTGCAGGAAGCAGAAGACGGGGTTCTCCCGGGAACGAGCGAAGCTACATTTCTCGATGCTATCGCTGCGATCATGGATCGCTGCCTCGACAAGCTTTGACCAGTAAGACTTTCCTTCTTACATATATAACCCAGAACTATAGTATATGATATGTGCCTATACATATGTTCTATGTTTTGTTTCTGCTATGGGCATTTGTGTAATGTTCATGTGGCAATCAAATAGTATATACATGTTTTTGGTCATTATATACAGTGTTCTAAAAATCCCCGACTTGTCTGATTAGTCCCGATTAATTATTGCATTCGATTTATTTAGAAGATTGATTGTATATCAAATGATTCGTATAAAAGATGATAAATAGCATACAAGTAATTAAGATCCCAATACTAAAACTAGTCAATGCATAGTGTACCTAATAGGCTAATAGTCTCTTCCATCTTCTTCGACTTGGACTGAGACGACGCTCTCGGTGTAACTGAAAACATCGAGCGAGCAACCGAGTGCTGTGGGGAAGAACAGGTTCTTCCCCTCCTTGTTGATTGTGTCGTAAGAGACCAAACCGGAGGTTCCATCTTCGAATTGAGTGATTACGAGATCGGAGCCTCTCCAGATCTCCACTGGAACATAGGTCAGCCCAAAGGGTTGGATCTGGCAATGCCTGATCCAACGGTCGTCGGTCTTCAAGACCCAGAGCTCGAAAACGTTCCCTTGTGACTGGGAATACACTGCCAGAGCAATGGTCTGGTTGAGCTCGAAAGCCATGACCTTGATGCAGTTTCTGGTTCTCGTGGTTCCGTACGAACCCGGGAGGGTCACTTTCGTGAAGACCCCGCTGGCCAGATCGAACCGGACTATGAACCTGTTGCTGTCATCGTCGGAGGCTATGCCGTAGGCGATCCAATGTAGAGCCCCGTTGGAGCTTACAGCGACTCCGGGCTCTTGGATGGTCCAATCGGTCTCAGTGTCCGGAGGCAGGACCTCGGACCAGGCCTGAGTTCGGGTCGAGTAGGACTCGACCAGCGAACTGGGCAGGTCGCCCGGTTTGCAGTACTTGTGCTGGAAATACAAAACCCTGACAATCATGTAATCTCCTCCCTCCGGGTCGAACCCGAACCCGACCGCCCATCTCCAGGCCTGCTTGGGCCCGGTCCGGCGGGCTGGGACCTCCCGGAACTCCCGGGTCGCCGGGTTCCAGACGGCGAGGTGGGTGGAGGAGCGGCTGGAGAAGTCGAGGCAGACCAGGCCGTTGCAGGACCCGACGATCTTGGGGAACCGGGAGCTGAGGCCGCCCAGGGAGGGGACGGCCAGGAGGCGGGGGGAGGGGACGCCGCTGGGGGCGTCGCGGAGGAGGATGACGCCGGACTCGTTGGAGGGGGAGGGGGAGAGGTAGTAGCGGAGGAGGAGGGAGGGGCGGCAGGAGTGGCGGAGATGGGCGGCGGCGAGTTCAGGGGATCGGATAAGGGAGGACCAGGATTTGGAGACGGATTTGAACCGGACGAGGGACTTGACCGGGAGGCGAGAGAGAATGTTGGTGGTGATCGCGGTGGTGAAGGAGGTGGATCTGCTTTTTTTCGGGGCCATGGCTTGCAAGGCAAGGAAGGAGATATAAGAAGAAGAAGTTAGGGTTTATAGGGATTTACATAAGCGACAGTGATGAGCTGTGAATTTCACGGCCTTTTCTTAAAAAAGTTATTTTGATTATTTAATGCTTCATTAAAATAAAAGTTTTTTTCGAAGGAAAACGAATTTTATTTAAGAAAAGACAACTAACCCGGCATTAAGCCGGACAGCTGAAGCTACAGTTGGTAGGACATACCCCTCACAATAATCTCAGCTACAATTAGTTAATGCATATTTGACCAATTCGTGAGCAACAAATTACTTACGTGAACCAACCAATTTTCCAATTTCAATGAGAACCAGAGCCTGGTCAAGAAACTTGATGATCGAAATAGGTTTCAAATGCTGGTTTAAGTTTTTATACTTCATATTTATGAACTTGGTCTCTTTTTTATTTGGTTGTGTGTGATTAGTTGGATTTTACCACATATATTATATATTTGTTTGTGTTTGATTTAATATTTCTTTATTTGAGTTTCTTCATGTCACGTTCATTGTATCTATATACTGTGAATTAGGTATTTGGCTCATAGCTAAATTTGAGTATGGAGTTGGGCTCTTTATCATACTACTCGGGCTCAAACTTAATTTATCAAGGCTAGACAATTTTGTAAATCGATTAGTTTATTATTTAATTAATTACTTTTTCTAGTATAATAAAAATTTATTTGATTAATTTCATCGTGATGGACATTTTAGACTCAGAAATGTTCCAAATTGGAAACTAAACTTCAACAGTAACCAAAAGAGCTAGAAACAGTGGTTAATGATTTGGTTTTATTATTGATTTGAGAGAATCATTCAAATTCAATTCGATTCCGATACTCAAAACCATCAGTTTACTTTACTGGTAACATCTGGACTGGTTCTTGTCACTGAGAATTTTTAATCTGTGTTAGTATAGATTATGACTGAAAATTGTAAAGTTCTTTTTGTTCTAAATCGTACTCAAATTCATCAAATCCGGCCTATAAATCAAGTCTTAATTTAAAGTTACCAAATGATTCCAAACTGGTAGAATCGAGAGCCAAACCATTTGGTTCCAGTTGCTGAGGAACCGGAGGACCCAGTCCGGTTTCGAAACCATGCTAACCCTCAATTTTGTCGATTCTAGCTCGAGTCGAGTAGTCGACCACTTTTTCAGTCAATAACTACAAAATTACATAGGCATTTTATCAGGCACCGAACTTGAACCAGAATCCAAAAACTAGGAATCGTGATTAATGGGTTTAGCGTTGATACTTAATTTGAGAGAATCATTACAATTCAGCTCAGTTTCGAATTCAAAACCATCAGTTAACCGGTAACAACCAGACATGTTCATGTTGCCGGGAATTGTCATCAGTATCGTTATAACTGCAAATTAATTAATTAACCTTTTTCCTATAAATAAAATCAGGTTCAAAATTCGTATAATTCGACTCATAAATCGAGTTTAAATTTAAAGTCGAAACCCAAACATTCCAAACCGGTAGAACCGAGAGCCAAACCCAAGAACCGTGGTCAAAACCGAACCGAATCTTCACATAAAAATTTCCAGATATGGTTAACCGAAGAACCAGAGAACCCGGTCACCACATTTTTCAAGCAATAACTCCAAAATCACGAGGGCATTCTAGTAATTACACATATGAAAATAATGTGCCCATTGTCCACTTCTCATATATAGCCACCACCCCCAACACACACACACATGTCACATGAAATTGTTACCATAAAAAAAACACAACCCAAATCATGGAGCCGAAACCAAGAAGAGACCCTCCGAGGCCCATAAAGACGACAAGAACCGCCGCGACCCGCCGCGGCGAGGAGGAGGAGGAGCCGCTGAGCCCGGTGGGCCGTATGTTCCACGCGCCGGCCATGAACCTCACCGTCGTCGCCGTCATGGGCTTCAAAGGGCCCATCGATCCCGCCGTCTTTAAAGCCGGCCTGCGCCGATCTCTTCTCCGACATCCTCGCTTCTCCAGCAACCTGGTACGTAGGTACTTCGTACTTGTGTTTTTTTTGAGAAATTTAAGGATCGTTGAAATTAATGTCGTGCTTCAATGATAGAGTTGGTTGTTTTTGTTTTTTGAAATTCTAAAATTGGATAAATTGCTAGAATTATCATGGGTTTTTTTTGGTGTCGAATTAAGTGACCTTAAAATAATTATATGTTATTTTAAAATATTGGATTTTCAAGTAAAATATAATTTTGGTTGAAATTAATAACTAGTCTCAAACGGTTGATTAACAAAATAAGTTTCAATTAGGAGGAATATATGTAATTTTAATAAATATGAATTGAATTTATTTATTATTACTAGTGGTATGTAGTAACCTCAACTATTTATTTATAAATCCAACTGATGAAGTGAATTATTTGTTTACAAATTAAGAAGTGATTTTCACCTAGATGGTCCTCTTGAAATATATTAATTTTAAATTTATGATATAATAGCGGGAATTATGGTGAGGTCGTGTCTGTCCCACCTACCAGATAGAATGTGTATGGTGAGATTGCAGAACGCGATGGATCCTGTAGAATCTTGAAGATGTAGTTGTAGAACTTTGTTGCCACGTGTCGCGCGACGAGACGATACACGTTCAGAATTTTAGCAATTCAACTGTCGTGTTACAGAACGTTCGGATGTTCTACGACCGTTTGTACTACATAAGGATCGTCTATTTTGTTATGATTTATTATGTTTCTTTTCCATTGAAATGAAAGGTAGTGGACGAAATAAATGGCGGGAACGAGAGGTGGGTCTCGGCAACGGTCGACCTTGACAAGCACGTCAACATCGTCCCACGCCTCGAGCCAGCCTCGGGCGATGTCGTCGGCGACTACATCTCCGCCGCAACAGAATCGCCTCTCGACCCGTCGAGGCCGCTGTGGGAGGTCCACCTCCTCCTCAGCCTCAGCACCCCCGACGCCGGCTCGGCCGCGGTCTTCCGCATCCACCACTCCCTCGGCGACGGCGCCTCCCTCATGTCCCTCCTCCTCGCCTGCTCCCGCCAGTCCTCCCACCCCGACTCGCTCCCGACGCTCCCCTCGGGGCGGCGGGGGAGGGATCGGTCGGGAGGGGCTTGGTTGGCTCTGAGGATGGTTTGGAACAGTTTTGTGGACTTGGTGGTGTTCGTGGCGACGGTTTGGTTTCTCAGGGACAGCGAGACCCCGGTGAAGGGTGGATTCGGGGGCGGGAGGGCCCCGAAGCGGTTTGTGCACAGGATCGTCAGCTTGGAGGATGTGAAGGTGGTGAAGGAGGGCTTGGATGCGGTAATTTGAATCGTTTCTCTCTTATTTTGTTGTTCGATTTGATGCTGAGCGGTGTAGTAAAAGTCGTTAGGCACTAGTCAGTCGGAAAGGGCTTTTGATGACTGATATTAAATATATTACTAGTTCAGGATTAATCAGAAAATAAATCGTATTAAAGAATTAATAGAGAATTATAGAGGAGTAACTGGAGGGTGGACTAGTCGGGGATTTTTACAACATTGATTTCGAGCTGTGATTTCTGTTTGCCCTAATTTTATCCCGAATTGGATGGATTTGGATTTTGTGAGATGTGATTTTTGATTTTCAGCAAATGAGTTTCTTTTCACAGTATCTACTAATCTTCTTATGTATGATTCTTTTTGTTCAGACAATCAATGATGTCTTGTTGGGCGTGACTCAAGCAGGATTGACTCGATACCTAAATCGAAAACTCGGTCAGTTTTCGATCTGTTTACATTGTATTCGAAACTTGAATCTTACTGGTTATGTAGCAAATGACTTAGCAGTTCAAAACTGACTCGATGTCTCCACCGTTCTGATAAGCGGGCGATGCAGAGAACGATCAGCTTCTGGCGAATCTCCGGGTCAGAGCGACCGTTATGGTCGATTTAAGACCTGCAGCAAGGATTCAGGTGAAAACATAGTTAAAATACTTCAGCATTGTCCAATGATTAGGCGATTTCAAGTTTTCAACTGTCTCTCGAATTTGTTGTTATTAGGACGTAGCCGATATGATGGACAGCGGGTCGAAGGCAAAATGGGGGAATCGGATCGGATACATTGTCCTTCCCTTTGCCATTGGCTTACAGGATGACCCGTTGGAGTATGTTCGCTCCGCGAAAGCCATGATCGACAGGAAAAAGCTCTCGCTCGAGGCGGTGTGCTCCTACTCAGTCGCATTGCTCGTGATCAAGCTCTTTGGCGCCAAGGTAAAAATTAACAAGCGAACTAGTTGTGTTTGCGATTTGGGTAACGAATAAGGAACTTGTGAAACGTTGTAGGTAGCGGCTGCTATGTGTCGCAGAGTCATCGCCAACACTACTCTGGCGTTCTCGAATATCATCGGCCCTCGAGAAGAAATCGACTTCTATGGCCATCCCGTTGCCTACATTGCTCCGAGCGTGTATGGACACCCACATGTAAGTACATATGCATTCAGAAGAAATCTGCTACAAATCAAATCTCGGTGTCCAAACTGTAGAACATGCAGTGCAAAGTTGTAGAACGTAATAGACCCGTCCAAAATTGAAGAACCTGTGTTCATATTCTAACCAAAAATCGGCCCAACCGCCTAACCGAATTGGCCCGCGGCCCGTTAGGCTTCACCCACAGGTTCAAGGGCGGTTGGGGATGAAAAAGGCCTCACCCGCACAAGAATGGGCGGGTTGCGGGTTGAATACATCAAAACCATGGTTAATCGGCCCGCCCGCACTACACAACGTTAAATCCATTTAATCATTCTAGCCCAATAAGTAAGGTAGCCCATTTAATTTAGGAGACTCATTTGAACAACTCTTTACATCCACAAATTGAACTTGGTGACTAGTGACCACCGATTCTCTTTTTCCAGAGAGTTTTTCGTTCTATTAAGTTTGTGTCTTCTCACTTTTAATGCTCCAACTAACAAAAACATTTGCAATCAATATGTATTGTTTTAATGGGTTTTAGATTTAATATGAAATTAAATTTCGTTTTTGAAGTTTTATATTATCGTGAAAATTTAGGCGGGTGATGCGGGTCGTCAACCAATCCAACCGTGAACTCGTGTGATTTTTAGTATATCAGACCGGCTCTACTTTGGGCGGTTAACGGGTCAGCCAAAGTTCTAATCGCATCTCTATAGTTGGGTCAATATATTTTCATTTGGGCAGTTGAACCACCCATGAACACCCAATGTGCAATGCAGAGTTGCAGAACCATGTAGAATGTGTAGTCCAAAGTTGTAGAACGTGATGGACCCGTAGAACCTTTAAGTCTGCGCTGTAGAACCTTGCTGCCACGTGGCGCACGCTGAGACAACGCGCGTTCAGATCCGCACTGGTCCAACAGCTGTAGAACGTTCGGACGCTCTACAGCCGTGTTTGCAGCCGAATGCGCCCCCATATACATTTACAAGTTTATCTTCATTTCTGTAAAAAGATCATCCATTTTACAACAATAAAATGATAAGTCGACCGCTACTTTTTGCAAAATTTCTCTCTTCTCATACAATCCTCTTTCGATTTCGTTCGATTACCAAATTATACTCAATCCATTCGAATTTTGCTCTCATATGTTTCATCCTCATGTTGCACACAGACATTGACATTCCATTACCAAAGCTATGCAAATAAGATGATCATTTCACTAACCGTCGACCCGGATGTGATTTCGGACCCTTACCGCCTCTGCGATGATCTTGAAGAGTCCCTCCGATCAATCAAGCACGTTGTCGCCGGAAAAGGACCCGTCGGAGATACTACCTAAGCCTTCTGTGGTCAACTGTTTTTCCCTCTCTCATTCAGCAGTAAATTAAACAACAATACCACGACGATTTAGAAATATTAAAACATTAGCGTTGTGTGTTAATTTAATAATTCATCCTGAGATCGAATTAAGCCCTGACAGATTAAATCGGACTGTGTTTGTTTCCTGTCGTCCCAATTAAAAAAGATCGATAACTTAAAATAAGCTAGTATTCAAACTGTATCAATTTTAGTTTCATATATCGAAGCTGAACTGATGAAATTTTAATTTTATTCATAACCGAACCGATATAATCCCTCTCTTGTTATCAACTTTTAGGCCCAATATGACTAAAGGCCAATATTTGATATGCCCAATGACAATGTCGGTTACTGTGACTTAGGTCACAAGAAAGGAAAATTCGTATTGGTATATAAATATAGAAACCTATTGTTATTATATTTTGTACTTCCTCTCACTTCTCATCATCGTCCTCGTAATCATCGTCGTCGTCAAAGCCGCCTCCAGAGGTATGAATTTTTCGATTGTTATATATTTTTTATTTCGATATATGTTAATTTGATTTTGGTACGAAATTGTTAACTTTGTGTGTCTAGATTGTAATAAAAGACCCTAATTATGGGCCGATGGGATGAGCTACCGGTTGATATGTTGAAGAAGATCGACGAGCACCTCGAGCTTTACGACAACATGGTTAGGTCAAGATGCGTCTGTACTCGTTGGGATCGTGCCTTCCCCGAACTGCCCGATCTCCGGCAGGTGCAGCCACCGTGGCTGCTCCTGCCGTTCACCAGCGGATCGTTGTGCGGACTATTTCATCCATTCGAGAAGAAAACGTTCGTGATCGACCTCCCCGAGGCGGGGGAGAAGGTTTTCAGAGGATCTGGTCACGGCTGGGTCGTTATTGTCCAACAGTAATCGAATTTACTTCACTGACCATAAGTTGAACTTTAGCAGTCGAGACGTAGAAGACTGTTTTGACAATGGTATATTTAGATTCGAGGATAAAGAGATTGAATCTCTTGGATATGAATTTAATCCGAAGATGATTTTTCCGTCGCCGGTATGGTTCATGCCTAACCCGTATTGATTGATGTCAAACAATCTATGTTCTTGTTTTTGGAAAGTAATAAAGCTGTTTATTAAATAAGTTCGGTCATTTTTTATTAAGTAAGTTCAAATTTGAACAAGATGTCTGATATATGTTGTATAAATATACCACTAAACTTTGTTATAATCTAACACGAGTCGAAATCGAGCTAAAATATGATTTGTTTGGTAAACGAATTTAAAATTCGAGATTTGGTAAACTCATGACAACTCGCTTAATATACATGCAATATATATATATATATATATATATATATATATATATATGATATAAAGACTTACATTTTAAATAATCAATGGACACTTTATAATAAACACATTGAATATAAAAAATTGAATTTTATTAATTATATAGTAACTAACTCGGCATCAAGCCAGACAGTTTCTGAACCCCTTACCATAATCTCAGCTACTGTTAGTTAAAGCAAACATGGCCAATTCGTGAGCCATTTGATTACGAGACGCAATACCGTTCGCTAAAGATTACTCCAAAGTTGTTCAGCTCGACCCATTTAGCATCACGTAGAGCCACGACCTCCAACTCAAACGGATGGAGAAATTTCGTGATCTTGCTGCATAATGCTTTACACATGCATCCATGATAACTCCGGAAATCAATCGACTCGAACCAGTTCGCATCATGCAGAGTCACGACCTCTAACTCATACGGATGGAGAAACCCCGTGATCTTGCTGCAGACCTCCTTAAACCAGTTCCCTCGATCAACCCTGCGATCAATATGGGCATCGCGAAATTCAAATCCTCCCAGCTTATTGGGTTTAACCGGATCAACACTTTGACACCAGTGACCCCCCGATTCCTTCCAGTACCGACATGCAATGATATAATTTGGTTGCTTACCTGAGAAGTAGAGAGAGAGACAAGAAAATGTTGGATTGAGTTGGGAGATGGCGGGAGAGAAAAAGATTGAGAATTGAGAGTTGGGGTGGGGTTTAAGGGTTTTGCCTGCTCCGGTGCAAAATGAAACAACAAGTAGGGCTCGCCAAATCAAACCGGGAACTGCTTAGACTGGTTCGCTCACGTCTTTCTTTTTTTCATTCATTTGCTAAATCGGGAAATTCCCAACAATCATGTAAAATTGTGAATAACAAGCTCAAAATTGTGAAGCCCACCACTTTCGATCTGGGGTCTCGAAATTGTTGGCCCAATGAAGTCGGTCCAAGGACCGAACCGATGCTCGATTCGAATAACCGACCCATGGACAACTAGGGTTTTAAGCGAGTTGAACCCTTAACGAGCCTCTCGAGTTCGATTCGTTAAATATTTGGTTTGAGTTTGTTATAATCGAGTCCGATTTGAATTTGAGTTTATAATCAATAAGCTATATATAATCTATCGTGTATTACAATGTAAAATTATTCTTCGTCGTCATCTAGTTGTTTTCTTATTGTCATCCAATTATTTTTTATGAAATCATCCAGTTGTTTCTAAAACTTTAATACACTAAACAAATCCTTTTATTATATATTTGTATGATTTTGGGGCCTTTTTTAATTAAAGGTCTTAAGCGTTGGCTTCACTCGCTTAATGGTAGGGACGCCCCTGCCGAGGATGAAGAAGAAGAAGAAGGTGTTCTTACTTTTTCGTTTTCGTTTTTGTTTACTTGTTTTTGTAAGGATCGGTTCGGTTGTGGTTGAAAAGGCGATTTCATGCCTCTCTGTTTTCTTCTGATCTTTGATTAATACGATTGGAGTCTACTGTTTTTGTTCTGCTGTGTTTGGTTAAGTTCGTAGTCTCTGTTTTGGAATCGAAATTTCCATCTTCTCTTCTCAGATCTGTGTTCTTCTCGGCCGCGTTTGGTTGCAGAGAAAAAGTTTCGATTCCTAGAAAAATAAAATTAGCCAACATGATGCGTTTGGTTTGGGCGGACATGCGTTTGTGGATGGATTTGTAGTGAAATGAGGTTTCCATTAATTTCTTGTGTTTGGTTGCCGAGAAAAAGGGTTCATGAGAGGTATAGGAAACTTGAACAATGGTACATTTGAGCGTGGTTTTCAATTGGGAAATCCAAATAATTCATACTAGGAATGATTTGCTGTAATGTTCTACAATGACCAAATAGTTCATGCTTGTGTTGTTGCCATTACTGGCTCGGTATATTTCTGAAATTTATTGACTTCATTCTGTGCCCATAGCTTAGATGTGGGTGATTTGACTGTGGATTTTGCAGCTTCATTGGATGAAATTCGTGTTCCAGTGATTGAAAATGTGATCAACTATAGAAACTACAGCTATAGAACCAGTGAAATTAGCATATTGTTAATTTAGAGTAAGATTAGGCCAACTTATTGAATTGGGTTATTACTCATATATTGATATTCCTGATGCTTCAATGTGCTAATGAAGCTGTAGTTTGCATATCAGAAGCACTCTTATGGGAATGGGGTTGATGGATGAAATTCTGCCATTGCTTCTTCTCCTTTTTGACGAGAACATTAATTACTTACAGAAACTCTACACAAATAAGAGAGTTTGAGTGGTCTGAAACGTGTTTTTAACAATATATGAGAAACTATATAACCATGAAACATGTTTTCTAGAGACAATTTCATCAAAACGAGAACATATCAACAATTTACATCAATCCATTTACAGACATATGTTACACCCGTGTCTATGGGTCAGCAAAAGGAAATACAATTCTTGGAAAAGAATTGTCTTGTACTTGAGCCTTACGCCGGAGAGAAACCGGGTCTCTCGGATTACCTGGAATTATTGAATAAAATCTCTACCGTTTATCATCTATCTACTTTGTATCAGCTGGTACACTACTCAAGTGTATCAATTGGTATCAGCGCACGATCCAAGAACCACGATGACACGATCTGAAGCACGCATTGAAGCTACAGAAGCAGTGGTCACCAAACTTCAAGAGGACGGAGAGAACATGAAAATTGATCTACAACGTCTCCCGATCATGGAGCAGGACATAGCAACAATTATGGAACAAATGGCCCGACTATTAAGAACACATGAAGATCGGCTAAGAGAAACCATGGAAGAGGAATGAGGCCAGTCAACGACTACTGGACAGATCGCAAGCAATGGCGCTGAGGCACGAGTTTCTGAACTCGAGCAGGCCGCAGGGTTAGGGGAAGGTGATTCCAATCTAAGGGTTCTGCCAAGAGTAGTTGTGGCCCCCGATGAGAGAGGACAATCATTCGGGGAAAGGAGGTTGGCGACGTTTGGAGGTGCTGATGCGGTATTAGGAGCCTACCGAACCACTCCAGTCTCGAGGTGGGAGATCCGACCACGACGGATCGAGTTATCTTCATTCGACGGTGACAATCCTGATGGATGGATCCTGAAAGCTGAACGATATTTTGCGATCCATCACATGACCGAAGGTGAATGTTTGGAAACATCGGTCATGAGTTTTGAAGGAGAAGCCTTTATATGGTTCCAATGTGAGAACCGAAGAAGACCTTTCGTGGACTGGGAATATCTAAAGCGGCAGATGGTCCGAAGGTTTCGATTACTGCCCATGGGGTCATTATACCGCGAATTTCTCGCGTTGAGACAAGATGGGACGGTGTGAGACTACCGTAAGAGATTCGAACTATTGGCTTCATCATTGGAAGGTATAAGTGAACAATTTTTCGAGTACACTTTCATTAACGGGCTGCACCCGGAGATAGGCTCTGAAGTCACTGTCCTCGGGCCAGTTGGGCTTGAGCATGCCATGGAAGTAGCCCAAAAGGTGGAGACCAAGTTGCAGGCCCAACATCAACCCAAGGTCAGCCACACTGATAAGATGACTACGGGACTCTCGACTCCAGATTATTCCCTCCGCGACACAGTTTCATTAAGGAGGAACCACGGCTTCGCCGATTATCAGAATCAGAGTGGCAACAAAAGCGGGCGAAAGGGTTGTGCTACAAATGTGACGAGAAGTATTCTCCGGGCCATCGATGTCAAAAGAAGGAGTTGCAAGTCTTATTGCTGCAAGATAATCCTATAGACGAATTTGGGGATTCCTATAATGACCTAGAGGGTGAACGTGAAAGTATTGAGCAAAGGGAAAGGAAAGGGCTTATCGATCTTCGAGGCGAAATGGGAAAACTACGAGACAACAGTTTCCTTAATTCCACCTTGAGGACAAGGTGAATGTGGAGCGGCTAGTAATGTTACACCTGTGTCTATGGGTCAGCAAAAGGAAAAACAATTTTTGGAAAATAAATTTCTTGTACTGAAAAAAAAAAGTGTGAAAGTGTCAAAACTGTATATTCAGGTGCACAAAAGTGTCATTTTCTCTTTTAGTAATGATGATTGAATTAGAGGTAAATTATAATTTGTCACAACAAAATGTCAAATTAAAAAAAAACATACAAAAGTTATCGAAGAAAGAAACCCAAGTGTGAAAGTGGGTGCTAACTTGACACTTCAACATCACCCAAACAACTCTATTACTTTCCCAGAACAAAAAGAACCCAAATCAGTTTCAAAATTCATAATGTTACACATAAATCAATCAATCGATCAATACGGGTTAGGCAAAACCCATATCGGCGACGGAAAAAACATCCTCGGATTAAATTCATATCCAAGAGGTTCAATATCTTTACTCTCGAATCTAAATATACCATCGTCGGAACAGTCTCTCGTGTCGTTAAAGTTCAACCTATGGTCGGTGAAGTAAATTCGATTACCATTCCTTCCTCTAAAGCCCAGTTGACTATCCAGACCCATAAATAAAATCTCATCGTAAGCCAAGCTTTTCATGCGTATCCAACCCGAGCTGGTCGGGTTCATCTTGTAGATCTCAAAATCAAACGTCTTGTCAATGAATTCATTTTTTTTGGCAATGTATGTGTACCTTCCTCCGGACCACCATAATCCCCCCGTCCGACGAGTTTATCAAATTCTTATATATAAAACCTTCACGTGCCGGAATGAGTTTCCTCAACTCGGGACAAGAAACAATGTCGTCACAGACCATCAAGTCGAGTTTATTATTCTGGGCGTATAATTTCCCGCCACAAAGGTGATGTCAATATACGAGTAGGGCTCGTTGAGTTTGACCATATCCGTCCACTTCTTGTCTCCGAGCTTGCAATACGCCAATCTCGAGGTCTCGCCATACCTAGCAACAGCTCTGAAATTCCAGTTTAAGTCCATATGGAATATAGGCATGTGTTATAAATGTCGTTACTTTCCTATAAAGCATGTTTAGTATGTTTCTGAGTCATTATGTTTCCTATAATCGTAGATATTTGGTGAGCTATGGAAAATTATTCAAATTTGAATCAATAAGTATATAAATGAAATTTTCGAAAATTCTCACATCTTAAGCCGTTTTGACACTTATTATTTGATATTATAATTTTCTAGTTTTCGGTTCTATTTTTATTTGATCCAAATTTTATAAATTTTTCACATATATTAAGACTATTTTGACTTATTTTTTGTCAACCCTTCAATTTTAGACCCAGAACAAACCACGTGATGTAAAATAGGCGGATCTTCAGTTTAGTTCAGTTCGCTTTTATTAATTTTTGTTTCATAAACTCAAACAATTTGTTCATAAATCTAAATGAACCATCTCGACTCTACCAAGTTTGGTTTGATTCGATTTGATTAATTATTTTTAAGCCCTCTAAATAAGAATGAATAAAAGAGAGAACTTGAGAGTTCTGGAATTCTCTAAAGAAACTCTTTAAATATACATATCATTTTGTTTATGTGCTTCATTTTCTTCTCAGCTTAAACCCTCGATTTCTCAGCAGCTGATTGAGCTCATCAATGGCGATAATCTCCGATTTCCAGGAAGACGATGACCAGAGCCGCGCCAAACCCTCCTCCTCCTCCTCAAAGCCACCGTCTCTGTTCAAGGCGAGCTTCGATCCGGCGAACCCGCTAGGGTTTCTCGAGAAAGTGTTCGATTTCGTGGCCCAAGAGTCCGATTTCCTCTCCAGAGCCTCTGCTGAGAAGGAGATCGTTGCTGTGGTGAAGGCCTCGGCGGAGAAGAAGAAGAAGCAGAAGAAGCTCGAGGCTGAGAAGGAGGCGAAACCGGCGGCGGAGACGAAGACGGTGGCGCCGGAGGTGAAGGATGAGATCAAGGAGGCTCCGAAGGCGGTGGAGGAAAAAACTGAGAATGGCCTGCGAGGTATTGATTTTGATGTTACTTTCATGAGCTGTGGTGATGTGAATGTAGTGTTTGATGGCATTTTGTGTTTAAATTGAGCAATAATCTGTTTGGTTGATGTGAATGTTGAGGAATGTTGAGGAAGTAGTAGTTTTTGGGGGGTTTATGATAGGAGAGCAATTATCTGTTTGGTTGATGAGAATGTTGAGTGAAAATGACATTTTTTGTGTGGAAATTTAACATGTTGTGTTTTCTATATGCCTCTGCAGTAGTGATTGTTAAACTTGTTTTCGTATGAAACTCAGAATTTAGTTACTGTATTAAGGAAAAATCCTCATTAAAGCTTGTGCATGGCCTATTATGTGTCACATATATGCAAATTCTGTGATCATCATTTCTGTATAGTCGAGTTCAGAATATTTTTGTATGGTATCGTTTTGCAGTTGTGGCTAAAGGCTAAAGCTACAAGATATTGCTTGTTCAATGCATTTCTCAAATGATTGTCACATTCGCATTTTAAATTGGTTTAGAAGTGTAATCGTTCTGTTTGTTCAATCCTGTGTTGTGTTTCGTCTTTTTAACTGCAGTAGTGTTTTGCGATTGTTTTATGTATTTTGTTGAACCGTCACTGTTGTTGCTTTCAGTGTTTTAAGGTGCAGAGCAAGAAGTGTAATAATAAGATTTAGTTACTCTATTGGTGCTGACGGTTGAACATTTTGGGTTTAATTAACTGTTCATGAGAATTGCTACATTCTTGTAGTGCTATAGGAAGAAATCAGTGTAGTATTTGTATTTATTGTTCTAAAAATCCCCAACTAACTCGATTAGTTCCTGATCACTCCCCAGTTATATTATTAATCTAATTGGTTTCCGATTAGTCCTCACTCCTCAGAGGCCCTCTCCGCTCGACTAGCGCCTAACAATTTTAGAACACTGTTTGTATGTGAAGATGCACTAGGATGTGAATTCTTCTCTGAAGTTTTTTGGGCTTGATTATATGACTATGGGTGCTCCATTAGTATTAATTTGCAAGTTTGAAACTAAATATTAGACATGTTGGATATTATTTTCATTTTGTAGTGTATTTTTTCGGAAAAAAGATCTATCACAGGACTAGCAATGAAGCCCTTGGAACTCTGTTAATGGCCAAATAGGCCATCCCTTGTAGCCTAACTATTATAGAATCAGAATGCGCAATTTGTAGTCGTGTCTTGGTTATGATATGTAGTGAACAAAAGCTTTGCCTCTTTGGAATCGTCAAATTGCATCCAACGATTATTTACTTAAAAGTGATAGTTCGTTTGTGGAAATGTCTGAAGTAAATTGCTTCCATTTATTTTTATCCGGACAAAGTGTTATTGTATTTGTTTCATTGTTTTAATTTTCTAAATTTACATGGACAGTTCCGAATAGTGGCAATGGGCTTGATATGGAGAAGTATTCTTGGACTCAGTCTTTGCCCGAGGTCAACATCAATATCCCAGTTCCTGCCGGAACTAAGTCGAGGTTTGTTGTTTGCGAGATCAAGAAGAACCATCTCAAAGTTGGGCTCAAGGGCCAGCCTCCCATAGTAGACGTAAGTTGGAAATATTTATATTTTGTCGATAAACCTTCATAGACATGCCTATATAAACTATGTATCTAAACACAAGCTTACATATATGTTTGTAGGGAGAACTATCCCGACCGATCAAGGTTGATGATAGTTACTGGAGCCTTGGTATGTTAATGAATTTAAATACTCGGTCATCGGTTTTTTTAATCACTGACTCGGTCATATATTCATTATACATGAACATTTATTTTATGCAGAGGACCAGAAATCGATATGTATTTACTTGACCAAGCACGACCAAATGGAGTGGTGGAAATGCTTGGTGAAGGGAGACCCTGAGATCGACACTCAGAAGGTCGAGCCGGAGAACAGCAAACTATCCGACCTGGACTCAGAAACTCGCCAGACCGTCGAGAAGATGATGGTAAGTATTCATGTCGTAATTACTAGTACATATGGGAAAATTGCTAAAAGTGCCCTATAATGTGACACTTTTGCAAAAGGGTGATTGCTGATTATATTTTGCAATATCTTTGAAATTGTTAGTAGAGGACATATATTCGAACCGCTGAAAAAAAATTTCTCGAAATTCTAAGCTTGATCTCGGGTGTGTGCAGTACGACCAAAGGCAGAAACAGATGGGCCTTCCAACGAGCGACGAACAGCAGAAACAGGACATCCTGAAGAAATTCATGGCTGAGGTAAGCTATAAGCATCTCGATCTTGACTTAATCTGAAAATTGTTCTATACATGTTTAAGAGCGCTTAACTTAGTTTTATTCCTTTGACTATTGCAGCATCCGGAGATGGACTTCTCACGAGCGAAGATCAACTAGATGGAATTATTCGCGCTCGGGCAGCTCGAAACTGATGGTATAATTAATTTTGAGCCTGAGCTCCTGGTTTTTGGTGTAATGGTAGACACAGACATGGATTTTTGATTTTAGACTTTTAGGGGATTGAACTGTGTTCATAAGAGTTGAGGTTTAAGGTGATTTGGTTGATGAGCTTGAGTGCTATATCTTCTTGGATTCAATTCATTTCTCTATATTATCAATATGCATGTCTTTTTCAGTATGCATGTCTTTTTCAGAATGCTTATACATTTTTTCTTTTGAGCCAATGGTGTGTGTGTGTTGATGTTTGGTACTGTAAATTTGTCATGAATGTGCAAAGAACAGATAGGCGGGTCTAGATAGATGGATTTAAAGGGCTTATTTAATTATTATTATTTTGAATAAATTATATGCGTAAAAAACAAAAATAGTTCACATTAATAAATATCAATTTTGCAAAAGAAATTGTCGTCTTGTTTGATTGGTTCTTTGTAGGACTGCCTGTAAATGATTGAACACTGATTTTGTTTAAAATGAATTAAACTGATATTTTATCAGTTTGATTTTAATTTATTAAATAAATTAAAATTTTATTAGTTTGATTTTAATTTAGCAAATAAATTGAATTGAAAATTAATTGATTTGAACGTTATGCTTATTTTAGGTCCTTGATCTTTATTACAAACAAGAAATAGGTTTAATAATAAATCAAAATCGGTTTAAAACATGATAATTTCATAAAATCAAATAATAAGTCAAAACAACTAAAATTATGATACTTTTATAAAATACAGTTCATAAAAAGAATGTTCAAAATCAAATTGAACTGACTTAACAATTCTGCCTCTTTGATTAATTACAGATTATTATATTTTTTCAACATATCTTTGAATTAATTCCCATAAAGCTCTCTGCCTACTAAAGCGTAATGTATTTTACTCGTAAGTACTTATTATTACTTTTAAGGTACGAGTATAACCAAAATTGAAATAGTTGTGTTCGG
This sequence comes from Geranium rotundifolium, assembly GCA_963920655.1. Taxonomy (NCBI): domain Eukaryota; kingdom Viridiplantae; phylum Streptophyta; class Magnoliopsida; order Geraniales; family Geraniaceae; genus Geranium; species Geranium rotundifolium. The sequence continues at coordinate 36,701,034 of OY987318.1, forward strand.
AATTCCAAATCCCACAGTTAAGCATAACAAATATTTTATTTTACTAGTATAAGTATAAAATATGAATTATATGTTGAATTTTATTAGTCACTTGCTCGAAACCATATGCAAAAATCAATCTCAAAACATAGAAACTTCGAGGTCGGATCGGGTTCAATAATTCTGCAAAACTTCAATATCGGGTCTAAATTACAAAAATGCCACTGTCCGATTAGTGAACACAAAAATTAACATGGATACGTGTTTTAAAGAGACCGTGCAAGAGCACGAGAAGCAAACCAGAAGATGACACGTGGACACCTGAAGCCATGCAAGTCCCTCTCTCGTGCCATCAATTGGTCTCTAAATTGTCCGAAGAACAAGAACAAAACCGACACTGTTCCTCTTTTTCCTCGAACTTCCATTGGTTGAATGGTTGTCCGAAAAAAAATATAAGGTTTTCAATGATCGATGTGACATTCGAACCCTATGAATATTTTTTAGAAGTAATCATTATAAATATGATTTTTTTATTAGAAAAAAGTGACGGTCCATATCAAATCAAATGTGTTGTTGATGGGTCTCTATGGAAGTTTTTGATTAATAATAAGTTTAAAATATAATAAATAATATTTTATGAAATGAATGTAAATAGTTCTAGCAACAAAATATTGAAATTTAATTATCATAGCAAATATGAAACTACGTTTGTATCAAATAACAATTATGTCTATATAATCACGATTATTTTAAACATCTCACACAAAAAAATACATATATTATTATATGAGTCCAAATTAATTGTATAATAATAAACTAATTTATAAAACTTTAAACAAAGAAACACGTTTAGAAAGATGACAAGTGGCAAAGAACACGACCACTTGTCGCTCCCATGGAAACCAAAGTCCTATCGAACCAGTCGACGTGGACATGTCATTCCCGTCATGCACGCACAGGACGACACGTGTACACGTCCCTGTGCAAGTGGATTTTACACTGATGCCATGGTGTACGTCTACGTAGATGACGTGTCAACGTGCTTGCCATCAAGATCCATGATCTCGGTGTGTTTTATTAATTTTAAAAATTCAACACTTGGACCAATATTGTAAAAAAAAATATTTGTTCGATTATTCTTTATTTAAAACTTTGAGCTCATATTCAAGACAAGCTCTAATATATAGAACAATATAAGCTCTTTTAATTGATTAAATTTTTAAATGTCATTTCCGTCTCATTAGCGTTTGACCAATTTTTTAAGACATTGATATAAGTCGGTTTTTTACATGTTCGTTATAAACATCAAGATAGGGTTTTGTATATATATATATATATATATATATATATATATATATGTCGAAAATCATGAGGTAAAAACATAAAAAAGGTCCAATCGATCTGGCCAACTTAGCTACAATTTAATGTAATAAATTTTAATATTTTAACATAAATATATAAATTAGACTTCATAATTAAAAAGTCAATTTTACTAACAAGACATCGATCAATATATCATATATATTTTTATGGGTACAATGCTATAACATAGCTTAATAATGTATGAACAAAAACATAAAAGGAGTAGAAACAACATATGCACAAACATTATCTATAGTTATCTTCTTCTATGCACACATAATTTCAATAAATATTGATTATAATTTAATATTATTTAATTCTTTCAAACATCACCATCCTCCATTTTGGGTGTTATTAGGGCCCACTAATCCCCTTTTTAGCCTCACCCCAAATTCTCACATGCTTTGCAACCACAAATGGGTTTTGGGACCAATCAAATTTACATGAAATGAAAGCATCTTTAAACAAACAAACAAGAAGTTTCTATGCATTATTTGTCTTCTCATTAATGATATGAGCAAGATTGACTGAATTATGGTTTTTGACAGGTTGTGATGTTGAGAGCTAAACATGTTTATAGAAACAAAATCACATGACACCCATAATATAGAGGTTATTGTCTATGTATAGTTTTGTGAAATTATATGTGAGAAGCAAATCTTCCAATCATATTACAACAGATCTTAAGTATATGACCATTGTGTTGTCACAAAATGGATACAATAATGTCACTAACATGATGATAATGATTAATATAGCACTTCAAATCGTTTTAGCTCATTTCGTCTCATTGTCGAGCCTATAATTTCATGTATAATTATAATTCTGAATAAAATTTAATTCATTATCGATATCATATCGCCGTCTAGGATTTTTGTGTTTACGTGTCGCTCCACTGGAGTCATTAATGTATATGTTTTTATTGGATGACAATAAGGTGACACCAAAAAAATAATAGAGTAAGATAGTGAAACCGACATCTGATCGGTTATAGAATATATTTCGCCCAATTTTTTTTTGAAAAAGGCTTAAACTCTTTATTTATGATAAAGTCTCAACTATAAATACATAATTAAGGGATGGTGGAAAATTTTCATCTCCAAACTCACAATCAGAGCCAGAAGCAGCGAGGGAGGCCAAAAAACTGAGCTACCCTATTTCATAATTGTCTAACAAAACTTACATCAAAATTATTTACACGTTGAATAAGAAAAATACATCTATATAAGATAGATGGCGTCAATTCCCTTCTGATTCTCAGCCATTTTAAGAACGAGACACGAACCCCACGACTACACTTAAAAATCTAAAATTACGGATCCAACTAATAATATGTTGGACCGCCATAACTGTATTTCGTCCATTACTTTCAGCTTTTGAGTTGCTTTGTAATTTATAAAGAGAAATTTTATTCCAACTATTTACACTAATAATTTAAGAAGATAAATGAATGAAACTTAATTAAGGAAGAGTGATTAGGACATGCATGCTGTAAAAATAATCAAAAACATCAAAATCTATTGTTGTCATTGTCATCAACTCAAAGCTTTATATAACTATCACCTTCATGCACAAGAGAATCATAAAAGTGCCTTGAGGTTTGGTCCAAATAGTGAAAACAAATGATTCCATAATTACAATCCACCCACACACACCTGTTTCATTCTCATTTCTCAACTTATCTATCATATGATTGTCTCTTTCCCACAATGTTTCTGTTTTTGTCTTCACCTTCAATTCTTGTCCGAAGGGCCATAGTTCTTGAATCAATGCTGAGTTGCAAACCATTTTCAGCCCTTGAAATTTTGATGGGAAATTAAAGGTACATCTTCTCTAGCCAGAATTCAACATGTTGAGTCGAGTCAATGTATCAGGTCGTAAAATTAAGATAGCAAGTTTGTGCACATATCATATTTAATACTTAATAAACTAATTTTGTAAGATATAACATTGAATTTTGATGCGTATATAATATTTTTTTCGTATGTAATCTCGTAAAACCTGATCGTCTCAACCAGTAAATATCAAAGGTTTAGAATATTTCAATTCTCGTGATAAACAAGTTATTATAATCAATCTCATACAGTGTGGGTCTGTGAGTGTTTGAGTTCCATGTAAAAAGATTTTGTTAAAATTGAGAGTCACGATAGCATAGATTTTTTTTATTTAACGCTCTCCTGTTCACTCGCCACAAACCAAATCATAAGCATGATTTTTTTACTTTATGCGTACCGATTTAGGTTAATTTCTTATCTAAATATTTACTCTTAAACATGTGACCCACTAAATTTTGAACACTAAACTGTTAAATTACATCGACATGGTTCACTTAATCTTGTCTATATTAACTTTTTGATATTTTCTTCATGCTCAATTGAGTCAACCAACAAAAGAATTGGTTTTTGACCTTCCTCGTAATACGAGTTTTAAATGTGTGGCTATATGTGGATGCTCTTTTTCTTGTAGCCAATAGAAATGTGCAATTCTTATTATTCAGTGCTGTCTGAAAAAGAAAGAAAGAAACAAAACAAAATAAATACTCACACATCACATATAAAATCATATGTAGCTTCCAGCTCATGTGATGATTGGATCTTCCAACACATGTATTAATTCTCATACCTTGTCTGCTAAAGTCCATAAATAAAATTCTGTCCCCTTTGCCAAGTGTCACAACTACAGAGTTTTGGTTTATAGAAAACACTATTATTATTTTTAAGGGATAATGACATTTTGATACACGTGAAATGATAATTTCATACCCTAATTATTTTTCTCTCTTTTTAGTACCCTAACAATTTTTGTGTGACAATCTACCTCTAAAATGTCTAAAATACCTAAACTACCCTTGGTGTAAGAAACTATAAATTGAATTGGTTCAATTTTTTTATCTATGATTCAATTTGATTTGTACTTAAGATGCAAACACAATTATGTCCGAAAATGTAAAATTAAATTTGAACCATTTCAAATGTCTTTTGATTAATCATATTGGACAAGTTTTATTTTGATTTCTTAAATCAGAGGTATTTTAGTCATTTTAGCATAGTTTGTCACAAAAAGTTTGTTAGGGTACTAAAAAGAGACAAAAATAGTTAAGTATGAAAGTGTCATTTCGCATAGTTAAGTATAACAAATTGTCATTATCCCTATTTTTAGCTCAATAACCTTAACTTCAAATGAAGATTACTTGTTATAGTACAAACTAAAAATTTATAGTGGTTGTTGGGTCGATAAAATAAACGTTAAGATTAAAACGGTCGAAATTATATATAGAATTCAATTGATGTATTTAATCTTAGTTAACTATTTTGTCAATCTGAATGATTAAAATGAGCTATTAGTTCTCAATTATATTATATCATATGTATTTGATCATAAATATTAGATTTTCTATAAATAATTTGTTATTATTATAATCTTTCTTTGACATTTTATTTTGATTATCTAATTACACATAAATAAAAGTAAAAACCACAATATTCTTAAGACCAAGAAAATAATGATAAAAACATGATAATTAGGTAGAAATGGAGTGAAAAGTGACTTGATAATATTTAAATATAACATTTACGTGATTTATGACGTCACCATTGGTTAAATAGTCATATTAGTTCACTATAAATTTTCTCTCCTCTTCCCCGAAACTTCATATTTCAGTGTTGCTCTGTTTCTGTTTGTTCTCTCTGCTTCTTAGTGACTTTGCTGTGAAAAAAGCTCTGTTTCTCAAACACATTTTGGTGAAGAAATGTATGCTGAAACTGGAATTTTGTTCCCATTTTTCCAGAATCTCGATCAAGAAGCTCAGCTGCTCGAGGACTTCTGCAATTACCATAGCGCAAGCCATTCTCTGGTAATGTGTTCTCTTATGCTCTGTTTTTGCTTTCTCTCACTGTCTGTGTGCTTATTTTCAGTAAAGATCTCTACTTTACTTTACTGAGTTGCTTGATCTGCATTTTCTTTCTGGATTGGAGATGGCTTTGAGCTGGGTTTTTGTGGGAAGTTGGGGGTTTTGAGTTTTTCGGTGTAATTTGCTGTTTTTTCTCTGTTTGGTTGCCGAGAAAATGAGGTGAAATTTTGGGGTGTTTGTGTGAAGCCTGATTGAGAGTTTTGATGGGGCGTTGGTGATTTTGTGTGCTGATCTGCGGAATTCGAATGTTATGTATTTATTGTGTTTTTCCACACCAGATTATGCCTTCACTATCTTCTGTTTGGTTGCTGAGAAAATAGAATAGCTAATTGAGAATTTTTTAAAATTTTTTTGTTTTGTTCTATACTGTTTAGGGTTTCCACAAATATACTCAATTGAAGTGATTTTCTATATCATTTTGTCAATTAGTATGCTTCACATTTTTTAAAACATTGCATTTTGGATCTGGGAAATTTAAGTGGACATGAATGGAGATTGATTTAGCAGTTTCCATTAGCTGGTTATCAAAGAATATAGCTTTTCTTTTTCTACTTATAAATGGAGATTGAAGTCTACTAAAGTGAAAAAGGTTTGAGAAAAGTGAGATTAAGCTCATTGTGTTCTTCTTTATCAAAATTAGGTCTTTCGAGTTTCTCAGGTTTTTGATCTTTTGTGCATAGCCGAGTTTTGAGTAACTTTGTGTTATAATGTGTTTCGTTCTGTTCTTGCAACCTTAAACTTGTAGATTTGCAACATGAGCGATTAATAACTACTTGTTTTAACTTTTGATTTTCTTGTCATGTTCATTTGGATTCTTGACATGTACTAAATTTACACGAATTTGATGATCTTAAACATGAAGATGAGCATTACATCTTTGTAGCTCGGTTTATGAGGTTTTAGTGGTAAAGCGTTTCTCTGAATAAGTTGTTGCAGACCTCAGCAATATCAGAATACGACTTGGGAGGAGAAGGAGATTTATTCAAAGCCCCCGAACCCGTCATTGAGGAACTGCCAGTGTCAACGATCTCTTGCTTCAAGCCTTCAGATATCGAATTGTTTCAGAGTGAACAACTCTTGAGTGAACTTCTGAAGGACCTCTTGGAAGAAGCAGCAAGAGACTCGCCATTTCCTGGTGGGTTGACGGGAGAAGAGAACTCGCTTCCTTGTGGACAGTTCCAGAAGAGTCTGAGCTCGGGATGTTTAAGCTCAATGGAGCCGAGCTTTATGGATTTTTCAGGGATTGATTTCGGGTCTGTGTATGGGATGAGGAGGGCTTATAGTGAAGAAGACATAAAGGTGACTATTCTTTTCCTTCTGCTGCATGAAATTCAGAGACATAGATAATTAGCCATTTCGGTTTTTTCTATGACATAGATAACATGTCCTTAAAAATCAAATATTACGAATTGACAAATGCTTACATGTTTATGGAAATTTCCACAAGATTGGAAAAGGGTCATTGAAACCGAGTTTTTTCTTATGGAAGAGTCTTGGCAATGGGAGCGAGAACTGCAACAAAAACACCAACCAGTCTTCTTCACTCGAGCGATCCTTGATCATCACTCCCGAAGAGCGCAAGGAGAAGCTTTCCAGATACAGGATCAAGAAGACAAAGAGGAACTTTGGCAGGAAAATCAAGGTAAACCAGTGACTACTAATATAAGGCGATCTCTTCATAGAGAAAAAAAACATTCTTCAATTCGAGTTTTTGCTTCTCTCAATAGTCGTCGATATGTCATATATTCCCTTAGAGCTCACGCGTACTCTACTTCAGTATGCTTGCAGGAAGGCTCTCGCTGACAGCCAGCCAAGAATCCGCGGAAGGTTTGCAAGAACCCAAGAATCTGAAATTCCCAAGAGGCGATGCTCGGATTGAACAACTAGTAATGGAAAAATACCGGCTTCAGGGCGAAAAACCCTGCGAAAGACTCAAAAGGTAGCTCTCAATAAGCGAGCCTCAAAAATTCCTAGATATTAGTTGATATTGATATCTTAGTCGCGTTCGTGTATATAGGGATTGTCGAATAACGGGGAAGCTGAGAATGCCCTTGTTCGTTTATATCTGAGCTTGAAATCGTAATTTTGCTGTATCAATGGCTGTTTCACGAGTTTCTTCATTTCTTGGTTGTGGATCATAGTTGACATATTATTGACAAATTATATGTCAAACATGACAGAACAATTCAACCTGGAAAAAGAATGCTATTGACAGAGTCTCTAGGCTTAAGTGTAGACTTTTAGTCCCATTTCCTTGAAATAGAGAGACTTTGGCATGACATGTTGTGTAACATAGAAGTTTCTGCAGAAACCACCTACCACATTCTCTACCGAGTAACTACATTATGTCCGCGTTCGGACAACAACCTCTGTATGTGTCTATTTATATATATATGTGTGTGTGTGTGTGTGTGTATTAGCTGTCTTGTCTTTGAGGTTTTAGGCTTGTGTCTGGTTATGCATGAAGAAATGGTGGGAGCTGAGGGCTTGTTCTGCAGAGCTGCACTCCCTATTCTTGTTTCTCGTTTATGGCGCGATTTCTTCATAGCGCGATTTCTTGGGGATGTTCGTGTTTCATGTCGGATTTGAGATCATGTTACATTTTCTCTCGCCCGACATGAAACGTGAACGGCTCGGGAAAGGAAGAGGATGTGCTGAACAATTTTGGTGTGTTATAGACGCGAAACGAGAAGAGAGAGGGCAGTTCATGAAGCAGAACAAGATCAGCAAACTTGTCTGGATTTGATGTGCTGATTCAGAATCACTGTATGTTCTTTTAGCATTGGAACTGTGTTTTTTTTCTTCTTCTTTCTGTGATTGTGTTTCTGGGTTCATGTTTGTTTGGGTTGATTGCAGAACCAATGGCTAGGGCTGTTTACTGTTCAGTTTTGACTCAGTTCGATTCGGATTTGAATATATCGATTTTTGGTTCGGTTCAGTTTGTTATGAACTGAATTTCATGAAATTTATTTAACTTGTTATTTGACTTATCAATTTTCGGTTGGATTTTCTTTGAACCGATTTTGATGAAATTCTCTCATTTAAGGTTAATTTTGACTTATTATTTGGCTTGTGTTTTGTTGGTCCAATTAATAAAAATCAATGACTTCAAATGAGTCACGTGTTTAAATCGATCGGTTTTCAGTTGGGTTCGACTTTTTATCAGCTCTTATTTTGTAAAACCAAAACTAAACTGATGGAGTTTCAGTTTGGTTCGGTTTTAAACCAAACTAATTCAGTTCTTCTCGATTCGGTTCTTTTTTTCACCATGGCTTCCTGGGTTTTTCTGGTTGATGGAGTCAAAGGTTGCCCTATTGTTGTTCAATTATGGGGTTGACTTTGATCCTTTCAAGTCATTGATAAGATGAGGATTATTGTTTGGATCTGAATTATTGTGAAGGGTTGGTGAACCTCTCCACTGATGGGAGTTGACTTTTGGGTAACAAGAACTCAGTTGACTCTGAAGAGTCAATCCTGACTCCTGAGTTTCAACTTTCAGGCATATGAGTGTCCTGTAGTTTTTTTTTATCGGCAAATTACTTTATTAAAAAATAACAGAACATTACCACCGACTATCGCCCAAGAGGAGGATAGAAGTGATGATAACGAAAGAAGAAACTTACAATAAAATTTTTGAAAACATGAAATATAAAATGAAAATGAAAAAACACGAGATCGTCGAGGTTTTCGGCGGGAATCAGCTCGCCCAATTTCTCTTTCTTGAATGTCGCGAATCGCCGCTTTATCGGAAAGTTCAGTTGTGAAACCCATAGGCTTCTGATTGTACAGACCCAACAAGATAAATGGGAAGGCCCATAATAGAATTGGCCTCCGGGCCCAAGACAGGAGACAACAGCCCACAAAGCCCATTGGGCACAATTACATCAACAGCCTTTGTTGATGACCTTGGGAGTAGTAACCACAATGAAATTTGAAATCATTAATCAAGATGTAAAGTAGCTATTAAATTTTAAATCAACAATGAACAATGAGTAATCTTGGAAGAGGTCAACATTTATTTTTAAAACAAAAATACATTTTCAAAAAATCACGTATTAAAACAACTTAGTATCTGTCCCGGAGGAGGTTCGTTAGGAGAGGCCTCCGGCGACTGTCGTGAAAATTAATGTGGACAGAGCTACTGGGGTCGCGGGCAGTAAAACTTGGGTGTGCTAGGAATAGCAGCGGAGATATCATTGGAGGTAGAGAGTTTCTCGAGAGAACGATAGCTACTTCGGATTGGGTGGAGGCTTGAGGTATCCTCGGGGATTGTTGAATCTGATTGCTTGGGTGCACCCGTGCAGGGGAGGCGCTCAGCGATTCTTCTTCTCTTTGCTCTTCTTTTGGTATTCTTGTTTTGAGAATTAGGCATATCTTAAGATCGATGACGTCTATTTCTATTTTGTTGTTAAACGTTCAGAGAATAGGGTAGCTCATTTTCTGTGAGGGGCATGTTGTCAAGTTCTGGGTGCTCGTTTAACGTAGAGAATGTTCCATGCGGTCTTCTTTAAAAAATAAAAACTTGATAAATTAAAATAAAAACACAAATTTCAAAACTTCGAAATATATATATATAAAGTCAAATACAAAAACTCCCATAAATAAAAGCAAGAAAAGAAAAAGAAAAAGAAAAAGAGAAACAAATACTTCAGTTTCAATCTCAAGCCAGCTCATCTTCGTCTCTCTCTCTCTTCTCGATAGATACAAGAAACAAGAAAAATCCCCAATTCTCTGCAAAACCAGATCAAAACCCAACAGATCTCGACCCCAATTCCAAATCCGTTCGATCCAGATCCAGATCGAGCTATCGGAGATGGAGAATCCGACGGCGTGCGAGAAGATCCAGGGCGTGGCGAGCTGGGTGGGGATGAGCGTCGCATCGGCGTTTTTCGCCTCTCTGGAGCGGTTCTCGTGCATCAACCTGGCCACCACCGACGATCCCGAAGAAGACGACGGCGAGGAGGCCTCCGACAACCCTCTCATGCTCGCTCAGGCCAGCCTCAACCACGACGCCGCCGCCGATCGCCTCCCCGTCTGATCCACGGCCTCGATTCGCCGGATCGGCGATTTGTTTCTAGGTATTCGTGTTGTTGATCTGGGATTTGGGGATCGAAATCGATGAGCAGATTTGTGTTGGTTGGTTTCTGTGGGTTTTGGGTGTTTGGGGAATTGTGTTCTATGATCGAAGAATTGGTGAACAATCAATTGTAGATTTGTTTATTTGATTTTAATTTATGGTTTTTTGTTCTTTTTATCCCAAAATGTATATGGTCACTTTCCCGAGGTCGGGGATTAATCGAAAAATAAATTGAATTACTCAAGAATCACTAATGTTGTAATAATCGATAGGTGTTAGTCGGGCAGAGATCTTATATTGTGAGGTTTAATCCGAAAATAAATCGGATTAAAAAATTAATCATAAATTATAAGAGATTAACCGAGAACTAGTCGAGAGATTGATAAAAATTAATCGAACAAGTCGAATACTTTTACCACACTGAGAATCACACAAGACTAATCGAACAAGTTACGGAGATTTTTATAACATTACCAACGATTCCTATTTATTTCATGACTAATCTTTAATTGGGTTTTAAAAGATTCTCTCTCGTTAGTGTGTTAGCGGTCTAGTTTAATGTTCATTAAACTTGAAAATATATTCAATTTGATTAGTTTGATTTTTAAAATGCTTCTCAAAAGTAAGAAATTATATTATATTAAATATTTATAATTGAATAAAAATTAAATAAAATGACTAGCGAACTTGTTAATTATTGAACTTGAAATTGATTAATTTATTAAATAAAATATCATTGAATTTTATTTCAATTTCAATTTAGCTTAAACTCGATCACTAATTTATTACATTAATATAACTAAGAGTACTGTTAATAGTATAGGTCATTTCAATTTAGCTTAAACTCGATCACTAATTTATTACATTAATATAACTAAGAGTACTGTTAATAGTATAGGTCATTTCAATTTCAACTCACTGTAAACGAGTGATTTATTAAAAATGTTGTCATACGATATTGTTTATATTATGAACGACGTGTTGTACTGTTTTCATAAAGGAGACAACAACATGTCGTAATATTTTTAAGAAGGAGACGAACCAATAGTATGACAGGTCGCAAATTTTGTGATAAAGGAGACAAATCAATAATACTTGGAATTTTTAACAAGTCATTAAGAGTTTGAATCCTTAACAATAGACGTGCTCGAGAAAAAACCGAACCGAACCGAATCAAAGCAAATTTTATTTTAATAAAGTTGAACTGAACAACTTTGTCTTGTCAACGGTTAAAGGCCATAAATTTTTACCAGTTAAGATTGCAAGTATTGGGATCGGAAAGAAAGTGTTAGCAACGTGTCTAAAAGAGAAAAAATCATGAAAATTATCGAATAAAATCAGGGGAAATGACACTTTTGTGCACCTAAATATACACTTTTGACACTTTCATACCCTAAATTTTTCTTTTTTTTAGTACCCTAATTTTCATTTTGGGACAATAATTCCAAAATACCCATGAATTGAATCAAAATTCAGGCTAGTATCGGGCCATTTTCCCAAAATACCCATGAATTGAACCAAAATACCAACGAATTGAACCAAATATCCATGAATTGAACCAAAATTCAAGGCCATTTTTGGTAAATAAATGGCCAGTTGTCTCAAAATAAAATTTAAGATACTGAAAAAAAGAAAAAAAAGGTGGGGGTATGAAAGTGTCAAAAGTGTATATTTAGGTGCACAAAAGTGTCATTTTCCCTAAAATCAATTGAATTGAGTCAAAATCCAACCAGTTCAAAATTGGACTATGAATTTTGGTTTTATAAGAACCGAAATGATGGTTCGTTTCGAAATGAATGAGTAAAATCAAACCGTGAATGCCCCTACTTAACCATTATTAGCTTGTAACGCACAACACGATTGTAGACCGTCCGTTTTATATCATATTTTATGGGATGTGTACGCTTCTCTGTATAAAAGTTTTTTTCTTTTAATGCTTTCTCTATTAGTAAGTTGGGATATAAATAAAACAACGAGACTCAAACTCAGATCTTTTAAATCAAAATTTAAGTGTTTAACTATTGATAAAATAAAAAAATTTATTTGATAGTTCTTGCTAATGTATAATCCATAAATCTATCAATAATCTTCTATCTCATCAACAACAATACATGAGAAGTCAAATAATAAGTGAATTTTATAAAAGTCGGTCAAAGAAAAATCTTACCAAAAACTGAGAAGTCAAATAATAAGTTAGAACGGTTTGAAACGTAAGAATTTCATGAATTTTGATCGGCTAATAACAAACTAAACCAAAAGTCGACGACGTGTTCAAAACCAAACTGAACCGCATTCCATCGATTTGAATAACCGCCTGCAGGATGTTATAGAGCTTGAGAATCCGTCCAAGAATCGAAAGAGCACAACTTCTCGCTTTCAAAACGGAGTCGGAAAAGATCGAAAGGACATTTCGAAACCCGTGCTGCAGGGCTATCATGGGATTCCGATTTTTATTTTCTTGATCGGTTCGGTTCGGTTCAAAACTGAACCTAATTCCCTAATACTAATTAAGGCACATTTGCGATGAACATGAACTGGAATCTTGAAGCCTAAGTTCCAAGCTCATGCCAAGACAAATCAATTGTTTTCAAACTCAGCTAAAACATGCACTATGATTTCTTTTAACTTACAATAATTAAAAGTTAATCAAAACGATAAACGACAAATTATTATTCCTCGTCACAATAATTGCCAACAAATGATGAAAATATCGAAACATGAGAGTCTACGAAAACAAACCTTATAAAATATGTGAAAAATAAAGAACCTGTTTTTGTGTATTTGTCGATCATTGGCTTGCAAAAAGAAGCACACAAGAGTGATATTGATTCGGCTCATCGATATCTGAAGAGGATAGAGAGATAGAGATGAGCCGGAATCAATATCACATCATGTTTACTCCCATGAAATTGGGTTCTTGGAGCTCCTTCGGACAAGAGAGCTTGAATGTCCAATGATTGTGTCTGAAACTAACCTCCCTATAAATAGGAGCTATTGCAAGTGTTTGTCATTGTCCGAATACAGTTGGCATATCTTTCGTATTATTGTGAAATCAAAATCTCCCACTAACCCATATCAATTTTACAACTTAAAAGTAAAAATCTTATAGAGTGCTGTTTGTAATGTGGAGTGACGTGTCATAAAAACGGCATGCCACGTCATCAATAGAGTAGAAATGGCCATGTAGGATAGTATATGTATTTGTAAAAAAATGTTAGCTTTAATCGGTCGGAGAAAATTCTTAAAAATTAGACAAGTATTAATCAAAAATTAAACTAGCTGAATGAAGTCCTCCCTTTCTTTCAAAGGTGCTTGACCCGCAGCAAGGTCAGGGAAGTGAATAATTTTTATAATATTGATATTAACTTAAGTTTTTTGGTTGATGAGATCATAATTTTCACTTTCACAAATTAGCTTGCAGACTATTGTGACACACACGTGTAAATGAGTCGAGACTTTACTGGGCAGCATGAACTCGTTTCTTTAGATATTTAATTTATGTTTGTTATAATCATTTGAGGCAAACAGTTATAAAGCTCGATGAGTTTAATTAAGAATCGGCTCGTTCAGTGTAATTAATCATAGATATTATATTTAATATTTTTTCTTAATAAGTATATAGTGTAAGTTAAATGAATCAAACTCTGCCAAGCTGAATTTGAGTGTCTACTTCATGAGACGAACTCGAGCCTGACTATATAGATTTGTTCAAATTCGAGGGCATGACATTTTTCCTGAACTAATCATCAACTAAATTTGGTCCGTTTTCACTAATTCTCCGTGTCTCAATAATTTAAACGTAAAAGAATATACATGTAAATTTACTCACCACTTAATAATATTTTGGTACACCTACTTTAGTTTAAGGCTAAATATATGTAAATCTTGTAAGATTTGGTCTAAGAGTTCTAGACCTAGAATATTGTACGGACCTATGACTATACACATGTGGAGGTTTAAGAACAACCTGTTCATGCACAAAAATGTGGTCTATTATTGGAAATAAAGTGATTGAAACTAGAAACTAGAAAGCATAAATATCCTCCTCCATTAGTGCTTTATTTAATCTGGTCGGTCCATTAATTAAGTAAGTAATTTATGTAATTATTGGAGACATATAAGCCATCGGATAAAAAAAACATATCAGAATCTTATCTTGTGAAAAAAAATGTTCTGGTTTCTGAGGTTGTTACTAAATTTAGCAGTAAACCATAATGTTTTGGAAAGGTTCCTATGGCTCAAGAACTCAAGATATGGCCATTTTACTATTTGTTCTTGTGTAAAAGGGTCTTCAGATTCTGCAAAGATATTGTGGAATTTCATGTGATCATGTATACATGGTTACTTGTAGGGGTGAGCATGGTTCTCGAATCGGACTGGACTTTCTGGTTATTTAATTATTGGAATCATAATCAGAATTGTTATTGAAAGAAATAATTCGGTTATGATATGGATTTGATTTGATGTTCTATCCGGTTAGGACTGGTTAGCCTTTGTTTTTAATTTATGCTCGATTTGTGGGTCGAATTAAACGAATTTCAGTTTGATTTACAACTAAAACTTTAATTTTGTAATCATAAAAAAATAACCCATAATTGTGTAAGTAAACTTGTTCTTCATAAGACGACGTCGTCGAGTCCTACACAGCCGGGCTCATTAACGCGGGCTTTGTAACCAAGTGGGGGCTGTAGTGATTGAGCGTTGTTTGGGCCTCTCTAGTTGGGCCTTTATGGGCTTCAATCTCGTCCACCACAGGGAAACAAAAACGACGTAGTTTGGTCACCGTTTCCCTCCTCTTTAGCGGGGCACTGAACGGCGTCGTTTCATCATCTCCTCTCAGTAGAGTTGTTGTTCTGGTTCTCGATCGACAAGGTTCGCGTCCATGACCGGTGAGAAAAATCCCAAACGCCATTGAAGGATCGGAGAGGAAGCGAAGTAAGGTTCGAGATCTTCGTGAAGTTAGAGGTTTCTCAATCTTACTGCTTTCAGTTTCTTCTCAATCTGCTGTTTTTTTTTGCTCGACGATTTGACATTGAAAAATTGTCTGTTTTTGTCGACAGATTTGAGTTTTAGGGCTCGAGATCGTGCAAAATCATGGAGGAATCTGAATCCGTACCACGAGTGCTCTACGAGACGAGTGTTCACGCTTCCAGGCCTTACAGTTCAAATTACCCTCCGCAACAGGTCCAACGATTAAAATTTTTGATTACCTGATATTTTTAGAGAATTAAAATTGATCAAATAATTGATTTATGTATGTTTTTGATCTTCCAGACTAAGGAACGTGCTCAAGGAGGAGGATTTTTATCCTTGTTGTCGGTGCCAGGTACCTCAGTCATTTCAGATTTTATTTTCCAATGTTGCTTGGTGTAATTAGTGATTACTAAATAGTAAATATCAATGCATGTGATGATAAATGGTGGGTGCTTGTCAAAATTTAAATTTGCATGAGTTCATGTGTTGAATTTTGAGATTGGATGTAAATTGTAATTGATGAGCTACACTTTTATGTTGGTGTTTCTCTTTGTGATGAAGGTGTGAGTCAGTTTAGAGAGAAATGGAGTGGATACAGGAACCCGAAAAAACTGAAGAAATGTATATCGTTGTTTATCTCTCGAAGTGGTGAACGTGTGGCTGTAGCTTCTGGGAATCAAATAACATTTTTACGGAAGGAGGATGACTACCAGGAGCCATTTGGCATCTTTACAAGTATGATTTACGTGCTCCCAGCTGTCACGGGTGTATATTTTTGTCATTCACTTGTTTTTTCGCATTATATCGATGTCATACTCAAACATGATAAGGGCTTCATGGTTACCATATTGAATCCTTTTAGACAATTTTTAGCTCGTATAAGTATAGCCACCTTTCTAGATTCTTGAATTGCTCAGAAAAGTGTGTATTTTGCATTCTGGGGGACATAATTAAGTATATGTATTTTATTTTTTGATATTATACTATGCATTTGGATCTGAAGATTATATTGCATTTGCCTTTCTACATCATATAACTGCCTTAGAGATTCTTTAATCATTGCATTACTTATCCACCTCATACTCAAGCAGACACTGGTATTAAATGAATAAAAACTGGTTAAATATTGACAAATTGAAGAGAAGAATCAATTGTGATGCATATGGAAAGGTAATAAGTCCCCTAATATGATCATTATTATATTATGGCAAGGCAGTAATTGATAATTTGATACAGATTCTGAAGTCTTTGCTTTAAGTAATACACCTTTGCAAAGCAAAAAGGCGCTAGCATATTTAGTACACTACTTGAATATGTTAGAAACTTTGTATGCATGGGGTCATTAAAACTGTTCTTAATGTTTGCCACACACATCAGGTAATCGTGATGGCACGTTTAACACTGGAGCTTGGTCAGAATCTCATGATGTTCTTGGAGTTCTTGACGACACTGATACACTCTATTTTATCAAAGCAAACGGCGAAGAGTTAAGAAGAATCACGACAAGGGAATTGAAAGTTTCATTACCAATAATTGGCCTGATTGCACAAGATGATTCTGATATCCCAAAACCTACCTTGTAAGTGTGTCTCTTATATTTTTTCTACCTTAATGTCTGCAACGTCTTTATGGAATATACATTAAGCGCTATCAGTTGATAATAGCCGTGCAAAACGTTTATCTGGTCACCGAGAATCTAGTTTTGAAGTCAAAACTGACTCTTAATTTTCTGGACTGACAAAAAAAAAAAACTATATGACATATTTATTCTTTGTTCCATGGATACGAAAGTTGTACCTCTAGATAATGTTTTGCTTTGATTGTTCATAAGCAGTGTATACTTACTTAAATTGTGTTTTGTTTAACTAGACTAGAATTAAGTACAAATTGATTACATGTTTAAGACAATAAAGTGGCTTGCAGGTGTAGTTTCATTGTCGTGACATCTGATGGATCCCTTCAACATACCGAGATCAGTCAGAAGCCAGGCGCCTCTAATAGTGTCTTAAATCTGAAAAGACCACTGCCTAACAATATTTTCTGCCTTGACTACCAATCAGAACCTTCTTTGTTTGCTGTAGTTAGTAGTTCCTTCAGCGGCTCACTAACTTCCAGTGAGAACTCTGGTATGTTTTTTGTGCTGGCGCTCTTACACTCACTCTTTATTTATCCTTATTGATTTTAGGTGAAAATATGAAGAATCTGCTAATTATTTGATATTATGAGTACTAGGATGACAGACTAATTAAATCACTGTTTGGCTTCTGTTCTTTTTATACTGGAAATTCTTCTCTAAAAAGAGTATGGAAAGATTTTAATCCTTCTATGTTTGAGAGTCCTTAGATTGTTCTGACTTTATTGTTATGTCCGAGTTTAGCAATTCTTACAATGTGTCGTAACAACTATTGATTGAGACCCTGAATGTACCTATTTGGTTTGAGTCCGAGGTCATGCATCACTTACATATATTATGCTTTTTATTGTACAAATTCTTCCTTTTTCTGGGAGGTGGAAAATGCAGTTGAAGAAGGTGTCTTAAAGAAAATAATATTATTAAATAGCAGTATTTGCATATAGGCAGTATCATACTATCAACTCAATTAGTAAACATGTAGACGAGTGGGACTAGTTTTTGTTTTTTAAGGGTGAACCATCGATCAGATATTTTATTTTTCTTACTAACTATAACTGAATATGTTTTTTTTCACATTATTTCCAGGGTCCAGTTATCTTTCTCTTTGGCGTAGACGAGAAACATTAGATTTGGAGCAATTATGCTGTACTCAGTTTGAGGGAAATTATACTAAACCAAAAGGTTACAATGGTCCACTTGCATATCCTAAGGTGCTTATTTCACCTAATTGCAAATTTGTCGCTACTCTGGGTGTGACTGGATGTGTTCACATTTTTAAAGTGGCTGAAGAATGCCGTTCCATTTCAACTTTTGTTCTTAAGGATAGAGGTGGCTCACAATTGACAGATGATTTGTCAAGTGGAGGAAGAAATGTTTTAAGTGATAATATGGATTTTACTTGGTGGTCGGATGATATACTTACACTTGGGAAAAGCAGTGGTATTGTCACCATGGTTGACATTAGTAGTGATTTAAAAGCTCAGGAGAGTAATCCCGTGTATACTATACCTGTTCTAGAAAGAGTGCGCCATATTCAAGGACATATTTTTCTTTTAGCAACTGCATTATTTGAAGAGAGGCATGTTTTATCCAAGTACAAGGAAGCAGAGGACTTGCATAATGTAGAGTGGATTACTGAAGATAGATTCGATCAGTGTGACATTTCTAGTTTGCGCTGGAGTTTGATATCATTTTCTGAAAGATCGATTCCAGATATGTATAATATTTTAATCAGCAAAAAAGAATACCAGGCTGCTATGAATTTCGCCGACTGTCATGGTTTGGATAAAGATGAAGTTCTAAAAGCACAATGGTTGAGTTCTGGCCAAGGACTGCATGATATAAAGAAGTTTTTATCTAATGTAAAGGATCAAGTTTTTGTAATTTCAGAGTGTGTTGATAAAGTTGGACCTACAGAAGATGCTGTGAAGGCTTTACTTGCATATGGATTGCGCCAAACCAATCAATATAGGTTTTCTGAGCTTGAAGATAATGACTGTAGCCAAACTTGGGACTTTCGGATGGCTAGACTTCAGCTATTGCAGTTCAGAGACAGGCTCGAGACATATCTTGGGATAAATATGGGCAGGTATTATACTCTCACGAAGTTATAGCTATTGGTATACATGTTGAAAATCTATATTCATGAGTTATCTGACACATTATTTCTTGTTACTGCTTTTTTCACATTTGAATAAGAGAAATTTGCAAAAATGTGCCCTATTATATGACATTTTTGCAAAAGGGTGTTGTGTTGTTTGTTAATGGCAAAAAAGTGGTGTGTTATTTGCATTTTTTTTTCAAAATGTGTATATCTTTATGAAAATAACGAAATTAGCCCTGAAAATAAAAATTATTAAAAAAAAAGTTAAATTTTTTTAAATAGCACCCTTTTGCAAAAATGTCATATAATAGGGCATCCTTTTGCAATTTTCCCTAAAATAATTAATGAACTCCTCCCCATTCAGCTGAAAACCAAATATTTTTGATGGAATTGAGGTACTTTTGTACTTGATGCACCTGGACCTGATGTCATATCTCTTATAACTTCTAGTTTGCTTTGTTGTAATTTCATTCTTCCACTTGTTTTTCTACTAACTCAGAGCTTAATGACATATAACCCCATGCAGGTTTTCTATGCAGGAATATAGTAAATTTCGTGTCCTACATATTAGCGAAGCTGCCACAGCACTGGCCGAAAGTGGAAAAATCGGGGCCTTAAACTTACTTTTCAAGCGCCACCCGTATTCCCTAGCATCTTCCATGCTGGAAATTTTAGCCGCTGTGCCTGAAACCGTTCCTGTTCCAACATACGGGCAGCTTCTTCCAGGGAGGTCTCCTCCTGCTGGTACTGCTGTCAGGGAAGAAGATTGGGTTGAATGCGAAAAGATGGTGGGCTTTGTCAACAGATTACCTGAGAATCACGAGGTTGCCATCCAGATTAAGACCGAACCCATGGTCAAGCGGATCCATGGATCTTTCTGGCCATCAGTTAATGAACTTTCGTTGTGGTACAAGAACAGAGCTAGAGATATCGATAGTTTTAGTGGGCAGCTAGACAATTGTCTGTCCCTGGTTGACTTTGCTTGTCGCAAAGGCATCTATGAGCTACGGCAGTTCCACGAGGATATTTTGTACTTGCACCGACTTGTATATTCTGAGGACAGTGATGGTGAAATGAATATTAGTATAAGTCTTGTTGCATGGGAGCAATTATCTGACTACGAGAAGTTCAGGATGATGCTGAAGGGAGTGAGTGAGGAAAATGTGATTGAACGATTACGTGATGATGGTATTCCGTTTATGCAAAAGCGATGCCGTGACTTGAACTCAACATCTGGAGATGAAATGACTAATAACCAGGCTCAATCATTTCTGGTTAACTGGCTGCGAGAACTTGCTGTTGAAAATAGATTAGACTTATGCTTGATTGTGATTGACGAGGGATCTAAAAATATTGGAAACAATAGTTTTCTGAAGGATGAAGTTGAAGCTGTAGATTGTGGTCTGCAATGCATATATTCCTGCACGGCTATGGATAAATGGAATACCATGGCATCCATATTGTCAAAGCTTCCACAAAATCAAGGTTAGTTCTGCCTCATGGATTTTACTTCAACTGTATGCATATTCAAATATGGTCAATGATAATATAGACATAGGCCATCCCCGATACTTTATATTTTGTTCTCGAGAATAATGAAGAGTGTGAACTTGCAGGTTACGAATATCGCATTGAGGGCCTTGGGAAAAGGGTTAAACTGGCAGAAGGTCATATTGAAGCGGGGAGGCTGTTAGCATTTTACCAGGTGTGTGTTGGCTTGTATTGGAGGTCTTAACTAATTGCCTCTGAGGCAGAAGTCTTAAATCTTAATTTCAGGGGCAATTTCATCGTTATTATATAAATATATACATTTTGCAAAAAAATGCAAACAGCACAACACCTTTTTTCCATTAACGAACAACATAGCACCCTCTTGCAAAAGTGTCATATAATAGGCCCCTTTTTGCAATCTTCTCTTAAAAATAACACCTGACTCATTAAGAAAATCAGTGATATTATTTTAGTAATTGGGATGGTAAACATAGTTTTTTGAGGCATGTAAATTGTGGTAGGCATACTGTGCCATGCCACGATAGCTGATTGCAATTAGATGTCATACCTTCTTATATGCAGGTTCCAAAGCCAGCGAACTTTTTCCTAGAGGCTCATACTGATGAAAAAGGTGTAAAGCAAATTATCCGTCTTATACTCTCAAAATTCATACGTAAGCAGCCTGGTCGTTCGGATAACGATTGGGCAAACATGTGGAGAGACATGCAGTGTTTAAGGGAGAAGGCTTTTCCTTTCTTGGACCTCGAGTATATGTTGATGGAATATTGTAGAGGGCTGCTGAAAGCTGGAAAATTCTCTCTTGCGAGGAATTATTTGAAGGGCACAAGTTCAGTTGCTTTGGCATCAGACAAGGCTGAAAACCTTGTCATTCAAGCTGCAAGGGAGTATTTTTTCTCTGCTTCAAGTCTTGCCTGCTCTGAAGTAAGTTAAATGAGGCGCTTGATTTTTTTATGTTGATTTTTTATTCCATACAATTTGGTTATTATGTAATGTTTATAGACTTGTACGCTATTACATTCATCCATAAAGGATCACATAATGCATGATGTGTTGGAACTTCTGCAAGACTATTGGAAATGTCTGCAATAGGGCTGTTCACAGTTTGGTTATGAACTGAACCGATCAATTCGGTTTTAAGAAAATAAAAACCAAAATCGAACCAATGGAATTCGGTTCGGTTTATTATGAACTGTGTTTCATGAAATTCTCACATTTTAGACCGTTTTGATTTGACGTATTATTTGGTTTATCAATTTTTGGATTTGATTTTTTGGGGATCGATTTTCATTAAGTTCTCACATTATAGCTGGTCTTGACATTTGAGTGGCTTTTTCAGATATGGAAGGCTAAGGAGTGTCTGAATATATTTCCAAGCAGCAGAAACGTGAAAGCGGAGGCTGATATTATCGAAGCTCTTACCGTCAAACTTCCAAACCTCGGGGTGATTATTCTGCCAATGCAATTCAGACAAATCAAAGATCCCATGGAAATTATCAAGATGGCGATTAGCAGCCAAGCTGGAGCCTATCTCGACGTGGACGATCTTATTGAAGTTTCCAAATTACTTGGATTGAGCTCCCCCGATGAAATATCAGCTGTCGAGGAAGCTATTGCTAGAGAAGCTGCAGTTGCTGGTGATCTGCAATTGGCGTTTGATCTTTGCCTTGGTTTGGCCAAGAAAGGCCACGGTCTCGTTTGGGACTTATGCGCTGCAATAGCAAGGGGTCCTGCTCTCGACAACATGGACACAAGTTCTCGGAAGCATCTTCTAGGGTTTGCTTTGAGCCATTGCGACGAGGAATCGGTTGGCGAGCTTCTTCATGCTTGGAAAGATCTAGATTTGCAAGGGCAGTGCGAAACCCTAATGATGTTGACGGGGACGGACTCTCCCAATCTCCCACTTCAGGATTCCCCGGGCGGGTCGTTTACTTTCCACCACCAGAGGGATGGCTCCGCTGATGATCTAGAGGTCAATTTCAGTAAGGTCCAAAATGTATTTTCTGCTGTTGCGAAAACCTTACCCGATGAGAACGGGACTGATTGCGAATCCATTCTGAAGGAAGACGCAAAAATTTCTTCGTTTTCTTCCGTCCAACTTCCATGGCTACACGAACTGAGTAGGGAAGCCGAACACATCAAGAAGTTAATGCCCGGAAAGCAATATGGGAGTGTAAGGATACAAGCCATAGTGACTATTCTGTCGTGGTTGGCGAGGAACGGGTTTGCTCCGAAAGACAATCTGATTGCTGCTCTTGCAAAAGCGATTATTGAACCACCTGTTACCGAAGAGGAAGATGTCATGGGTTGTTCGTTCTTGCTGAATCTCGTGGATGCCTTCAGCGGTGTTGAAATCATAGAACAGCAACTTAGGAACAGGAAGGATTACCAAGAAATCTGTAGCATCATGAATGTGGGGATGATATATAGTTTATTGCACACTTCGGGGGTTCAGTGCGAAGGTCCTGCTCAGAGGAGGGAACTGCTGCTGAAGAGGTTTAAAGAGAAGCACTCGCCGCTAAGTTCTGGTAATTGTCTTCACTGTTTGTTTGATTTGATCGCTTCATTTTTATAAAATATTTTAGGGAAACTGGCAAAATGGTGCTGTATACTATCACATACTTTGTTAATGACAAAAAAGTATTGTGAACTTTGATGTTTTGTGCAAAATGTATGTGAATGATGAAATTGCCCATAAGATTAAGATTTTTATAAAATAATATAGAAAAATAACTTAACCAAAAAATTAAATTACAAATTTGATCATACAAAATTTACTTAAAAGATATTTTCAGAATTTTTTTTTAAAATATGTATTTTATTTTATTTTAAAAAATAATTCTTAAATTTAAGGGCAGTTTCGTTAGTTTTGTACAAATACACACGTTTTGCACGAAAAAAAATCAAAGTTCAGGGCACATTTTTGCCATTAACAAAGTACACGACACTCTTGCAAAAGTGTGATAGTATACAACAACTTTTTTGCCATTTGCCCAATATTTTATTTTTATTGCACTGATATTACAAAATGCTAAGAATGTTGCATATTCTATTTCTTCATCCATGTTTTGATGATAGTTTTTTTGGGTTGTTGTGTGACTTCTCCTAAATCCAGAAGAACTAGACAAATTTGACAAAGTGCAGTCCACATTCTGGAGAGAGTGGAAACTAAAAATCGAAGAACAGAAGCGAGTTGCTGATCACTCTAGAACACTGCAGCAAATCATTCCCGGGGTTGACACTGCACGGTTTTTGTCTGGAGATTCAGAGTACATCGAGAGTGTTGTTCTTTCCTTAATCGAATCTGTAAAATCCGAGAAGAAGCGTATTCTGAAGGACGTATTGAGATTAGTCCAAAACTATAACCTGAATCGATCCGAGGTATGTGGATATGAAATTGAATGGATACATATATGAAGGCATATCCTGTTTTGGCTCATTAATCGTCTCCTCTTTCTTTCTTCCAGGTATTGCTGCAGTACCTATGTTCTATCCTTATTTCTGAAATTTGGACCAACGACGACATTGCTGCTGAAATTTCAGAAGTCAAGCGAGAGATACTCGGCTACGCTTCAAGGACCATCACAGCTCTTTCATCAATTGTATACCCCGCAATCAACGGGTGCAACAAACAGCGCCTCACTTTTGTATTCAGCCTACTGTCCGGATGCTACTTGCAGTTAGAAGAAACCCGAGAACCGTTACCAGTAGTAGTTCACCCCAATCAAGCCCAGCTATCTAGCTTGGAGCTAGCTCGTCTCTACCAGGTCATCGAGCAAGAATGCGCGAGAGTATCCTTCATCAAGGACCTGAACTTCAAAAACATCGCCGGATTAGGCGGTTTAAACCTGGAGTGCTTTCACGACGAAGTCTATTCACACGTCGATGAATCTAACTTGGAAGCTCTGGCGAAAATGGTTCAGACGTTTTCTGGTACCGATTCTGATTCAGTGGCCGAGGGCCTCATATCGTGGCAGGACGTCTACAAGCACTACGTCTCAAGTTTGCTGAAGTCTCTGGAAAGTAGAACTGGTACCGATTTGCATATCCAGAGTCCCGATGGCCTCCAGAGCTTTGTGAGTAAACTCGAGCACACCTACGACTTGTCCCGAAAGTATATAGGGTTGTTAACGTATTCAGACGGGTTTGAGATCATGAAAAAGTACTTCACTGTCGTGGTTCCGCTTTACGGATCCTGGGAGAGCGTGCCGGATAACTCCTCGTGGCAAGAATGCCTCATCCTCCTCCTGAATTTCTGGATCAGGCTGGCCGACGAAATGCAGGAACTCACCATCAATTCCAATTCGGAGGAAAAAAGCATTAAATTCAATCCGGAGAGCTTAATGAGTTTTCTGAAGGCTTTCATGAGGCTGGTCGTGGAGGACAGCGTTTCGCCAAGTCAGGGCTGGGGCGCTGTTCTTGGGTACTTGAATCACGGGTTCACCAGCGAGGTTTCTGAAGAAATTTTCATTTTTTGCAGAGAGATGGTTCTTTCGGGCTGTGGTTTCAGCTCCGTTGCAGAAGTTTTCTCCGAAGCTGTGTCACAGTGTTTGAGTAATTTGAGCTCAGCTCTTAACACCCAGCTTCCCGACCTTCCTCACCTCTATCTGAACATCTTGGAGCCGATTCTTCAAGAATTGATCGCTGAAACTGATGCAAACCGAAACTTGTTTCGTTTACTGTCATCGTTGAGTAAAATGGAAAATGATTTGGAGCTGTTGAATAGCGTGAGGCACGCCGTATGGAGGAGGATGGCGAAATCGTCTGATAACCTGCTGCTACCGAATCAGGTTAGGGTTTATGTTTTGGAACTCATGCAGCACGTTGCGGGCGAAAGTGTTAAAGGCTTGTCTCCAGAGCTGCGATCCAACGTTCTTCCGTGGGAAGGATGGGATGCGTCGCAGTACTCGGCTAAATCAATGACTGAAACCGAAGCTACCAATCAGACGGATTCTTCCAACAGGTTCACGAGTACTCTGGTCGCGCTCAAATCTTCCCAGCTTGTCGCGGCTATCGATCCCTCTGCGGAAATCACCATCGATGATCTTTCCAGCGCGGACGCTGCAGTTTCATGCTTTATGAGGATTTCTGGGTCTGCGAGCACGAGCGCTCATCTCGACGCGCTGCTTGCGATTCTGGGGGAGTGGGAGGGGCTTTTCGGGAATAATAGAAAAGACGAGGAGGCTAGCGGGGAAGAAGCGTCCGGCTGGGGGAACGACGACTGGGACGACGAGGGGTGGGAGAGCTTTCAAGAAACCGAGAAGAAACCGAAAGAAGACAGCTCCGTTTCTGTAGCCCACCCGCTACACGCCTGCTGGCTCGGGATTTTCAAGAAGCTCGCGGCGCTGTCCCGATCCCGAGACATTCTGAGGCTCCTCGACGCCTCCCTGTCGAAACCCGCCGGGACGTTGCTGAGCGAGGATGACGCCACGACCCTGAACCAGACCGTACTCTTTACCGACCCTTTCTTGGCTCTCAAGGTAGCTCTCCTCCTCCCTTACGAGTCAATACAGTTACAGTG
This sequence comes from Geranium rotundifolium, assembly GCA_963920655.1. Classification (NCBI taxonomy): domain Eukaryota; kingdom Viridiplantae; phylum Streptophyta; class Magnoliopsida; order Geraniales; family Geraniaceae; genus Geranium; species Geranium rotundifolium. Next base: position 36,727,103 of record OY987318.1, read on the forward strand.
TCTAGTTTCGGTAGAAGAGAGTCTGAAGCAAGGAGGCGTGACAGAGGCGATCAGCAGAGACCACGAGCTCCTAACCCTCGTGCTGTCCTCCGGGATCGTGTCCACCGTCGTCTCCGAACCTATATACGGTGCCACGTTCAATTACGTCTGCTTTCTGATCGGAAACCTATCCCGCCGGTGCCAAGAGTCACAGATCGGCGGCGGCGGGGAAGGCGATTTCGATTTTCGCCTCTTCAAGAGGGTGCTCTTCCCGAGCGCCGTCTCCGAGCTCGCGATGGCGGGCCAGGAGGTCCTGGCGGGGTTCGTCGTGACGAGGTTTATGCACACGAACACGTCGCTGCGCCTCATCAACGTTGCTGACGTCAGTTTGAGTAATTTCTTGAGACGGCAGGCCTCGGTGGTGAAGGAGGGTGAGTCTGGGTTGAAGGAGGGTGAGTTTGTTTTGAAGAATACCGTTGGTGGCTTGAGGAACAAGTTACCTGATCTGATTCAAACGGCTCTTGGGTCGGTGTGTTCCGAGGTAAGATAGAGAGGCGGTTTCTGGGAAAATTTGTTATTGATAATTATGTGAATTTTGGAGGAATCAGATATGGAAGTCGTGGCTTTTCAATTTTCATTTCTTTTTGGTTGGATTTAAATTGTTTTTAATGTTTGTTCATAGAAAATGAATAGGTACATCTTTTCAAGTGCATAATTGTTTGAAATATGTTTTTGGAAAAGTTCGTGAATTATCTAAAATGTAATATTCTATAATTGGTTTAGAACCGATTAGTTTTCTATTCTGAATGTGTCGAATTAGATAAAATAAATGCGTAATTTAATAACATCGTAATGAAAATCAAATGTTAAAATTTACTACCACACCTTTATTATAATATAAAGTTTTGAACAGAAAAAATAACATTTAAATACGATGAATTCGAACAAAATTTCAGTTTTAGATTTCGATTTAGGATTGGTTGTGAGTCTAAAGTGTCCACCCTTATAATCATCGCTTATATCTAAAACATAAAATTTCAATTTTAAGTTCACAAGCTGAGTATACAAAATTGAGTCTGATTTATAGGTAAAACGTTTAAATTCTCAATTAGAAAACATATTAAGAAAAAAATAAATGTTAAAGTTTAGTTACTACACCTCAATCGAAATATAAATAATACAGAACAACATGTTAGCATAATGAAATGATTTGGTTCATAACCAATTAATTGACAGTTCTGCACAGTAAGAATCATACCCGAACCCAAATTTCAATGGTTCTCAAAATTTAGAAGCAAATCTGACCCATTACCACGTTCTCGGTTTTGTTGGTTCTGGTTCGGCTCAAATTTTGGTTTGGGACCGATTTTGGGTCTAAATTGTTAAACCATAGCCATCAGCTTATACAACTTACATACACACTGTTCATGCTCTAATAACTAGCAAAATAAAGCATTTTCACACAAGTAGCATAACGAGAAGACAAACAAAACATCAACAAAATGTGAAACCTAGGAGATCAATATTGAAATAGGAAAAGTTGTAAAGATGCCAATATTGAAATAGGAAAAGTTGTAAAGATGCCAAATTAGAACAACACATAAGTTTAATGGTACACAAATAATAACATTGGAATTGCACATAATTCCAATAACAATTGATGGACATAAACGTTAATAATTGTGACTAGAAACAAAAATTAACTAAAATTTCAATGTGATATTTGTTTAACTATAATAATAATAATAATAATAACATTAGCTTTCACATCTCGAAAATTGTTGAGCTGAGATCATCTAAACAAATATTCATTTATTTTTTTACTTAAAGTTATTGAGCCACAAAAACTTGCTATTCATGTTATTTTTGGAAACATTAAGGTTTACTACAAGGGTATATTGGTAGTTTTAATAATGTCCCATTGAAAATCGCAAAGTGCATAAAAAATTGCTCCCGTTCTCAAAATTTGTTTGCAATAGAGAGCATCACGTATACACAATGAATCGATTAACCATCGATTTTGCACGGTAGAAAACCAAATTTTAACCGTTTTAAAATTTTAGAACCGAGCCCGACCCATTACCCATCAACAAAAAAATTACATTAATCAAGAAAACTGAATTTTCTACAAAACAGGCCCATATTTTATAGGTCCATTATCAATGTCGGTGCATAAAAAATAGAAACACGACACATGTGTTTCTGTAACTCCTCAGTTCTCATCATCAGACAGAACTCAGAAGTATGTCCCAGGTACGAAATTTCAGACCAAATCTATCTTAAATTTGTCGAGTAAATTTGTCGTTTATGTATCTGGATTTTTTTTAAAAACATGTTTATTTGGGTTCTGGTGTGATTTTGTGTGTGGATTGCTGTAGAAAACCCTAATTGAGTGGTTGATTTGTTGAAATTTCAGATCAGGGTTATCAATTTATTATCTCTCTTTAATAAATTAAATTTAAAAATCGAATCTTTATTTCTATTCTAATATAGAATTGTTATGTTTACATTTGAATTGCTACAGAAAAACCCTAATTGTGTTGAACTTTCAGATCAGAGCTATCTATATATTTATCTTACTATTTTGAAAAGTTGCATCTTTATTTTGATTATGCTATATAATGAAGTTGTTGACTTTGTATCTACAGTTTGATTTGTTGTAAAAGATCGACGAGCATCTCGAGCTTTACCACGACAAGGTTAGGTCGAAATTTGTTTGTACTCGTTGGGAACGCGCCTTACCCGAATTGTCAGATTTCCGGCTGGAGCAGCCTCCTGCCGTTTGCCATCGGATCGTTGTGCGGACTATTTCATCCATTTAAGAAGAATATGTTTGTGATCGATCTCCCCGAGGCCGGGGAGAAGGTTTGTAAGGGATCTGATCACGGTTGGGTCGTTACTGCATAATGGACGGATCTATAAATGTCGTCAACCCGCTCACTAGGGCCAGATTCCCCCTCCCGCCCATATATAAATTCACCGCACCGCCCCAAAAAGGTCGGACGCGAGTATCTCTTCATGCCCTTCTGTACCGGACATCGTTTCTTGTCCCGAGTTAAGGAAACTCCTTCCGGGCTGTAAAGATTTTGGAGGCGCGAGTAGTGAAACACATTTGATAAACTCGTCGGACGACGAGGTTATGGTGGCCATAAGGAATAGACGTCTACATCATCTTGAATCGCAAGAAAGTGAATGGCAAGAACATAAGTCCATTGAAAAGACGTACGATTTTCAAGATAAACCTGACTAGGTCGGGTTGGATCTGCATGAAAAGCTTGGCTTACGATGAGATTTTATTTATGGGTATGGGCAGACAACTAGGTATTCGAGTTCGTGGAAGAAAACTAGGGCATCAAATTTATTTCACCGACCATATCTTTAACTTTGACAGTAAAAATATAAGAGACCCTTTCGACCAAGGTATATTTAGCTTTAAGGATAAAGAGATCATAAAATCTCTCGGATATGAAATTAATCAAAACATGATTTTTCCCTACCCGATATGGGTTACGCCGAACCCATATTGATTGGTGGCGTGACATAACCTATTAATGTATAACATTTGGAAACTGATCTCTGTATGTTATAACTTTGTCATTTCAGAACTTTTTGTCACTTTTGAGCTCAAGCACTGCTACATAGGCATATAGAAATGACTAAAATTACGGTTCTTGTCGTATAAATATTGGGTTTTAATAAGTTAAAAGTCATCAATTTTAATTTTTCGTATGTTTGTTGGAATCTCACGTGGAACGTATTGGATTTAGGGGAAATTTTATGTCAGTACCTTAATTTTGCCTCATTTTCAAATCAGTACTTCAAGTTTGAAAAGTTTTTGCCAGTACCCCAAGTTTAATTAGTTGCAGATAAGTATCTAATATGTTAAATCTAACAGAAATAAGATGTAAAAAGACCAAAAATGCCCTTAATGCTTATAATAATTAATATTGCAATGAAACTTTCGAATTTAATAACTCTCTCATACAACCTCCGTTTCAGGCTCATAGTATATCAAATCGAAGAAAATTGGAAGATAAACAACTTCGAAGAATATTAATAATTAAATAAAAATTTATTATTTATTAATAATTAAATAATATTTATAATTAATAATTAAATAATTATTATTATTATTTTCATTCATCTGCTTGTATCTAGTGTGTTTTGGAAAAAAAAATCAATTAATTTAATTAATCTCCTATTAGTGTTGAGAGACTCATCTCCAATATCCATCTTCTAACCACTAGCAAAATAAAGTATCTTGGCTTGACGATAAGACAAAACAAATCATCAACAACTTGTGCCCTCTAAGAGATCATGTTGGAACTTTAAGAATACTAAATCAGAATGACACATAAATTTAATGGTAAATAATTATTGGAATTACACTTAATTCCAATAACAATTGATAGACATAAATGTTAATAATTGTGACAAAAATTAACTAAAACTTCAAGTAGTCTTTGTTTTACATTGTATCCTCAGCTATAACATTAAGCTTTTACACCCAGAAATTGCTGAGACCATCTGTTTAGATGTTCAATGGCTCTGCTTCTGTGTCTCTTTCCTTCCATTCTTGTGTCTCTGTAACCAATACAAACAATATCCATTGTAAGCACAATGACACCAAAATGTAACCACAAATTAAAAGGGCTCCAAAATCGTCTTCCAAATGTTTATGTTATAATTTGGCCCTAAATATGTCTTTTCGTCGTTTTGCAGTGCTCTAAAAGTCTTCAACTTGTCTAATCACTCTGTGATTAATCCTCTATTAATCTCCAATAAATCTAGTAATCCGACTAAATTTTCTTATAAATCCCCTATTAGTCCTAGCGCCTAGCGATTTTTAGAATACTGTCGTTTTGTTATGATCTAATCTTAAGTTTTAGAACAAATTTGGATGGTTCAGACTAAATTGAAACAAAACATAAGGACTAAATAAATTGGAACAGGTCATGATATATGTGATTCGTATAAATAATTCATACTGATGAGCCTGAACATGTTGGAGTCAACAGCATTTTTGTTTCTAATACTGATGAAAGTGGAAAGAACTTGAACTTGTAATGCTTACTTGTTCTGTCAGCAGCGAGCATGAGACGGTATTGCAAGAAACAGGCGAGGAAGAGGAAAAACGAGCACATGCCGAACATGGTAGTGATCGAGAACGCATCAACCTTCACATTGACACCAAAAAACGTTTAGTAAATTAACAAATTTGATTCTGTTGAGTGAAAGGGAATGAAATGTGCAATTACAGCATATAGCATGCACTTTCATTGTATGCACACAAATATGTTGAGAATTTGATGTGTATATATAGTATATGGCATGCACTTACATTGTACAGCACAATGCAGACAAATATGTTGAGAGGAATGCGGAAGAAGTTCATGATGGTGCTTCTGGACTCCTCGGGAATGTACTGGGACCTCATCTTCATGATAGACGGCCAGAATATGCCCACGCAGGCCTCAAAAACACAGAACCCGAGAAGGTTGAGACACCCCGAAAACGAGATGCTTCCACCTTTCTCCGTAGAGGGCGTCACCAAGATCTGTTCTCAAAACAATACAATCAAAATCACACATTACAAGAAGAATATACACAATTCGAGGAAGAAGAGAAGGTAAATTGATGTATTGTGCATACACTGGTCACGATGGGAAGCAAGAGAGAGGCGGCGGAGGCTGCAAACACGATCTGCATGTAACTTTCTACTCTGTTTGAGGCACGGGCCATCAAGCGAGATGCAAGAGAGCTTCCCATCATCGAAGACACCATGAAAGTTGCAAAGATGAAACCGTGGGGAATGTCTTCACTGTTCGGGCTCAGAGCCGGAGTCCAGAGGAAGACAAAGGTGTACATAGAACCTTCAAACAGAGACTGTATTGCACCCAACAAAGCTATCTTCTCATCTAAAGAACACAGAAGATATTATTGTATATATAATGAATGTTTCGGAATAAAAACAAGAGTAAATTGCATGAACTCTGCTAATTTTGCACAAAGCGGCTGAACTTGTCAAATTTTTTTTTTTTTGCAAATTGTGTACATTCACTCAAAAATAAAGAAAATACCCTTGAAATCAGTTTTTTTTAATTAAAAAATACATTTTTTCAACGCGAGTTTGTTGGTTTTTTATTCTCATGCACGCCATTGATATCCTTCGGTGTGAATTCAAATCCAGACAAGCTCGGAGTAAAGAGAAAAACTGGCAAGCTCGAGTTGAAAAACATTTTTTTTCAAAAAAAATTAATTTTAAGGGTATTTTCGTCATGTTTTGACAAATGTACACATTTTGCACAAAAACGGTAAGTTCACCGTCACTTTTTTTTGCAAAATTTGAATAGTTCATGGCAATTTTTTTGCAATTTTCCCTAAAAACAACAATAGTCAATATTTCACCAAATATAATTGTTAGCATAACCATCTATAAGTAGCATCCATATGTGCTACGGAAGGATCTGTTTTTAAGTTTCTGTAGGCAATGTCATCATTTTAATAACTCGTGAAATCATCAAGTGTCAAAAGTAAAGGCGAACGTACCAGAAGCAATGGCGACGGCAGCACCCCTGAATTGGGTTAGCAAGTCTTTGCTTTCAGACGGGTCTCCATAGTTTTCAGTCCATGATGATAAAATAACAGCCGCACCAATAGCAAGAAAGCATGAAGCAGCGTCAAAGGGGGCCACGGGCCCTAGAGAAAAGGTATCAACGAGTAGATTTCCGAACAACCCGGCCACAATAGCCACAAGACCGTTACCAAGAAACACTGCCTTCGAGAATGTTATTGACAACCATTGTTGTTCGAAACCCCTCTACACAATTTGAGAAGACCAAAGGCACGTAATTGAGTAAGAATCCAAAATTATCACAGTAATTCACACATAAATGGTCCGTTTATTTACGCATATTAGGTTCAAACATAAATATTCTCTGTTTGTGTCCTGAAAGTAATGTTTAATGGTCCTAGCTTTTTAAGAGTTCCCGTGAAAAAATAAAAATTATTTCGCCTCAGCAGAACTAAAAAATCTATCTTTTTAATATGAAGATATTGGATATGTATCTGTCGCTTTTAAGATTTAACTAAACTGCTTCTCTTGTTAGAGGAAATAAACAACCTGAAAAGATTTTTGCAAAACCAAGATTTTAGAACACTCAAAGGTAGCAGAGACAATCACATCACACGGTCCTTATTTTCGGACAAAAAGAATTTTCAATGCATACCATACAAAAATATTCACATATAATAGAAATTAACTATATTTTCCAACTAAAGGAAGAGAAATGATCACTCACCTTATTGTGTTCTGCCACTAGCCATGATTCAAATGCTGAAAATAGGAGAGAGGTGGCAATGCCTCCCAAGATTCGACCCAACATCAACACTCTGTATTGAGGGGAATGCTTGGTGATGCAGCTCAGTATGTAAGTGATGCAATAAGTCACACAAGCCCTCTTCCGGCCCCTAAATTCAAAAAACACCATTAATTAACATCTCTCACCAAAAGCAGACCCGTCAACAAAAAGCGTAACAGGTGAATGCAAAGAGGAAGTTCTCACTGTTTGTCGGCTAGAGACCCCACTATAGTCCCGAACAACATGGAGGACCCAAAACCAGCAATAAAGAGATGTCCGATCTCCCTTTTCCCGTAGCCATATTGACTGTATAGGAAATAGACATACGGACCCTGCAGCCAGTCCCCAGCTATTACCACATAAACAAAAATCAATCAGACAAAGGCTTAAAGGTTTGCCAAAGCAGCCAATTAAAAGGTTTTCCAAAAATTGCTGTAACAAATATCTAATTATAGGTAACATTGAGTAAGTTTATACGATGCTATATAGCATAATCCAAACAGAATTCTATGTTTTGGGTCTCACTTTGGAAAGATTCCAATATAAAATGTGAAGCAAGTGGAATAACAGGTTTAGAAGACAAAAGGAACAGATTGAGCAGTGAATTAAATCAACCAGTAAACAACTAAAGGCATTACACAAATCCAGAAACTGAAATACACCTAATTCCCATCGTTAATCAGAATACATGTCAGTCACGTATTTACTCGAAGCTACGCCAGTGATCAAATACATGAACAAAACAGCCAAATACAGTCCTTTCTAAGTTGGATTCAAACCTTATGGAACCAAAAAGTCTGATTTTGTCTGGTCGTGATTCATGAATAATCATAAATCATTTTTTTCATTCCAATCAGCAGAACAATGTAATGTAGATCCAAAGTACCCCAAGTTGCTTATCAACTATATGCTCAAGCTCAACATCTATGATCATTTCTGTGATCTCTACTACCACAAACAGCAATCGGTATTCAAATTCTCACTACCTAAAGAAAAATCACAGATCCACCAAATGGGTACACCCAATTCAATGTCAAAGCCTCAAAAAAAGACCCAAAACTCATAAGATCACACACCCCAATTCCCCAATTCAGCACATTAGACTCAAAAATGCCAAAACTTCAGCATTCTAATTCTCACTACCTAAAGAAAAATCACAGATCCACCAAATGGGTACACCCAATTCAATGCCAAAGCCTCAAAAAAAGACCCAAAACTCATAAGATCACACACCCCAATTCCCAATTCAGCACATTAGACTCAAAAATGCCAAAACTTCAGCATTCAAATTCTCACTACCTAAAGAAAAATCACAGATCCACCAAATGGGCACACCCGATTCAATGCCAAAGCCTCAAAAAAGACCCAAAACTCATAAGATCACACACCCCAATTCCCAATTCAGCACATTAGACTCAGAAATGTCAAAACTTGTAAGAACCACAGAAACAAGTCAGATCTAAAACCAAAAAAGAGAGACACACAGATCTTCACGGTTCTGTAATCGTACCCATCATGAGAGAGTAGACGAGGAGGTAATTGTTCTTGAAGGAATTGAAAGCCGAGGAAGTGCTGATCCTGTCCTTGTTGTTCTTGCTGAGCTCAAGAGCCGCCACAACCGCAGCGAAGACGCCGAACACCAGGTAGTAGAAGACCTCCATTGTTGCTCTGCAGCTCAAGCTCAAGCTCAGATCTCGGAGAAGAGATATAATATACACACAGCTATTGGATTCTTCAACCTGTAGAGTCACTGTGGCGGTTACACTGAGACTGAGCGCAGAGGATAGTGACCACTCCCAGAGATTGCGAGATTCATGATTGGGTGACACGTGGGGGTGTGTGGACCGTCCGATTCGATTTGTTTCCGTTTTTGGTGTCGGTGGTTGGCTTGCGTGTGTGTGAACCGTTGGATCTGATATGATATAAACAAAATGAGTTTACTTATTATTTAATTAAGAGTGATGGAGGTGACAATTAAGTTGTTTTCACATTCACCTAATACCAATCAATAGTTAAATTAAAATGTCCAAAATAATTTTTTTAATTTTAATTTGTAGAAATTTTAACATAAACATTGATTGAAATTTAACAATTATTTGCCATAAAATTGACCCGAGCTTTATCATTTTCATTACAAAATGAGTGATGTGTTTACGACGAAATAAACGTTATAAAAGTTTTATCTGAATTTATCATGGTCAGTATAAAATTTTGATATTCAGTTTATACATTTTAAATCGATGTGAGATAGAGTTCCATAACTTATGTCATGCAAATCAATATAATTATACTACGTCTATAAGGGAAAAAATAAATTTCATTCGTAATACAAATTAGCGCTTCAGTTTTAATTTTGACCCTAAAGTCGAGATTGAACCAAAATTAGAACGGTAGAATCGAGAACCTTAGTTAGTGGTTGTGTTTTGATTCTTAAAGTGAGAGAACCATATAATTATGGATTCTGCAATCTAAAACCGACATTTAATTGGCAAGTATTACAACCGATTCTCTGAAGTATGGGCCACGTGTTGACGACTTTATAGTTTTTTTATCGGCATGCTGATGAGAATATGTTATTTTTCTTTATTTGAAAACTTTATAGTTCGATTGGGTTGTAATAGTTAAGTTTTAACATCCGAATCTCGTCAATACAATCTCTAAATCTGGTAGAGCTGAAGAACATGTTAAGAACTGATATGATCTCTTACATAACGGTTCAAATTCTGGTACTCAAATATTAAAAATTAATAGATCCAACCGGTTTCATCCGATTTCATCCGATTTCAAAATCGCACCCACCCCTAGCTGGAGTCACAATGAATTATAAATTAAGTGAGGATTTTCGAAATTAAGTTGTTGTTTTTTCAATTTCAGCCTCCAATTTTATAAAAATCACAAAATTACTCTCACAATGAATTTAAGTATAATTAAAACAATTAAGTATATTCTAAATCTGGAAATTTGTACAAGTATATAAATATTTATATAGTAACATAGCATCATTATATTTTTGTACTAATTCAAATCCTCGGTCCAAAGGTATGAATTCAAAATGTGATAATTTTATAAAAATCGGTTCAATAAAATCATAGGTTTAAAAGGTTTAGAAAGTTTAAATTTCACAAAATTTGGTTGATAAAAAACCGAACCTTCAAAACTAAATTGAACCAAATTCTATCAGTTTAATTTTATTCTCTTAAGACTGAATTGATCAATTTTATTTAAAACCGAACTGCCCCTATTTCAGTACTTAAATTCCTACACATTTAAATATTTATGACAACATGAAAACGAAAACTAACAAACATAAATAGTATAAAATGTTTGTATTTTTGAAACGCACCCAAATACAAAGGGTAAGAGAGCAAAACATTCCTAACAAAGCCAAGACACATTTCAAGAAAACTAAGTTCCTAGCAAAATCTACACACAGTCTGTAGTAGAGATGCAGAGTTTTGGTCATAATTTTACAAGCACAAATATCTTGTGTGGAACGGGCGGTCGGATATTCAAGAGTCCTCTTCGATGTCTGGTTGGGTCTCCACTGATTGAAGGTTGGCTATCTGGTTGAAGACGAGCCTGGACAGCTCGCTGATTGCAGCCTGAACGGGATAATCATCGGACCCTGGCCTCATCAATCCCGCTTGAGCCATTGAGAACTCGCTCGCAGCGACCTTTGTCTTCCTCGTCGTTGCAAGAACCCTCTCCAAGTCCTTCTGAGTCAATGGCCTCGGTGCCTGCAAATATATATCAATGTATTTAGAGGTTCTATTCACCTTATATTAGTGTTTTAAAAAACGCTAGGCACTAGTCAAAGGGATAGGGACCTCAGGAATGAAACAGATTTGAATTTCTCATTTTTTTAATTTTTATTAAAGAAAAATTAGTATGTATGCACAATAATTCATGAATTATGACATATAGAATAATAAAAATTAATGTTTTCTACATTCATATCCCTAAAAATAATAAACTTTCAATAAAAATACTTGTTAGTAGAAATTATTTTATTTTCCGTCGCCTAATACTGCATTGGATATATTTGCAAGCAGTGTTCCAAAAATCCTTGACTTGTCCTATTAATCATCTGTTAAATCCCTATTAATCCTGGAATCCAATTTATTTTCCGATTAATCCCCGACTAATTCCCAGAAGGCCCTCTCCGCCCGACTAGCGCCTAACATTTTTTAGAACATTGATTGCAAGTAAAATGATATTTTGTTTTGGTTTGTTTTACAAAAGAAAATGAAGATTGTCAAATATACTTACATGAGATCTCTTCCCATTCTTTTCTTCATCTAGAAGCTCCCTGATTGGGAAATAGGCCGCTTTCTTGCAGAGCTCAAGGAGATCCGAACCAGTGTAGCCCTCGCACATGCTAGCAACGCGGTTAAAGTCAATGTCATGATCATAATTCTCGCCCCTGAGGATGACTCTGAGTATCTCGGCCCTCTCTCTGCGGTCAGGTATTCCAATCTCGAAGGCCTGGGGGAGACGTCGGAGTATTGCTTCATCCAGTTCTGACGGACGGTTAGTTGCAGCAAGAACCATCACTCGAGCATGATCTACAGACACAATGAACAACGATAAAGAACATATTGCTTTATAGATTTTAGAGAGTACGAGAAACTTACGATCTGTGGTGAAACCATCCCATAAAGCCATGAACTCGGTCTTCATGTTGGTTAACGCTTCGTGGTCTGAAGTTTTGCGCTGACCCAAAAAACTGTCGACTTCGTCGATGAATATTATGGCGGGCTGAAGTTTATGAGCCAAGCTGAACACAGCAGCCACTGCAAAGTCATTCAGGTTAAGAGAGAAAATCTACAAATATAGGAATCAGAAACAATTAGGCTATTTCAACTATCCAATAAGTTCTACCGCACAGATCATAATAACTAAGAAGCTAAACAAAAGCCGTCTCGTAGTCTTCACTTGTAATCTTCAACTAGAAGTATTTGTATCGAGAGTTGTTTAATCAAACCCATATCACAGAAACAAAACGAGAAGGCTCTTTCGCTCCTAGGACAAGGTCATGTTCATTGGTCATCTATCTCTCTTACGAATTTAACTAATACCAGCAAACAAATTAAGGACACACAATCACGTCTCGCTAAGGATAAGAAACCTCTCCACATGACCATTTTCGGAAGGCCCAATATCAAAATAATGAGAACAAATAAGACACTGCTATATCCTTAGCAAGAGAGGACATTGGAAGGATGGCATATTGTAAGGAAACACCGCCGAAAGATTTATGTGCATGTTGTAGGTCTGTGTCCTGTATCAAAAGGCAGGGTTGTGTTCTAAAAATCCCCGACTTGTCCGATTAGTCCCCAATTAATTTCCGATTAATCCGATTTAGTTTCTGATTAATCCTCAGAGGTCCCTCTCCATCCGACTATCCCGCCTAGCTTTTTTAGAACATTGATTTCTCATAATGCACTGTTATGCAAAATAAAGGAGGGAAATAGTGGTTTTGAGAAAACATGATATATAGATAAGTGAAGTTGCATGTACATGTTGTAGTTTATTTGGTAACTGAAACAATGCCTTGTCAAATTCTTACATTAACCTATCGATTAAGCAGTGTAAGATCAGGCAAATATCGGCAAGGCAGTGTAAATTTACGTAAAAGCAACAATCCCTACAGAGAATTTTCAATCTAAGTAACATATTATCATAAATGAAATGCATATCAACAATAATGGAACTCAGCGAGATACAAGGACCGAGAACATGAATATCCATATATAAGCCGTTATGGTTATCAAAGAAGAAATGCCTAGCTCGAGAAGGTACTACAAGAGTGAAAACTCACCAAGCTTTTGTGCATCACCAAACCACTTGCTCATCAAGTTAGATATCTTCACATTGATAAAAACAGCTCCCGACTCTTTTGCTATAGCTTTGGCGAGCATGGTTTTGCCAGTACCAGGAGGTCCATACAGCAAGACCCCTTTCTGGGGTCCAAGAAGCTTCCCGTGCGAGAACAGCTCAGGCCTCCGCAGAGGAAGTATCACCAACTCATATAACGCTTGCTTTATGGAATCCAACCCGCCAATCGAATCAAACTCCACATTGATGTGGTCCGGATTAATAACATCACAAGCTACAACATCCTGTTAACAACAGAACAGACATATTCAAGAATCCCCCAAAATTTCTTCTAACAAACACAACACTATGCAAACCTTAACCTATACAAAAAGTACAAATAACACATTCTTAACCACAATGCACTAAATCACCCCAACATTTCTCCAAACAAACTCAAGTGAGTCTCATTGCCACGTAAATTTGAAAATATACGACAAACCATAGATATAACGTCGTCCACACAAATTTTCTAACATACCCATATAAACCCAACCCAATACAAACCACAAAATTAACAATAAAAATTCAAAATTTTGAACTTTTCGAGGAACCCAAAAGCCAAAAACAATTTACCAGAAACCCAATTTCCACAAAAACATAATTTGTGAAATCAACATATCCAACACAATACCAACAACTTCTCCAAACAAACTCAAATGAACTCAGTGCCATACAAATTCTAAAATAAACTAAAAGACACAGCCAAAATGGCATCCAGAAATTGACTATAACATATAAACCCAATACAATGCCGGCGACACAACACAAAATTGACAATAACAATTTAAAAAATTGAACTTTTGGAGGAACCCACAAGTCAAAAACAATTTCCCAGAAACCCAACTTCAACAATAACATATTTTTTGAAATCAACACGAGACCAACAATAACAAACTCAAGTGAACTCAGTGCCACACAAACTTTCAAATAAACCCAACACAATACCAAAACACAGAATTGACAATCAAGAATTCGAAAAATCGAGCTTTCCAGAGGAACCCGCAAGTCAAAAACAATCCACCATACACCCAATTTCAACAAAAACACAATTTTCGAAACCAACAAGCCCAAATTTCGTCAAAACCTACCTCGTAGGGATTGGTTTGAATGAGGGGTCGACCCAATCGCTTGGCGATTTCCTTCTTGTGCTCGAGGGCCTTCTTGGAGGCTTCGCGGTTGGGGTCGAGGTGGCGGAGTCCGGCGAACAGGACCAAGGCGCTCAGGGCGGCGCTCGCCGCGTACAGAATCAGTTCCTGCAGAAGCTTCGTCTCCGATGAACCTCCCATTCCTCTATCTATCTCTATCTCTCTCTCTCTCTCTCTCACTCGCTTTGTCTTCTTGTGGGTTGATGTAAAAAATCGTCAGCAGATTTATATATGGGTCGCTTCGATTTTGAGAGAGAGGGACTGGTTTTGGTTTGGGGATGACGAAAGGGTTTGGTTTTTGTGTTCTTGGCGAAGAAGGAAGCAATTTTTTTTCTGGACTCTGCGATTTTCGATGGGCCTGTCTTGTATGTCTCTTTTGTGGGCCTTGGAGATGGTCTAGTTGAAATTACTAATTTGCCCTCTTAATAATCCTTGGTGTTTCCAAAAACAACATGATTATGGAAGGAATCGAGTTTTTAACGGCCTGCTCGAGCTCGGTTTGGTATATTCGGTCTGGGCACGATATAATTAAGATTGAGCAGAATTTGGGCTTAATGTTAGGCTCATTTGTAAGTTAGTTGAAATCGAGCCTGATTTTGTAAAACTTGATAGGTTTGTGAGCCGATTTGTTTAATATTCAATTAATTATATAATTTTTATAAATATAATTTTAGTTTTATTCGGATATTTATAATGGAACTAGACAGGTGAGTCGAGTCAATTTCGAGTTGGGTCGTTTAATAGTTAATGAATTGTATTTTTTTTTATTTAATTGTAATTTTTTACTGAATGTATGTATTGAAAATTAAGTGAATCAAATCGAGTTTGAGCTTGTCTGGTTTTTTTTCGAGACAAACTCTAACTTAGTTGCACAAATTCAATCAAACTCGAGCCAAAGACTTTCTTCACGAGTCGAGCTGAGCCTGAAAAATTAAATCGATTCGGTTTGTTTACACTTCTATTCCGGATTAATGTATTATACAAACAATTTCATTCTTTTGCCTATACTTTTACAATACACTTTAAATGTATTTGAAAATAACATTTCGGGGATTTATTTCACGATATACAACATTAAAATCATTGCAAAATATCAAAATTATTAGTATAATCATTAACTCACACAAACAAAAATGGCAAACATAAAAATCAAAAGTGAAATAAATTATAATAAGTCTCAAAGCATTACAACTTACAAGTTACCACAAGATGGAGTTTCATTCTTTTGAACACACATCTCCTACAAGTGGCAACCACATGCCACACAACCATTGGTCCTAACATTCCACCTCATCGCCTCGGCTTTCGCCACCTCAGCAAGTGCCTAAGTGGATCCTATGTGGATTCTCCCATAGATCCAAAAACCAACTACAATACAACAAAGAAAAAAACGTATACAACTCACAAGTCCTCTCTCGAACTCGACATAGACTCAATATTTTCAATTCGACGAGGCAGGAGACACTAGTCACTGAATCTGTCTCGAACCCGTCTCATTGTCATCTTTGCGGAGAGGATGAGTTTCCCGAACCTGACAAAGACCCGATACCCTGATCTGATAGAGTAATAGCAAAGGGCGGGAATCACTGAACCTGCCCAAACCCGAGTGAGACTCGATATCCTGATATGATAGAGGAAAACAAAGGACGAGAATCACTGAACCTGCCCGAACCCGACATGTTGCCCATCCATTTTGAAAACTACAAGGTTGTTGCTGTCTCAATCTTGTCGTGGAGGTTGACCACCAGGCTGTGAGCATCATCAAGGAGCTTCCACACATCAAGTTGCTGACCAGACATGTCATTGCACTCCCTCAAGATCTCATCCATGGAGCTGTACTTGTCTATGATCCTCCTCCTCCTCTGCAGCACCAGGGCCGCTATCGCATACAGCAATAGATCGTCTGTGGGAGGCGCCTTGGGCCTTATCATGCTCCTCCCCGCCCCCTTCCCTATCCCCGCCCTGATGGCCGCCTGATCCGCCCACATCACCTCCCAGAGGGAGACCGTCTGCTCGAAAGTCAATTCCCGCCGGAACAGCACCACCACCATCCTGTACACGAAGAAGCAATCCTCGGCCTGGAGCTTCTGCAAGTGCCTGTAGAGGCGCGAGTCTTTGTATCTGATGATCTTGGAGATGGTGCCGAGCTGCCTCCTGATGCCAGCCTCGTCGAGCCTGAAGTTGTCGCGCGCTTTTCTCATGAAGCCCACGAAGCACCAGAAGGAGTCGTGATCGTGATTGTGATTGGGATTGTCGGCGAGGACTGTGACGATGGGGGAGAGGAGGTCGGCCATTCCCTGGCAGTACCCGGTTTCCGGGTCGTGGAGCGCGTACGCCTCGAGGATGGCGACCAGGCGCGCAGCGTGAAGGATCCGGCAGGGCTCAAGGTGGTCGTAGTCATTTAGCCCTACAGAATCGGCCGCGCGACGCGCCCTGTCTCCCGAAACGCTGGATGCGGACGGGGAGAACGGGATCCATTCTGGACTGACGCGCAGGGCGTCCAGGCGGATGATCCTCTGCCAGGTGGCAAAATCCTCCGTCGTGCACTGCTTTGACGGCGCGCCGGAATCATCCTCTTCCGGGGAAGCTGGAATCATCATGATGGGATCATCAGAAGACTCAGAGTCGGATGATTCAGTCTCAAGCACTGATGACTCAGGCTCGTCCGAGTAATCAATATCTGGACATCTCTCCTCGCTCGAGAGTGATTCTCTCGCACTGACAATGTCTTCAGAGCCGGAGGAGTCAAACTCTTCAATGAGACAGTCACTGAATGTTTCGTCTCTGCGCTCGAGGAGGCGTTGACATTGTCTGCGGAGTTTCTCATATTCTTTTCTGCATGTGTAAAAAACTCATTCAGTTTGAGAAATAAAAGATGAGACCAGATTTTTTGTTGTTGAAAAAGTACCTCTTCTGAGTTCTTAAGAAGTCTCTTTCTTCTTTGGTACTATTCAAGTCATAACTGTTGAAAGAGAAAAAAAAAAGACTATGGCTTAGTTACATTTATCACAGAATAGCAACAGTGGCTTAATACAGATTTTTTAGAATGGTTCTCAACATTAAAAAAACAGATTTGAGCAGCAAATTGTCATTCCAGATCAATTACTTCAAATCGAACATTGAAAATGACTGAAATGAGAAGATTGAAGTAAATAGTTGGAGAAGCTTACACTCCAAGGAGGAATGGCCAAACCTCCGCCCTGATATTTGGATCAACACCCTACACCCGAAAAGGGCACGTGTTAATAAATAACCCAATAGCATGAAATTTTCAAGTAAAATAAATGTATAAGATGATAGCAATAGTGACTCACTCCGCTGCGAACTTTTTTCAGGAACTTGACTCCACCATCTCGGAGTTTTCCATCAGGAGTGAACAAACTTTTCCATTTCTGAGCTGAGAGGGCACGCTTTCTCTTCCGATTAGACCAGGGTGATTTTGGACGGCCACTAAGATAGCAGAACAAGTAAAACAAGTTGTCACTCAATCTTGCTGAAACCTTGCACACATAGTATACTATAATCTTCACTATTTAAGCATTCAATTCTCAATCACATTTTTTTCATGCCTATAAATCCACTTATCTCAAAATTGTAGAATTCTAAAATGTCAAAAACCTAAGAGACTACACAACAGAACCTAAAAGGCTACTGGTTTTGTTTATTAGATAGCAGAACAAGTTGTCACTCAATTATGTTGAAACCTTACACACACAGTATAGTCTTCATAATTTAAGCATTCAAAACTCAAGCACATTCTTCTCATACCTGTAAAATTATAAATCCACTTATCTCTAAATTGTGAAATTCTAAATGACAAAAACCTAAGAGACTACCTAAAAAGCTACCCTTTTGTATATTTAGATAGATAGATGGTATGCCGTGTATGCAGATTAATTCTCATATAATATAGTCTTAACAATTTCAACATTCGATTCTCAAGCACATTCTTCTCGTGGCTACAAGTCTACTTATCTCTACATTGTAAAATTCTAACCATCGAAAACCACAAACACTACCAGTTTCATAGATGTTTATATGGTTGCAGATTATAATCTTATGGCTGATTAGCTCGCTAGTCAGCTACTAAGCCCAAGTAACATGAACTCGCCACAAATCAAGTAACTAAATAAAACAAATCAATCATCAACTATACAAACCAAGAGTCGAAGAGAAGCAAAATGGAGAATCATAGGTTCAATCAAAGTAACAAGCTGAATCAGTAAAAGCAACACGAGCCAATCACTCACGATTGGAATGGTGAAGGAAATGTAAACATAACTGAACATGGGACAATTAAGAACAGTAGGATCCAAATCAAGCTCAGCCAAATTTGACCCTAATTCGCAAAATCAATCTAGTGTGAGACTGAGAGAAAAATGTGAGAAAGCTGTGGAGGAGAGAAAGGGGCTCACCGATCGGAGGAAGAGCAATTGGCCGGCGACGACGACGCGACGACGAACAGGACCGAGCGCAAGTGAATCCACGGCGACGGCGACGGCGAAGACACCGCCGACGACGGCGACAACGACGGCGGAGGCGAGGAAGAAGAGGAAATCGAGGGCGGCGAAGTCAGGGTTCGCCGGAGAGCCTTCATCGAGCTACACATAAACGAAGAAGAAACCAAATCGACGGTCTCGATTCGACCCAGAACCCGCCGTCGGAGGAGCGGTGCGGTCCGGCGGCGCTGAATCTGCTGCTCCGCCGCCTCCGCCGCCGCCGGCGGTGGAGAGCATGGGAGGGGAAGGGCCTGAAATTACGAAACTGCCACGGACGGGACGATGGTGCGTTTTCGTGTTCTCTCGCCAACAAGCTCTCAGATTTGTCTCTCTCTCTCTCTCTCTCTCTCTCTCTATATATCTATTGAGTGAAGACGACGAATAGTACACGCGCGTGTTCACGCGCTCCCGCGTCTTCTGTGTTGAGTGTGTTAACTGTAATGACACGACGCCGTTTCGATTTATAAGTTGACTTATTTGCCCAATTTTCTTTATTTTATTAGTAACGGTCTCGATTTAGTCACTTCAGTACCGGCCTTTCCCCGATTTTTTTAAAGATAAAAACGAATTTTATTAATTAAATAGCAACTAACCAGACATCAAGTCGAACAGTTGAAGTCACAGTTGATGGGACAGACCCCTCACCATAATCTCAACTACTATTAGTTAAAGAAAACATGGCCAACTCGTGAGCTATTTGATTACAAGCAAAACAAAGAACACATGTTATGATAGTGGGTAGTACGCAACACCGTTCGCTAATAATTCCTTCAAAGTTGTTCAGCTCGACCCGTTTAGCATCATGTAGAGCCACATCCTCCAACTCATACGGATGGAGAAACCCTGTGATCTCGCGGCAGAGTGTTTTACACAGGTGTCCATGATAACCCCGAAGACCAATCGACTCGAACTAGTTAGCTTCATGCAGAGTCACGGCCTCCAACTCATATGGATGGAGTCGGGCCGTCGCAAGACCCAGAACATCATCGTACTAGAAGCCCTCACAGGCGAATCCGTGCCGCCGTGAGACATCGTCGATTTTCGACGAACAACCCAAATCACCACGGGCGAAGGGTACATACCACAAAGAGAAAAGAGAGCCGGCAGCTCCAAGGGTTTCCCCCGATTTATCAAGTGTCTTCAATATTTGTATATGTTTAATTAAATCTCTAAATTAATTTTTAAAATTATTCTATTGAATATTTTTTATTTTAGACCTTGAATAAGTAGGTATCGACATTTTAGACACTAATTCCGAACCGAGAGCCGAAGCGAATCTTAATCGAAAAATCAATAAAAATGGTTAGTGAATTATTCAATTTTGATTTTGTTTTTATACTTAAAACTTATAGCCGATGATTAATGGGTAAGAACCAAACTCTATGAATCCACTTCTCGTCCACGGTATGCGTTATTTATCATTTATTATTATCTTCTTGTATTTTTTATTTTAATTGAGATATAGTAATTAAATCATAACATTCGATTTTCGCTATTATTTTCTATAATTACAGTTTTGAAGTTTTTACCTATAAAAAAACTAAGCTTGATTTTGTATTCAGCCTTAAAAATATAATCAAACAATTTCATTAATGAGTTATTATTATAAGTTTACAAAAATAGATAAAATATCTTTATCACATAAAGATGCTCCCAAACAAGCACACAATTCTATTTAAACCTCATTTAATGATTAAATTGATACTAAATTAATATATAATTTCACGATTACATTCCAAAAGTATATGAAGAAAAATAATTAATATATGGTCAAATACTTTTCTGATAAACTATCTTATTTAGATTGTTCACAACATTTTGGTTTTCAAATTAGGTTCTTGAATTTGGTAGAAATAAGAAAGCACTTGGTTGGTCCAAAAAATGATGACAAAATGTCATAAAGATAAGGAACAAGAACATGAAGGAAAGTAAATAAGTGTATGTAAAGGCATGAACAATAGCATATGAGAATTGAAGTAAAAGCTTCTTCACCAAACTTGCCATGCCTCATTGAGTACTTAGTTGTTACTTGTCCCTTCACCATCATGTCTCATTTCTTCAATTTTATGAGATAAATTTAGATTCAATCTTTTATATTCTTTGAATTTTACGCGTCTTTATTTAATTTTAAAAAATAAAAATATATATTATGTTTTAATAAATTACGAGAGTAGTTGTAATATTAAGAGAAAATAATAAAATTATGTCGTATATTATTACACTTTTGCAATATGGTCATGTGTACTAATGATAAAAAAGTGCTGTCAACTTTATTTTTTTTTGTTCAACAGTGTGTGTTTGTATTAAAATGATGAAATTCTCCTTTAAATTATTTTTTTTGTAAAAATAATAATAAATATGTTTATGAAAATACTTAATAGCTAAATTTCATAAAATTTAATTTTTGTAGATAATTATTTCATTAAATTATCTTATAAAACTTTTAATTCTTAATTTTATGGGTAATTTCATCATATTTGTACAGATACATATATTTTGTATAAAAAAAATTAAAGATCGCCGTATTTTTTCCATTTACAAAATACACCATACCTCTAGCAAGAATGTGATAATTCAAAACATCATTTTGTCATTTTTGTTTATATTAATGTGGAAATATTGATGAATATAATATGTCTTAATTAGACATTGATCAAACAAATTTCACTAAAGTCCTATTTACTGTGGGGTACCCCAAAAACAAAGGTCAAATTTGGGGCACATTGGAGTAAACAACACTCCTCCGTGATAGTTACACCAAATAACTCCCAATACTCTTTAATAATTATAAAGAATTCACCAAGCAATGAAAGAGCATCATGGGTCAACTAAATCAAGCTTGGCTTGGTTATTTTGATGGTCTCTATAAAGATAAAGGTAAAGCTGAAAGAACCCATATTTTGGATTTGTTCAAAGAGCATAGAGACTTGAGAAAGTGACAAATTGGCAATGGCATGAAAGTGTAGGCCATTGATTGAGTTTTGGCCTCATTATTTTTGCACTTTTGGGTCAATATTCACAAGAGACTGGAGAGTTAGTTCTTTTTGGTTTAGATGTTCCTAAAGAACAAGCAAAGGGCAGATTCTTAAAACCAACTTTAACCTCATTTATCAAAATACACACAATCACATTGTTACAAGATTAATTACATTATATTTTGTGACAAGGCTAAAAGTTCGATCTCGTTAAAAAGATAGGAAGAGTGTTATAGACAGACGGAGTTTAATGTAATTTTAATAAATAAATTAAATCCTCAGTTAAATTGATAATATTAAATTTTTCTTAGAATCATGAAAAATAATATGAGAGTGATGTAGGCAACAAAAATTCTAAACTCAAGCTATATCAAAATTCAAAGGAAGATATTGGCAAAACTTGTTTTATATTATATACATATATCATATATAATATGTGTGTTAAAAGACAAAATAACATAATTTTAATAAAATAAGATAGTTTCAAATAACTTAACAAGTTAAAACAAAAGCATAAACCATGACTGAAACAAAAATAACATAGAACACAAGTTCAGACAAGTATAAAAATAAATAACTAGTTTAAGACAGAGGTTCACATTTGACTACTCCAAGTGAAGGAGACAGGATTACTCGAACAATAAAATATTTTTCTAAAAGTAAATTATAAAATCTATACAAAAGTTGACCGAGTTTGATTAAATTAACCGATTTTGAAACAAGTTTTCATTTATCATTCTTGGTGAATCGAGAATTTTAAATAATGTTGTTAAAACCTCAGACTTGTCTGATTAGTCCATGATTAATCATTTAATCTGATTTATTTTCCGATCAAATTTTAGAAGGGTCTCTCCAACTAACTAACGTCCAAAGTTCTCTCCCCAATGTTTTAGAACACTGTAGATGACTGCAAATTGCAACATCTAACAATGAGAATGATGACAGAAGTCATAAAAACAGTTATGGCATGAAATTTGGTTGATCAGTGGACATGAATGGAGGGTCATTGTCTCTTGAGGATGGCCCTTCAGCATTAGGGCATGCCCTACACATTTTTCAACCCTTTTTTGTCTTCATCACCTGGCACAATTATGAAGGACACAAGTGAATAAATATGATGAACTCAATGTTCCATAGGACAATGACAATACATTCATGATCTTAAATGACAGTTCATTGCCATTTTAACCTTAAATTTGGAGTTTAGAACTATACACAAACTAAATCACAACAATTTTACAAAATTTAAGGATTTTTTTTTCTCATGGTGTTATGTATTACATCAAAATTCTACAATCAGACTCACCAAATCAACAATTATACTATAACTTTGTTTCATTATTCCCCTAAAACATGTAATTTATGAAAATGAACATCTAGCAAATATTCCATGAAGTGCAATTTTCAACTTATGAGCTTCAAAAACCAAATATGAATCCAAAAAGGGGTTCATTGTCCTAAAAGTTCAGCAACTGATACAAACGAACCTAAAATTTTCAATACCCAATTGGTAAATACACCATAAGGCGAAGTTTTCAATAGCAACGCCTCAAAGACCGAATATCAAACTAAAAATTGAAACTTAACAGTATCCACTAACCGAAAGAATTAACTCATTGTCCTCAAAGGTCATCAACTGATACAAATGACCCAAAAAATTCAATACCTTCTGGCAAATACGCCATAAGGCGAAGTATTGAACTAACGACACTTCAAAAAACCAAAAACCAAACTAAAAATTGAAACTTTAACAGTAGTTAACAACCTACTTGAAAGAACTAACTCATTTTCCTCAAAGGTCATCGCTTAATGCAAATGAACCCAAACTTTTCAATTCTCGACTAATTGGCATATGCATCACACAACACACTTTAACAGTACCCATTAGCAAAATACTTCAAAGAATCAGCTCATTGCCTTCAAAGGTCATCAATTTCTGCAAATGGATCCTATAATTTCAACACGCAATTGGTTAATACACCAAAAACAAACATTCTACATTTGCAACACCAACCAACACATTCTTCAACTAGTGAGCTTCAAAAACCAAGTATGAAGCTAAAAATTACAACTTCAACAGCACCCATCAGCAACATACTTATAAGGATTAGCTCATTGTCCTCAAAGGTCATCAATTTATGCAAATGAATCATAAAATTTCAACACCCAATTGGCCAATACACCAAAAACAGACCTACATTTGCAACACTAACCAGCACAATCTTCAACTAATGAGCTTCAAAAACCAACTATCAAACTAAAAACCACAACTTTAACAGCACCCATTAGCAACATACTTCTAAGGATCAGGTCATTGTCCCAAAAGGTCATCGATTTATGCAAATGGATCCTAAAATTTCAATACCCAACTGCTCTATATGCACCAGAAATCTACATTTGCAAATCACACAAACTTCAATTGGCGAGCTTCAGAAACCAACAATCAAACTAAAAATTACAACTTCAACAACACCCATCAGCAACATACTTCTAAGGATCAGCTCATTTTCTTCAAGGGTCATAAATTTATGCCCATGGATCCTAAAATTTCAATACCCAACTGCTCCATGTACACCAAAAATCTACATTTTCAAACCAAACCAGCACAATCTTCAACTAATGAGCTTCAGAAACCAACCATCAAACTAAAATTTACAACTTTAACAACACCCATTAGCAACATACTTGTAGTAGTAGTATCAGTGCATTGTCTTCAAAGGTCATCAATTTATCCAAATGGATACCAAAATTTAAATACCCAACTGGTCTAAGCACCATAAGCTGGCAGTCTAATTTGCAACACCAACCAGCACAATCTTCAACTAGTAAGCTTCAGAAACTAACCATCAAACTTAAAATTACAACTTTAACAGCACTTATTAGCAACATACTTCTAAAGATCAACTCATTGTCTTCAAAGGTCATCAATTTATGCAAATGAATGCTAAAATCCCAATACCCAACTGGTCAATACACCATAAAGTGATAGTCTACATTCGCAACACCAACCAGCACAATGTTCAGCTAATGAGCTTCAAACCAACCACCAAACTAAAAATCACAACTTTAACAGCACCCATTAGCAACATGCTGAGTAAGTATCAGTTCATAGCCCCAAAAGGTCATCAATTTATGCAAATGATTCCTAAATTTTCAATACCCAACTGGTCAATACACCATAAACTGACTGTCTACATTTGCAACACCAATTAGCATAATCTTCAACTAATGATCTTCAAAAACCAAGTATCAAACTAAAAACTACAACTTTAACAACACCCATTACAACCAATCTTCAAAGAATCAGCTCATTGTCCTCAAAGATCACCTTTTTTTGCAAATGAACCCATAAATTCCAAAAAAAATTACCTTGGAGAGAGGAAGCAACTATCTGGGTGATTCTTAGGTTCCCACTTCGAACAATCCATTGGTCAGTCCTTTATGATTCACACACAGCGAAGCGACGTCGTATCAAGAACATATACAACGGAGAAGATGACCAATCCTAAAATGAACGGCTGTGATCGAAGCACCTTCTAAGCTAGAATAGCGTATCCGTGTAACCAAACAGAAGCTGAAAAAACCAGCAAAACCCTACGCTCCAAAAAGGGCACTATATAAGCAATCTGAGAACCAGAACCAGAGACTTAGCAGACGGCGAAAATGCAGATCTTCGTGAAGACCTTGACTGGCAAGACCATCACTCTCGAGGTCGAGTCCAGCGACACCATCGACAATGTCAAGGCCAAGATTCAGGACAAGGAAGGTGAGTTTCTCTCCGTTTCCTCTGATTCGTTTCGATAAAGTTCAGATTTTTTTTTCTTCAATTTTTCTTTTGTTCTTGAAGCTTGAATCTGGGTGTTTTGTGATTGGTTGTTTAGGGATTCCACCGGACCAGCAGAGGCTGATCTTTGCCGGGAAGCAGCTCGAGGATGGTCGCACTCTGGCTGATTACAACATCCAGAAAGGTTGGTTTTTTGCTGAATTTTATGTGGTTTTTGTATACCCAGAAATGAAATTTACGTATTGATGTTATTAGTTTATTGGGTTTGTCTTGTTTCTGTGATATTAGTTTGTTTTCTCAGGTGGTTTTGGGTTATCTTAGTTTATGTTGTTTAATTCATAAGGAATCACAGTTCTTTCTTGAGGAGATTGCTGAATTTGTATTTGGTGTTGTGTTTAATGAATATATAGTTGGTGTTTCCTAGAAATGAAATGAAATTGGCCATTCATGTGCTTGTAATGTGTCATATAGATATTGTTTGTTGTCCTGTAAATGAAATGCTAAAAAAGTGAAATGTGTTGGTCAGATTTTTGCTGAAATGTATGTGATTTTCTGTATACCTGGAAATGAATTTTATCTGTTGATGTTCATATCCTATTTGTTTTTGTATTAGATGTATTGGGTTTGTGTTGTTTCTGTGGTATTAGTTTGTTTTTTTCTAAGTGGTTTTGGGTTATCTTAGTTTATGTTGTTAAGTCATAAAGAATCACAGTTCTTTTTTGAGGAGATTGTATGAAGTGTAGTTGGTGTTTGTGTTTCATGAGCCTATAGTTTGTTTTCCTAGAAATGAAATGGAAAAGTGAATTCAGTCATTCTTGTACTTATAATCTATAGGGTTTTTGATCTTCATAGGGATAATTTATTGTTGTCCTTTAAATGAATAGCTGAAGTTAAATGAATAATTCACATGATTGTGACGTGTTGGTGTTTCGATGTTCACAGAAATAATTGTTTGTAGATTGTCCTGGAAATTAATTCCCTTGTGAAACGAATCGTTCATATGACTGTAATGTATTGGGTATTTGATGTTCATGGAGATAATTATTTGTTTTCATGGAAAATATTGAATGTGATTTTTCTTAGTCCCAACTAAATGTCTTCACTTTGGGCCTTGTTTGAAACTATGTCTTGTGGGTTATTGCTACATGTAAAACTAATGCAATGCATGTATATGAGTCTTGCTTTATGCTTCAAATGAATAGTGTTATCGTGGTTCCTATTTAATTAGGCTAACTCAAGTATGATACTTTTTATGCAGAATCAACCTTGCATTTGGTTCTGAGGCTCCGTGGTGGTATCATTGAGCCATCTCTCATGCAATTGGCTAGGAAGTATAACCAGGACAAGACCATCTGCCGCAAGTAAGTTATCAATCTACAAAAATGTAAAATTGTAAATATGAATATTGTATTAACTTAGGGTTAGGATATATATGCATTGTTTACGTATATCATCGAGGGTCAATTTTTCTTGCAGGTGCTATGCACGCCTCCACCCCCGTGCTGTCAACTGCAGGAAGAAGAAGTGTGGCCACAGCAACCAGGTTCTTTTTATTTTTCACAATAGTTATATTGTTCTTTTAATTTTTTTATGGTAGACGGATTTGTGATGAATGTTTTATTAACTTTGCTTTGTGGAAAATGCAGTTGAGGCCGAAGAAGAAGATCAAGTAGATGCCGCTGCTCTTCAGCAAGGTGTACTGTGGAGTCGTTGCTTTGTCGAAGGCTTTGCAATGCATTTTGCTTGTAGGGAGCTTTTATTTATTTGAAATGTTTTAGTTTGGAGGATTTAGTTAATCTCTGCTACACTAAGTTGTCATTTTGTTTTGAATGCTGAAACAAGGTTTTGCTTTTTCATGTTCTACCATAATCTTTGGAGATAATTTCCTTTGGAAATCAATATCTTTTTCCTTGTATTGAAAATGTTATGAAAATGTTGAGAAAGACTATTTTTACTTGGTTTGATATGAATATGTACCAGTGTGTATGATTGACCAGAAATAATTGAAAATTCATAAGTCAAATAATAATTTAAAATGGTCTAAAACTATATAACTGATTTTGGTTCATGAAAACTGTTATTCTGAATTTAGAATGAGTTTGGAATATTAGTATTGAGGCACTAGGCTTGGGGTTGCCTCAAAATAACCGAGCCGATCAAACCAAATCGACTTAAAAAATAATTAAATTGATTAGATTTGATTTGGTTCGGATTTGAAATCAAATTGAGCCAAAAGTTTATCGGACGATACAAGAACTCAACTGAATCGAAAATCGATCAATTTGGATGTATCACTCATTTTAAATTATCGATCTATATTAATTAAACCTACAAATATTGGTGCAACAAAAAAGAAGTCAAATAATAAGTAAATACCGGTCTAAAATGTGAAAAGAAATAAAACCAGCTCTGAAATAATCTCGTATAAATCAATAAATGAAAATCGAACAGAATCAGAAACTGGTATTTCGTTGAAGCCTTAGACCACTCGGCCAAACTGTCTTGTTGCCTTAACCTCGTCTTGCTCTTAATCAATCACCAACGCTAGTTCGGAGCTTCCTAGATTATTGTCCGTACAAGGTTTCAGGCCACTGTGGTAACATATTATTATTTGGAACCACATATTTTGGTTTATGTAGAAACTTTGCGACAAGAAAAATATATAGAAAACGAAAAATTACAGGTCGAGCAATTAAAACTAATCCTTATCTGATAGTTCAGTATAAGAGACTTATAAACTAAACTATCACTTACCTTGTATTTAATTCGATTCATGTTTATATAACAATCTATGGAAAAAAATATTAAAAAAACTAGTTACTTCTTCACGAATTTGATCAAAACTAACAACTAAAACATCTCTACAAGTTATTCATGTTCATGCCATATACTTTGGGACGTATCAAAAACGACAAGTCTTCGAGAAAACCTATGATTATCGATGCAGTGTTCGGAGAGTTTAAGGTTTTGACTTCTCATCAAGTCCATATGTTCCACCAGTGTAAGTTGCCAGGTGGCTGGTCAATGAGCCCTCCTGAAGATGACTCCAAGTTGCACAACTTTTCGAGTGAACAATCTGTGCTCACATTCACTTCTCGATCTCCATAAGGACCAATGTTGCTTTTGTTGCTCGCATGATCTTGTCGTGCCGACGTGGACAGTCCTGTCGGAACCATTTCTTGTAAGAAGATTGGCCTTTTCGGTTCGAGCATCAACCTGGCTTCTCTGTTTTGTGAGCTTCCATCGATTTTGTTCACTTCGATGCTCTTGTCGTTCCTTTTCCCGTAACCTTGGCGATTTTCGGACAATTCGGTCAGCTTCTTCAACTGTTAATTTAAGGAACATAACAAGAAATCATCTGTGAGGATTCGAGTTTCAAGATAAGAAATTGAAATGAGTTTACAAGAGAAATAATTAACGGTGACTTGATAAAAATACAATACTCGGAGTATTAGAAAAGAAATCGAATTGGTCAATTTTGTGAGAAAAATGACGCTGACTTGATAAAAACACGATATTTGAGTTTTAGAAAAAGAAAATCATGATCTGGACTCGTGAGATGAATGGAAATTATCGACCCGATAAAAACATAATATTATAACTATAAGAACTATATATTGAGTTATATAGTTTTAAGAGAAAAAACTAAATTGGGTATACGAGAGAAATAATAATAACTTCATAAAAACACAATATAGGTTAATATATTGAAAATGAGAATAAAAACGACGGTACAAAAATATAAATTCGGTTATGTTTTAAAAATTGAAATCGAACTGGATTTATAAGAAAAAGACAATGACTTAACAAACGCACAATATTAGAATTTGATGAAAAGAAAACAAACTAGATTCATAGGAGGAGCGACGCTGACATAACAAAAACACGAGATTCGAGTTTAAGAAAAGAAATTAACTAAATGACATCGACTTAATATATATAAATTTTAATTCTCATCCTCGTACCTGCATGAGCAGAGACTGCTTCTCCTTAACGAGGAACTCGAATCGAGAAGCCAAATTGTCATAATTTGCCTTGAGGACCTTGTACTCTCCCTCAATTTGCTTAGACCTCCACCTAGCTCTCCTGTTTTGGAACCATATAGCAACCTGGCGAGGTTGCAACCCTAGCTCCCTCGCCAGCTGAGCCTTCTTCCTCGGCTCGAGCTTCGTTTCCGACTCGAATATGGCCTCCAACGACCTTATTTGCTC
Organism: Geranium rotundifolium; assembly: GCA_963920655.1. Classification (NCBI taxonomy): domain Eukaryota; kingdom Viridiplantae; phylum Streptophyta; class Magnoliopsida; order Geraniales; family Geraniaceae; genus Geranium; species Geranium rotundifolium. Next base: position 36,756,937 of record OY987318.1, read on the forward strand.
GTCGCTGAACCTCTTCTTGTTGTTCTTGCCCTTCCTCTTCCTCTGAGACTCCTCCATCGTTTGTGGAAGCTATGGTCCAAAAACATGCATGTATGTGTGTTTTGAGGATATGGTTTGGTTTGGTTTTTGGAGAAAACATATAGATCATGGTTGCTTTTGAGGTTTGATTTCGACACGTGATTGATGGGGTCTTCCAACTATTAGGGTTTAGGTGTCGTGGGACACTTTACTTCTGTTAAATATGTTTTGAATCGATACAGAATAAGTGATTCTGTTACGTTTGAGTTATGGTAATCTGGTATTTATAAATTAACCTTGAGTTTTCGGTGATTAACCAGTTGCTTGTTTGGTTTCCGCATATATATCGTTCGTTATAACATCTTTTGTACGAACTATATTGATCGCGCATCTAAAACTGACCTTGGATTTCTTGTCAAATTAGACTTATTTTTGTGCTTTGTTTTCTTGTCAGGGATTGAATACCATATGTGTGTGGACGTAGATGATATATTGTCAAGAACTACATAAATATGATAATCTTGTTTTATCAATTTTTCATATTTGATAACTTGTTTAAGTTTCATACATATCGTTTTCGTCGTAACATCTTCTACACTAAATATGCTCATTAATCGTGCACAAAAATTTTGGTGCTGTAAAATTCGAATATATTTTTATATACAGTTTTACGAGGAAATAAACATTTTAACGAGTTTTACTTGTAAATAAATTTACCAAACAAATGAATCTAATGTCATAGTTTGAATTTAATGTAAAACAATGGAGATTAATGAGTGTGGTGTTTGGTGCTAATCAATTGATTGTATAGTCATGTAGATAGGATTTGCATGATGTTCACATTCACAAGTCACAATCTAATAGTCACATAAGGAACAAAAGCTTGATGGACCCAATTGGGGTCACCTAATGTTGACAAAATGATAATTGTTTAGATGGCCCATTACAAATTATCACAAAAAATCAAAATGACTTTATTTTTTAGAATCTCCTCATTTTATGTACATAGTAGCGAGCGATGTTTATTTTAAATCGTTGGTGAAGCGCATGTGAAAAATCAAAAACTACAAATAATAGATTGGTTTTTCTTATAATTTTTAGGGAATCAGTAAGTTATGATTCACGTAAACTAAAATCAACGATTAATTGGAAGAAACGAACTGACCATGACATGATTTGTATAAACCTAGCTATATGAACAGTACCGTTCAAGGTTAGCATCACATTAAATAACATTTCTATTTCATGGTGTTCAATTTGAACCGAGATCTGAATCGAAAATGTTCAAATTGTATAATGAGTCTCAAATAAGGCTCAAATGACAAAACGAGTCTATAAATCAAGCACGAAATGAAGGTTCATTCAAATCTTGTCGGTCTAATTATATTTCTTGGTCGGATTTAAAAACTCTGTTAGAGTCAATAAGAAATATAGTCTAGACAATTATAATTTTAGGTATATTGATTGAGTTTTCTAATGTGATTTCTTATTTTGATTGTCTCGTCCTATATATAAGAAGTATCAGCAATTCCTGAATCTCCTTGAGAAGACAGAAAATGGAAAAAGGCCCTGACAACCAATTTCTTGAGGATGAGAAATTTTTTTTACAACTCGAACGTGAGCAAGCAGAATTAGAAATCGAATTCTCGGGATTAGGAATAGGATTCAAATGGGGAGCGGAGAATTCCCCTGACAAAAAATGATTCCAGCAATCTATGCAAAAGTATATAGAAGAAAAGCTCTTATTATTGTAATCTGGACAGTAGGAATATCAAATCTATACACTACCAATATTATATCTATCAAACCCAATTTTTATTATTCTGTCTCAAATCTGGTTCCTAAAATTAAAGAGCGAGTAGATCTGGTTTTAGCTCACACAGTCTTATTTACTGAATAATTATGAACACCGTTGATAAAAAGTTTCATAAAACATATTGTTAATCTGACATGTATGTGTAAACGAGTGTTAAAATATTACTTTAATAATTTTTTAAATAAAGTTCAATTCTTTCACGCCGTTTCACCTATACGCGTATTATATATAAAATTTTAAACACCGTTTCAACCTAACATACACGTGAGAGAAGAGATGTTACTCATCATCTTCTTGTTGTTGTTGTTGTTTGTGTTCATTAATGGATGGTTAAGGCGGTGAAATGTGGAAGTCATAGGTTGTTGTCGGAGTTGGTGCAGTGTCATGTGAAGATTAGTGCAAGTGTCGGAAACAATTCTTGCATAAGATGCTTTGTGGATTAGGCCTATCTCTCACACGCCAATAAGACCCCACAAAACAAAATGGTAGGCCATTTTTGGCCTCAGTTTTTTCAACCCACTTTTGAAAATAAGTCTCTACTTTCTTATTTTTTTGAATAATTATTTGCTTTAAAGTAAAGAAATTTGGATTAAATACACGAAAAGTTGATCAACATCTAAGAAAATTTTGTGAACTTTCTAATTAATCTCTTTATTATTCTTTAGCTAATTGTTTTCTTAATATATTGGTTTGAGTAGTTTTTGATTAATTATTAAATATTTTATTAGTCTGATGAGTACCCAACACAAATCTTCTAATGCTTTTGAGTGTTTATTATGATTAGGGTTTTGTTTCTAGAGTAGTCGTTTTTTATTATTGATTCGACTAAATTAGAGTGAAGCTGAAAATTAAATTACTTAAAATACATAAACGGGTAATTTATTCAAAATATTTATATCATGTATTGTGTATTATAACATTTGTAAGGATATGCAAAAGACTAGTCGATAATTCAAGAAACTAGTATGACATGTATACGGGTCTGACTGAGGAAGCTTGCATCAGATATTCTGTATTGAATCGCGGAGTCTCTTTAACCCTTCGTGGTAGAGGCCGTGGCTTGCATTATGCTTATAGTCAGGTTTCAGTACTTTGGTAACTATGTAGACATGGTGGTATGTGTGAATGATAGGTTGACTTTGTTGAGTTGTTGAAGTGCACAAGTTAATTATTTTGAGAGTCCCAGTACTTGATGACTTGCAAGAAGTGTTGCTATAGAATTAGGAGATTCATATATGGTGTGTTTGGTCCATAGGACATGAAAGTGAAGTGTCCATGTCTAGGAAACTAAGGTGGCCTCGTGTGATCAATTGCGTGGGAGAAGAAACTACATTATAATTAGCAGTTCCTTAAAGTGACCTTCACGTTTGTCCTAAGCGCCCATGATTGAGCTCAAGCTTTGAAAGAGAGAAGAGATGATGACGACGACGACGATGACCCAAAACAACTATTAGTTTTGTATATGTGTCGATCTTTTCTTTTTTTGACCTTCTTCGACCCAAGGTTTTAATAAAACATTAGGCGTTAATCGGGCGGACAACACTCCGGAATGATTATTGAGGATTAATCGGATTTGTATTTTTTATTATTTTTAATTAAAAAAAGAATTATAATATATAAAAAATAAACAACCTCACAGATAATTAGTTTAGAAGTAGAAATCAATTAAAAATAAACCAATTAAACCAAACGCCTAAAACGTTTCAGGTCTAAATGTGTAAATTGTAATTTTCAATTGATTTTTTCTTTAAATGATAGGCTCGCCTAGGCCGATTAATCACCGCCTACCCTATTTTTTGGCCTCCACCGTTTTTGAGCGTCTGACTAGTGAAAAACAGAACGACAAAGCCCAAATAAACGATTAGGCGGCTGCCTAGACTGTTTTTTACAACACTGCTTCGACCCAAAATGGTCTTTGTCTTTAATGAGTTGTTGTGTGGGTGATATATAGATACGTTTATTTGAATCTATTTGTGTAAAAAAACAGTATAAAGTTTTATATTAATCATAATTATAAGTTTATATTTAGAATCTCATATATACACAACATGTATATATTTTTTCTTATAAAAGAAATATCTTATTCATTTATTTAAATCGAATGAAACTTGAGTTTAGAAAGCGAATTTTTAACAAGACCCTTAATCACTGAGCCAACTCAATACGTGTAAATTATTTTTAATCGGACGTGATAATATATCTTTTATCCATAATAATCACTGAGTTTTCAATTTTAAAAGCATATTTTATAAGAATGGTCCCTCCCAGTCCCATTAGTGGTCCATTTGTAACCCCTTCAATTTACTTGACTAATTTTTTTAGAGTTACCCATATATTTATATTCTTTATAATCAGAGAATTAAAATGTTTAAAAGACATCGAAATCACTGTGTGAGGAACGATTAAGTTTTGGATCCGGTTGAAATCTATTAGTTTTATACTTTGAATTCATGCTCGATTTATAAACTGAATTTAATACATTTGAGTTCGGTTTATAACTAAAAATATTAAATTTACAATTATAAAAAATACTAACAAAGAAATGCATGTTAAGATTTAATTTTCTTAACACATTTTGAAATATAAAATTTTCAAAAACGAAATAACAACAAATACACATATAACATGCGCGAGTGGCTAGAGGCAGACACGCGGCGACACGAACTGGTCAGCTCTAGTAACCGACGGTTCTGATTTTTGAAGGCCATAACCGAATCAAAATCCTCTCAAATTCAAAACTAAATGTTAACCATTAAAAATCGCGATTGCAATTTTCCAGTTCTGACTTCGGTCTGATTTTCGGTTCAAAACCGGTTTCAGGTTCAAAGTGTCCGTCCAGACATTCTAAATACCCGTACATACAGACATGTTTCATATTAAATTTCAAGCTCTACAAAATGTGTCGTGAGAACATGAGATTCACTGAACATTTCCTTATTTCCGTTGGACATTCATTTATTTTGAATGGATAAAGTGTTTCCGTTGGACATTCGGACAAAATGTTTTCGTTGAACATTCACTTTCATTAGATATCACAATTTTCATTGGACATTCACTTACTTCCGATAAACATTCACTTATTTTCGACGAACAAACTCAGCTATCACGTTTTCATAAAAGAAAATTAATTCTCACATGATCCAACCTTTATATTTGAAGTAGTTTAGTTCTCCATATTTAAATATATAAAATAAATATGGTTTTGAATTCGTATTTGGACATTTTGAGAAGCAAAAGAAAAACAAAACACGACACTTGAAGAGGTGGCGCCGCCTCTCCTGTAGCGCCGGCCCTGGATCTCAACCCATCGGCGCCGCCTTATATCTATTACGACAGAACCATATTAATTAATATTTATAAATTAGTGTATATTAAGGTACCTGATCATGGCAATGTAAGAATAAAAAAATAATGTGCACCTCCGTTGAATAAATTGTTTATATTAATTAATTAATTAAGAGATTAAAAAAATTTATCGCTAAATTGAGTGTAAATATTGTGTAGATCTAAATCTATAGACAAACTTTGTCTTCTTGTGCCTTGTAACGTTATTATTATATATATGTTTAAATAAGGTAAACTATATATTTATTTATGTGGAAACATGTGATGGAAGTGTTGAAGTGAGGAAGGTATATATAACTGAAAATAATCATGTATACAAATTTTAAATATAAATATAATTTTGAATCTACAGGTAAAACCATAGATCTTCTTATGCAATCTTCAATTTTTGTCATGGCTATTATATAAATAAGAAATTTAAATGAGATTTTCAAGTTCAACTCACGTTTTTAAGCAAATGAGAAAAATATGTTAAGAGAAAAAATTGAATATAATTTATTAGATAAATAAAGGACGATGCAACATGATAAGGATCGTTAGGACATACCTAGTACACTTGACTTCAGAATAACACATAAACATGAGCTAACAAAACAAACAGAAAAAATAATTGGTCGATAACACGACAGTCTAATCATAAAATTTTCTTGTAGATCAACCATAAATTAGGCATTGCTTAATTACATAAACAATAAACCTTTTCGCAAAGAGAAACATGAGGAATGTTAAACCAACTTTTAATAAGACACCACTCGATACCTACATGTAGGCACCCGACCACCATCTCTGGTAGCTGGAAAAATCTTGTAACACTGATAGAATGTGAGCCTATCAATGTACCTCGGTTAACACATCTAAACAATAAGATTAGTGTCGTGGAGATAATTTTTTGACAATGAACTCTCAAATTTCTTTAATAATTATATTATCTTCTATTTGTTCATAAAAAATATTATTTTGTACTTACTCAAAAGTTACTTTTCCGTCATTTTCACAACACTTAATCTCATGTACATTTTTTAAGTGAGCCTGAATTACGTTAAGTGTATCTCCCTAAGAGAATGAACTCGAATTAAACCAAAAACGTATGTCTAAAAAAAAGGACATAAGACTAAAGTTTAAATGTAAAGAACAAATTATTAAATTCACAAAGAGTTAAAGAATAATTATGTTTAAACAATTTTGACCGATGAATCAGAGATCTTCTTGCACTACTTCATTTCTTATAATTTTATTATTATATGAGTTTTGAGTTTTAAAAGGGGGTTTCAAATTTGACTTATATGTAAATACTAACATTAATATAAAAAAAAAGTTGAAAAATTATTACAAAAGTGAAAATGACCAAGAAATTCAATTAATTTAGCATATAATATAATTAATTATACGCATGAAGAACTCAAAAGTTGCTCCAAATATTCTTCTCCCAAATCCTCCAAAACCACAACATCATTAATCATGTCTCTTTCTTCTTCCTCGTACCTATCTACTTCTCTTCCTTTGACTTTACGGTTCCTCTTGGAACCCGTTGACTTTCTCTGAATGTAGTTCCTCTCCTTGAGCTCTACGACCGGCGAGCACCCACCGTGACAACGATAGTTCATTTGTTTCAAAGATTCTCGTACCTCGTCCACCGGGAAGTTAAGGTCGGCCGTCGGGCCTCGGATCGAATAGGCGGCTTGGTCATAGGCCATAGCGGCTTCCTCGGCCGTGTCGAATGTTCCGAGCCAAACCCTAACTCCGTTCCTCGTCGAATCCCTAATCTCCGCCGCGTATTTCCCCCACGGCCTCTTTCGGACCCCTCTATACGATCTCTCCTTCTCTTTGTCTTCTTTCGAACTTGTACTCTTGTTGATTCTGTATTGTTGTCTGTTGTCGTTTCTGGATTCTGTCAGAACCCTAATCTCGTCTTCCAGATCGAGAAACTCTGAATAAGGTTCGGTTTCTGAGCTGTGATTGTTGAAGGAAATAAACTGATCGGATTCGTCTTCTAAGAACGACGAATCTTGAGAGCATGTGAAGAAAAATGACGAAGAAGAAGAAGAAGAAACAAAGGTATTGTTCATTTTTTGGTAATGACTTGAACACTCAAGTGTGTCGAGAAACACATGATTGTGACAACCCTTTTATGGACATGTTTTAAGGATCATCATAGTACTTTCTTGACTACGAGTGCTGCATGTTGTCGTAGTTTATTCAAAGAATCTAGTAAAATTATAAATTAATCATACGAACTGTAATTTAAGCAAGAATTTAATAATTAAATATATCAGCTGGTTTACGATCGACCGAACAACATGTACATAAAATATCAAAAGCACATGCTTAATAAACGTTATGGAAAACGTTAAAACTGTCTCGATCGAAAACAGACAAGAGCTAATGACTTAGGCTTTCTTTAATAAAAATTTGGTAAAATATTAAGTATTATATGATAAGCTCTCTACATCTATACACATAGGTATTGTGGGTTATAATAATCATGATTTTTTTAAGTGTTTCAAGCTGGCCTTGTTTGAATAATCAAAACAACATTAGTGTTAGATCATGTTTTGTCTATAGTTATGGTGGAGACACACCTAACATGCTTTGAAGACACACTTAGATCTAAGTCATATAGAGAGACATGACAACCTTGTATGTGTGTGTGTATATATACACATTGCAACTCTACAATGCCAAATATGAGTTGACTTGGGTTGACCTTACTCCATGCACTTAAAACTTGAAAAGTGAAAGAAAAGAAAACATATCATGCCACTCACCATTATATATCATATTTAATTTTCAATAAATATTAAAATCATATTTTCTCATCATATCTTATTTTTCAACATATTAGTCTATTAACATGAGTTGAAGGTCGTGGCTCTACATGATGTTAAACGGGTCGAGCTGAACAGTTTTGGAGAAACCATTAGCGAACGGGGTTGCGTACAATTCATTATCATAACTTTTGTTCTTTGTTTTTCTCGTAATCAAATGGCTCACGAATTGATCATGTTTGTTCTAACTAACAGTAGCTAGAATTATGGTGAGTGATCTGTTCCACCATCTGTAACTTCAGTTGTCCGGCTTGATGCCGGGTTAGTTGGTATTTAATTAATAAAATTCGTTTTTCCTTCAAAAAAACATAATTTCATCAATATATATATATGGTTTTTTGGAATACCAATTTAAAAACATTAATTAATTAATAATATACTTTAATTTATATTATTAAATTTTGGCAAATTGGTCATATGGGCTTTTTAGGCCCAACCCGGCCCAAATCTTGAAGATAAGGTTGCGCCGCCTCTCCAAGAGCGCCGGCCCTGGAAATGAATGAACCCGCCGGCCCTGGAAATGAAACCATTATTATTATATTAATTAATTGTTTTTCCCTCAAAAAAATTGTATTAATTAATTGTTTTTGAAGTGCTTTACTAGGCAATAGCTTCTTTTGGGGAAAGTCTCCTCCTATGGGTTTGTTCCACCATGTTCACAATATAATAATGTCTACTTATAGATAGATTTATATATATATGCTTCAATATAAAAATGTGGGTTCAACTTCAATTCCCTCAATTATGTTTCGAAAAGAATCTTACAAAAATAATTTAGGCTGATAAAGTGTTTTAAGGAGTACATTATACAGGTTGTCTTGTGCGTTTACGATAAGAAATTGTGTGATATGTATATTCGGAAAATTTTGTCTTGTTCTTCTGATGTTAATGTTGTTAGATCTGGAGAGACTTTGTTTGTTCGTGACATTATAATTAGATTGAGATGACAGACTGTATAAATAAAAAATACTACATTCAGCTCATCTGATAAGTTTATGATTAAACCAGACATAATTTTTTTTGTTTCTCCTGACGTTCAAGTTATTGGATTCTTATAAATATTATTCAATTACTTATGATATTATTATGTTGATGAAACAGCTAGTCTGATACAATTATGATTAGAAAATAGAATTAAAATTTGTTGTCTTCTTTTAACATTAAAATTATTAGATCTAGAAAAAATTTATTTAATTATTTATGACATTATTATTTTACGAAACACAGATCGTGAATACAGATATAAACAAAGGAAAAAATTACGAAACCATGGACAAACATGAAACAAATCGAGTAGATCAAGATACACAACAACCTTAATGTTGTGAAAATTAACATGAAGAACTCAGAAGGTGCTCCAAATACTCAGCTCCCAAGTCCTCAAGCACCACAACATCATGGTCTTGTAGTTCTTGTTCTTGCTCCTCTTTGACTTTAATCTTCTTGACATGACTCATAGTTGACTTTCTGTTCATGTAGTTCCTCTCCTTGAGCTCCATTGCCGGAGAGGAGCCACCTTTGCAATGGTAGTTCATCTCCTTGAGTGAATCTCGTACCTTGTCGGCGGGGAAGTTGAGCTCGGCCAACGGTCCTCGGATTGAAAAGGCGGCTTGATCGTAGGCCAAGGCAGCTTCCTCGGCGGTGTCGAATGTTCCGAGCCAAACCCTAACTCCATTCCTCGTCGAATCCCTAATCTCCGCCGCGTATTTCCCCCATGGTCGCTTTCGGACTCCTCTATAAGACCTCTCCTTCGTCTCTTCTTCTCCTTCTCCTTTTCCTTCGATCTTTGGCGTGAACTCGAAAAACCCCGAAAAGGGTTTATTGTTGTTGGTGAAGGAAATGCAACGGTGTTGGTTTGAGAAAAGCTCGTTAGGCCACGAGAGCGAAGAGGACGAGGACGAGGACGAGGACGAGGACGAGGAAGAGGAAGAAGAAGAAAGATTGTTCATCTTATTTTTAGTTTTGGTTGATATGTTTGAAGAAACCCTAAGTGTTAATATATACCTCTTTAATGTCACTAAGGAATCATAGTATAGTTCTTGTGATTGTTTTTTTGTTTTTCCTGAGCTGGATTGTTTGTTTGTTTATTATTTAAATATTGATCGTGATTGGTTATCTGAGCTTAGATCTTGATTAAAAATATACGAGTGGTTCGTGGCTGAACAACTTGTACATAAAATATCAAGAATCAAAAGATCGGTAATATATTAAACTGATACAAAACACGTCCGACTGAAAAAACACTCTAACAGATGTATAAAGTGACACTGACGCCCAAATCTTTTTATAATCACGAGAGTGTGATGATCGAACCTTTGGCTTTGATTGAGAGTGCTCTGAGGTGGTAAGGTTAATAGAGGAAAGCAATAGTTACTTGTGTGTAACACTTTGAGGTCAAGTGTTGTAATAACAATGGCAATAGTGTAATTTATGTGACATATCGTTAATTGTGTTACATCTTCAAGTTTATGTGATCTCGAGACAGCAAAAACGTTATGGATGATCGATAAACACAAAAGGGTGTGTTGTGTTGTGTAGGTACGAGTTTAAGTGTTTATGGGCTCATTTTCAACCGTTGGACCCATAAAGAATTGGGCCGTTTGGCCACCTATTTAACTGGGCCCAAAGAGTCCATAATTTCAGACTTGAAAAACCAGGCTTATAAGACCCAACAACCAGTTCAAGGTTGGGCCCATTGAAAATTTATAATATCATAGGTCATTCTTTTGGTAAAAAAAATCAAGAACCAATTGTGAAATTAACAAAAGGAGAATTAATATTTTTTAATTTAATAATAAATTTAGTATTTTAGTGAACTTAAATTTAATTGTATCTAATTACTAATGTGATCAGAGGGGTCGGCTTGGAGGTACTCTCCGACCCCTCTGAAAAATTCCAGAACCTCCCACCTTTCGTTCCACCGTAAAGAAATCAGCAACCTCTTCGAGTCATCATATAAAAATTATTTGCATGATATATTTTATAATGGCATTAGATAATAGATTTGATCATAATCACTCTTCTCGTCAAAGGTAACAAATCTCGAACTCCTTGATTAAGCATTCTATCTTACATGCTTTAGAGCGCGATCGTATTTCTGCCAATCATGTTCGGAAGTCCCAGATAAATAGATGTCTCTACTTCCTCGTAGAACCCCACAATATGGATAATACTTTGTCTCGTATTCGTATAAATGTTTTGGGAGAAAAATATTGTTCCAAATAGAGGATCACCTTATCTAATACCTCTAAAGTAAAATTGGAGAAAAATTAAGTGGTTGCTAGTAATCATCGAATAACAAACTGTTGTAATACAAACTCGAACAATATCCCATTATACGGATGAAATATCATTTCACACTAAAATAAGCTTTATATATATGAATATAAATTATTTTCATCGAATTAGAATTTTATAATAAAAGTATAATGGATAGCTCATCATTACCATGTCAAAAGTTTCTTCCCTGAAAATCATTTCATTTTCTTGACTTTCAAGTATGTTCCTATTTCCTTGGTCAATCAATCAGCCGCAATTTTACATTTTTGTCCCAAAATCAATCACGATCAACGGTGATTCATATTGCCACGTCATCTCCCTCTAAAAAATCTACGGTCCAGAGCGTAGGGTATTTTTGGTATTTAACGGATTAGCGTCTCGGTTTTAATCATTTTAATTAAGAATTAAGTAAAGCAAAGCGTGTAAATAATGTGGCATGACGTAACGGATACGATGATTGGCTGTTCGGACAGCACTGACGTGTACAGTCCGAAACCTCCCTGTCGGTCGAACATGTCCCCACCCCTGCTGACCTGGCGCTGTCCGAACCATGTTAAAATAAATAATAAATAAATAAATAAATATTTAAAAAAACGTTTTATTTGACCGTGACAAAGTTTCAAAACCCTCCTCTCGACGGCAACACCAAGCCACAGCCTTCACGGATCCGAGACCATTTCAGCCCAAAACGACGTCGTCTCGTATTGAGTGTGACCGAAGCAAACCACTAGAAAATACCCAATTCGTCACCAACGGTACTATAAATACCAATCCCCTCCTCTCCACAACTCCTCAAAAAGAAACTCATCTCCTTCGATCCGATCCGATCCGATCCAAAACCAATCGAATTCTCGATTCGAACCCAATTCATGCTTTGAGAAAACCAGAAGTATCATGAGCAACATTCCCAGATCGTTAACAGACGCTGCACTGACCCTCTTCACCCTCGCGATCTCCTCGTCCGATCCTTGGCCCTTCTCTTCCTCCTAACCTTAGAATTCGATCCTTCTCGAGAACTCGTTGGTCGAGATTTGTTATTTTTGGTTTTGCCGAAATGGGTTTTGGTGGAATCAACAACAAGCACCATCACAATCACAATCACCACCACCACCACAATATGATCAATCTTCATGTTCACCTCCCAAGTCTTCACCTGCACCACCAAGAGAGCCATGATGGGGAGCTCAGAGATGTGCCAAAAGGGTGCTTGGCTGTGAAGGTTGGCCAGGGGGAGGAGCAGCAGAGGTTTGTGATCCCAGTTGTGCACATCAACCATCCATTGTTCATGGAGCTTCTCAAGGAGGCTGAGGAGGAGTTTGGGTTTGAGCACAAGGGGACGATCACAATCCCTTGCCACGTCGAGGAGTTTCTCAGCGTCAAGGGCTTGATCGACCAGGAGGTCCACTTCCATCACCACCACCACGTTCTGTGTTTCAGGGTCTGAGGTGTCTAGATTCTGGCAGATCGAGCAAGAAGTCCTATCTGATTTATCGATTTTCCTGTTTAGATTTATGTTTAGGTTTTTGGGTTGTTTCCTAGGTTCCTTGAATTGTGGTATTGAGGTTGTGAAGATGACAACATTGATGATGATGATGAGTTTGATTGAAATGTATTGAATTCTTGTTATTTTTTTGTGGGGTTGTTTGGAAACTTAACATAGAAGGCTATTTTTGGAGGGTTTAATGTGAACACATGAAAATGGTTGTTGGCTGCATAGGTAAGAGATGTGGTGTTGCTTGTGGGACACGGTTGGGAACAGTAGAGAATATGCTTGCAACCACACAATTGAGGATCAACTTGAAATTTATGAAAATGCACTCAAACGAAATTAAAATGACTTGTGGTGGATATATTTGGAATTTGATTATAATTTTGTAGGGACTAACGAGTCGGTTTTTAAAAGGAAATCACTCTACACAAGGGTTTGAGGGCGTGGAGAGGCCTCTGTTCAAATTACGTTTCATATTTTAAAATTTGTTGTATGAATATAATTAAAATGTTACGTTACATAGCCAAACTTATTATAGGGTTTTGTACAAACCGTCTCATTTGTTTGTTCATGTAGTTGTATTGAAAATTTGCATGACATAATTTATCAATAAACAAGTATAAAATGTATTGGATGTATTTTAAGTGATGAATAAACAATTATAAATTAAGCTAGATTTTCTTCAAGACCCCAAATAAATAAAGCTAATATACTCAGAAATAATGAAAACAGAATCTAAATCCCTTGAGTTATGGAAATGGAGAAACACTAATCTTGGGTCAACAGTTGATGATTAGCTGTTAATAGATTGATTATTGCAATTGCTTTTGTATTTGGTGACAATTGTTGGGTGATTTGATTGTAAGAAAGCAATAGAAAATGGGAAAAACAAAGGAACCATTCAAATGAGCCCTTTCAAGTTTCAAAAGTCAATAGAAATGTGAAGAAGCTATGCTAAGTCATGGGAGCCACACAACATAGTGGCTCCAACTTGGGCATTTTTTCAGTGTGATTGATGTGAATCTATCCTCTTGCTTTATAGAGTGCTTTTTTAGAGTCTTTATTGAGGTGGGTTTTATTTGATAGGGGGAAGAATAAGTAAAAATATTAATAATAATTCAATTTTTTATTTCTTAAACCAAGAGTATTTTAAGTATTTTAGAGATAGGTTGTCACAAAAAGATTGTCAGGATACTAAAAAAAGACTAGAATAGTTAATGTATAAAAGTGTCATTTCGCTGTAGTTAGGTGTAATAAAGTATCATATCTCATATGTATATATATATATACACACATGGAATATGACTCTTGTTAAAGTAATAATTTATTGTCATCAAATTATTGATTTCATGTCATGTTAGTTGGTGTAATATTTATAATACTAAATTTTCTTAATTGTAGAAAACAGTGAAAAATTCAAGTTCGTTCTCATATAATAATCTCTAGATTTATCCATAAATTACTCATGATAATTATTCCAACAAATTTAACACATACATATTGTGACGCATAATATTTATGGATGTTGATTCAATTCAAGACATATTCGATTAGTGTTATAAAAATCTTTAACTTGTTTAATTAATTTTTTAAGTTTGGTGACTAATTTTTAGAAAAACTCTCTACCCCTGACTAGCACTAACTAACATCTTCTTTCCTCTAGATTATCATAGTAAATGCTATGAAAATAAATGAAGCAAAACTATGGAATATATAGCTAAAGTGTAGAATAATTTTAATATCTTTGGGCCAAAAATAAGCAACTAAGCATCAATTCTCATGTACTTCAAGAGAGAAGCATATTAGGTCTATTTTGCTGTCATCCAATAGAAAAAAGAAATGCTCCAAAGCAAAAGGAACATCAAAAGTTCATGCTGGCCAAGATAAACATGAAGAAATGTCAAAAACAAAATGATGACCTAAAACCACTAAGACTAGACCAATTTGTGTTTCCTCATAATAAATTTCAACTCCCACATTAAACTCATTGGTTTCATGTTGTTTAGACTTTGAAATTTGAAGTCAATTTCAACAAAATGTAAAGTGGGTAGATGAGACATAAGCATGTGTTATTTATTAACATGTCATATGTCACTTCACTTAATCATAAAAAAAAACTCTTATGTGAATGTTTGAGTAATTTCGAACTAGCTTAATTGATTAACTAGCTAGACACTTAAACTTACGTTTAAAGGACTTGAGTCATGATGCGGTATCTCGCATTTATTTTTAATTTATGTTGGACATTTTTTCCAACTTCAATTGGGTCTTTCTCTTCCGGTGGGAATCAAGTGTCATTATTGGGCCTCTTCTACGTAAGAGTGTGTTTTGAGCCCATTATTGATACAATAATATAAAAAAAATTAAGAATCACAAATTTTGGTGATGTCTTGCTTCATTATAATATAGTCAAACCCAATTCTTAATACAATTTACCGATAAAAAAACAATTTATTTTGACTTCATAAACTCTAATTAAAGTATGGGTTATATAATTTCAAAATAAACTAATTTTTAAAAGAACACACTTAAAAATAATAAACATGAACCATAAGGTCCTTTTTGGGAAGCCATCACAAAATTATTTATTAATCATATTCATATATGGTGTGTGTGCATGTGCTGTACCAACAAGCCCAAATGTTTTAACAACAAAGCCCTATAAACTCATTTTAGCCCAAATATAAGGCCCATTTTTCTTATACCATGTATTTTAATTAAATAGCTACACAATCACCATAGCCCAAATAAACGGCCCATTTTTACTTATTCTTACTCAATTACCATAGCCCAAAGAAAAGGCCCGCACAAGGGAACAATTGACTACAATATCACACTGACCAATTCAAAACAATAATTGCA
Organism: Geranium rotundifolium; assembly: GCA_963920655.1. Taxonomy (NCBI): domain Eukaryota; kingdom Viridiplantae; phylum Streptophyta; class Magnoliopsida; order Geraniales; family Geraniaceae; genus Geranium; species Geranium rotundifolium. The sequence continues at coordinate 36,772,571 of OY987318.1, forward strand.
TATTTAGTATTTTAATTTGGAAAATAAAATGAAATATCCATACTTACATCAACATCAACATATACATATTTAAATATTAATTCATAGGAAAACTGTTTAACTCATTTTGAAGATTTGAAAAGTAAATTATTCGGATTCAGAGGATTAAAATAATAAATTTATACTTCTAAAAAAATATCTAAGCAATTGAGGATCACACTAGTTGCGGTCTGATCGGGAATTAATCCGGTTAAGAGGGTATAAAGAGTTTCATGAGTAAATAGATTGATAATGTAATTTTCAATAATGATAATTTCTTTTAAAAAACACATAAACCAACATTCTCAATAATCAAAACACTACGCGGATAATAAAATATTCTAAATTTGATAGATCAAATGTTTTTAGTCAGATCGAAGCAGGTAGGGGATCTGAATTGAACCGGGCATTTCCATGACTGGATCTTAAAAATCATAACTGGATTGAAAAATGTTAGAATTAAGTCTAATTAATATTATTCGAACCATTTCCATGAATTATGCAATTTTGTTGGCTTAATAATTAGTCTCGTTGAAAATTCATGTCTTAACGATGAGTCGAATGATAAAGTCAGTCGGTTCTCAATTTAATTATCAAGAGTTTCATCATTACGAATCATAACTGATTTAAATTTGAGTTGTTTTATAATATCAGAAAAGTTGAGTTGTTCTCTAAGCGAACTGAAATAAGATGACATATCAAAAAATCCGACTTGATGACATTCTTATAAAATCACACAGTCCACATCGAACTCAGTAAAAACGAGATCACAAAACTCGCCCTAAAAGGCCACTTTAAACTTGACTCATGGGTTTACCTTGGGACCACGTGTGACCAACGCGCCACCAGCGTCGAGTGGGTCTGTGGCGCCCAATCGACGAACACAAAGCCCTATAAATGGCGGGAGCCAAAGTTTCTCACAGCCAATCATTTCTCCCCCACCCCCTCAACTCTCCAGTATTTGCAATCTAGCCCCTCCAAAACCCCACCGCCACCGTCGCCGCCGCCTCCACCACCACCGTCGCTCCTCCGACTCCGCCTCTCAGTCTCAGCTCCGTTCCCTCAATCGCCGCGACCTGAAGATTCCCATTTCCCCCAAATTTCTGCAATTCTAGGGTTTCGAAATCTAGGTTATTGCAGGGGGAGAGAGAGAGAGGGTCGAGGATTCGATGGACGCGTCGGCGGCGAGAGCCACCGCTCGCGGCGGCGCTTCTCAGCAGATGCCATCTCCGTCGTCGTCGGCCAGGAAGGAGTGGCGCGCCGTCTCGGAGCACCACCAGGCGCGAAGCGACGGCGACGAGGTAGTGATTTTTTGATGTTGTTTTGGTAATGGATTAGTGGCATTGGGTTTTTGTTTGGCTCTGTTGAGAAATTTATGATTTTCACCTTGTTGATGCTCTCATAACATGGATTTAGGGTTTGTTGAATGTTTTATTTTTGTGGTTTGGTCTGTTTTGTGTTGGAGAATATGTTTGGAGGCTTGTTTCTGATAGGCCTTGGATTGGTTAACCACCTGCTTTTACTAGATTAGGTTGCAATAGTTAGAATCAAGTGTTTGAACATGTTTAAGCCTGTTTGAGAAAAGGCTTAAGTGATGGGTTTGAAGGATAGTGTGCAATATTCGATTTTGGGCATGTAGGTATGGAGGCTAGTACATCTGGATACAAAACTTCTAAAAAATGATTTATGATTTGAGTATTGTACTTTTGCATGCATTGTCTCCTTCGCGGCCAGATAGATAGGAATCGTTAATGTCTGAATTCAATCGTCTGTACATTTGATTATTTGAGTGATTGTCATTGTCTCGGGGTGTATTTATTTTTTGTTCCTTTTATTGATTTGTGGTATTATTTGGGATGTCCTTAAAATGCAGGACTTGGCGAGGCCGAAGTTGGGTATAGCAGATGAAAGAGCTTTGTACGAGGTTAGTATTTATTTGCTCTGAGAACTTGATTTTGGCACGAGGGCTCATTGATGGTGAGGGTCATTTATTTTTCATTAAGGCACAGCAGGGAAGAGAGCCTGTTGATGTGGATTTCTCTTCCATCACGATTGATGGGGGTTTGGACAATGGCATTTTGCAGCAGCGACTCCATACTGTTTCCATGCGAAGAGAGGAGCTGCAACAAATGGAGATTGAGCTCAGGGCTCAGTTCATCGTGAGATCCGAGATTATGGAAATGCAGAACAACTTTGATGCGCAACTGAAAGAACATGCAAATGCTGCTAATGGGCTCCAGGTAAAATTTTAAACTTATTGCTTGTGTTAGTTCATATAAAAATGTCTGTATTTCTTTAAATGGTGCATGCTCATGTATTTGAAGGATTGTGCTTCCGATATACTTATATGTGTCCCTGTGTTAATTTCAAGTGTTTGTATGACCATTACTTTTATGAGAGATTTTGTATGATGATTACAGTTTGTAATAAATTTGAACATATAGTTTTTTCTTTTCTTTTCAATCAGTTTGTGCTGGTCATCGTCTTCAACTTCTCAAATGTTATCATATCAATTGCCATCTAAGAATTTTCACTCCTACATTTTCTATTTGTTTGCAACGTCTAAACCTTCGGTTTGTTTGGTTGAGCAGGAGCAACTTCATGAAAGGGAACAAGCAATTCATGAGCTGGAAAGGAGAATGGAAGAGAAAGACAGAGAGCTGCACGCAATAAAATTAGACAATGAAGCGGTTGAGTATTTTCTTATTTTGTTTTGCCTTTTGTGCTTATGAGAATATTATGTTGATTGTTATACCTTTGTGTACCACAGGCTTGGGCTAAAGAGGACCTTCTCAGAGAGCAGAACAAAGAACTGGCAAGCTTCAGGTGTGTGTTTCAATTAAGTCATGTCAAATTTTATTATATGTCCATATCTGTAAATTAAAATGCCTTTGGTTTCCTTTTTCAGAAGAGAACGAGATCATTCCGAAGTTGAGAGAGCCCAACACATAAAACAACTACAAGAGCTCCAAGAACATATTCAAGAAAAAGAAAGGCAACTTATTGAGTTGCAGGAGCAGGTTTGTATACATGTTTATGATGGTGCTGTGTTGCATGACACTTCTAGTTACTGCATTATATTAACATTCAACATGCTAGTTGTGCATGTGTTGAAGTCCCTGTATGGAGTTTTGGTTATTTGTTTTTTAGATTGAACTAAATCTATGACAAGTTCATGTATGGTTGCATACTTAAGTTGATGCTAGGATGGCTATGTCTGGATTATGCAACATACTCATGGCAACATTATGACATTATCATGACCTTTCAGCATAGAGTTGCTCAAGAAACCATCCTTTTTAAGGATGAACAGCTGAGGGAGGCTCACGCTTGGATTGCACGTGTTCAAGAGATGGATGCCTTTCAGTCTAACTCACTACAAGCTGAACTGCGAGATCGCACTGAGCAATATAATCAGCTCTGGCTTGTTTGGCAGAGACAGGTGTGTTTGTCTTTGGATTATATTTTCTCTTTCAAAATTATTTGTATGTAATAATTACGCACACACATTTATAGATTGTATTATTATTTCAACTACTATTAAGGGTGTCAGCTTATGCTGAAAAGCACATATAACATAGCAAGCTTTATTTGTTTTCTGTGCTTGATTAGTACTTCTATGATTGTTAAATTTTCTCAATTTGGTTACCATTCTTAGTTTGCTGAAATGGAAAGACACCATGTCCACACAGTGCAACAACTTCAACTTGATCTGGCCGAAGCGAGAGACAGAAATGGAACTTATACTGAAGAACAAAGGATGACAGAAACAAATTCGAAGGATGAATCTCAAATTGGACAAAGTGGAAACCACCTAGATGTGAATGGTGGTGTTATTTTAAGTAGAAGCACTGGGGCCCTTTCAAATGGAAATTCAGACAACGTTGCTTCTTATACTTCAACTGGCAACCTATCCACTCAGGTTGAAGTATATACTTTTATAGCTGAAGTAATGTCATAATAATATGCACTATTCTGTCTTGTCTTTGGTATGGAAGTCTTTCTTTTGCCACATCATTTGTCATGAATAGCAATACAGGAGTATAATGCTATTGTTAACTAGTTGATATAAGTTTTGTAAGGAAACATGAGAACTCGTCATCCATAAAACACAAAAGCTAGGGATACGATTTATTGTTTGTGACATCTGTACAATTCAATGCCAGTTTTCTTTAGTCAGATGAAAACCAAATATATGTTATGCCGTGATGTGATGTGATAAGAAGATTAGTAATCATGTAACACTGAAGCAATGAACCTCTTTGCCTCGAGCATAATGTCCTTTGGTACTCAGATATTTTTTTGTAGGTATATACTGCTCTAGAAACTTATTGTAGGTTTGATGGTAGATAAGTGAATTCCAATCCAGATATTGCCTAATCAATTCGTATCTTCTAAATACAAATGTAGACAGTAGACAGGGAATTTTGCACATTGTGATGAATGGTTATTGCATTTTTACAACAGTAATACAGTATTGTGTAAGGCTAGCTTGTAAATCCTTATTACAATGTGATCAGTAAATATAGACAAATTGCGCTGACGTGTTATATCGTGCTCATTTATAGACTGAACATGTGGCTGGTATGGCAATTGCTCCATCATCCCTAATTGGAGTTCCCGGGTACATCCCACCCGGTCAGGTGCCGGCTATGCATCCGTTTGTTATGCATCAACAGGGGGTTCCTCATTCTGTGTCATCACAAGCTCCCCAGTCCCAAGTCGGACATTTCTCATCAATGCCAGCAATATCACCTCTCCAGCAGTGGCAGAACCAACAGGTAATGGCCGATACATTTTTTTCAACAATACTTGTTCAATTTGTAATTCACGTTCTTTTGTTCTCAGTCCGTATCTGAGGTCTCGCAGTTGTCTGCACATAATCAAATTCCACCAACCCAGACTGATCAAAGCATACTGAGATCAGATGCAAAATATGAATATGAGATGCCTGCTAGTGGACAATCTGTCAATTCAGACTATTTAGATGCTCAGATCAACCAAGGGATGGGCCCTGATTCTGCGATCACATCATCTACCGGGGAACCTCAGGTTTTATTAAATATATTTTTTTGCACTTCTATTAATGTTTAAGTCTTACCGAAGGCCTCTGAGTCAACTGATAGAAGTTACTTGGTACCCCCTCAGTCTGAGCAGAGCTTACAGCAGATATCTTCTCAGTTTCGTGATGCGTTAAGATTGGATTCTCATGAACAGAGTAGTGAAACAAAGGTTTTCCATTCTTTATGCTCTTCTCTCAATATTTTTCATCAACCTTTTTTTTGTACTGGTCCCGTGCCTGCTTTTCTAATCTCAGCAGCAGGCGGTTTGCGTATTGCTCTAAGTTTTACTAAACTTGAACAGGTACAGGAGCACGAGAATCAGATAGCTAATCATGAACTAGCGGCTACTGTGGAGCATCTAAGTTCTGCGATGAATATACCGTTGTCCAATACATCTGGACATTCAGTTGGTCATGGTGAAACAGCAGTTAAGAGTGCATCTGGTGCAACTTTGTCAGAATCATATGTCTCGGGAGGACAGGCAAATTCATTTGTAGCAGGAAAGGTTTCGGAGAATAATCTTCTTGATGAAAGATCATTGCTGGCCTGCATAGTTCGCACAATTCCATCTGGCGGCAGAGTTCGGATCAGCTCAACGGTTAGTTTCTATGGAAACCACTCTTGTTTTCGTGTTAGCGCGGTGTTTTAATTCTCTAACTCGTGGACACTTATATTACCTGTCCTATGCAGTTACCTAATCGGCTGGGAAAGATGCTTGCGCCCTTACATTGGCATGATTATAAGAAAAAGTACGGAAAGCTGGAGGATTTTGTGGCAAGCCATCCCGAAGTAAGCAAATCATGAGATACTCGCCTCATTCATTTTGTATGTCTATCTAATTTACTGTTAAAAGTGTTAACTGATGATCTTATTTCTGCAATATCAGCTATTTGTGATTGAGGGTGATTTCATTCAGCTCCGGGAGGGTGCGCAAGAAATGATTGCAGCCACAGCAGCCGTTGCTAAAGTTGCTGCAGCAGCTGCAGCATCGACTCCACACTCTTCCCTCTTGCCTTCCGTTGCTGTCACTCCAATGGCACAGTCACACCGATTGAAAAAGTCTCCTCTAGAACAAAACGGCCTTGAAACTAGGCAGGGCCAGTCCTCTGCTTACATGGCAGTTGCAAACGGAGCCAATCCCGATATGTCTGGTTTCAGCAGCAGTCAAATGAAGGGTTCGGTGAATGGAAGGCCTAGCTCAAGCTTTGTTGGGAAACAGTCCGGCAGGTATATAACCTTTTAAACTTCTCCCACCTTTTTTCTTCTCTTAATCCGAATTCCGAAGGAAACCTTATTGAAATCCATATTTTTTTGTGGCAGGACAACCGGTGCTGCATCAACTTCAAGAAGATAGTAACATTGCTATTGTTTAGACATCCGGTGAGTATTTCTTGCACCATGTTCTCAATTTCTCCTTTGGTGTTGATTTTTCTGGCGGTATTGCATTTTAATTTATCGTTGATGAAAGAAACAACCGGTTCAAGATGGATATCATTGAAACCGTAGTAGTGGGTGTATCATGTATGTGTTATGATGTAAATCGGTTTACATTTGTGCTCAAGTGCGCTATATTGTTGTATATTATGTATTGTATCTTTCGTCGTTTTCTTAAACTAGTATTGAGTTCTTCAATGTTGTTTGGTTTTGGCAGGGGAACGAAACGGATTTTCTTGGAGCAGTGAATGGAAACCGAAACCGAACCATTTTGATTGGGATAGGAATCTCCAATTTTATTACACTTTTTTTCCCTCCTTGTCAATCGTGTGGAGAGACTTAAAAACTGTTTGGGTTGAAGTTTGGTATCTGATTATGGATTGTTGAAAATGATTTGACAAAATAGATTGATGATGAAATATAGATTTATTGCCATTCATGCTCTATTGGCTATCTTCAAATGCATGTATTAAAAAGAACAGATTTAGCAAGCTTGTGAGCTGCAATGTTGTAACATCTACGAATAAAGTTGACAATAATGTCAAGATCGTGCAGCAGAAGGGTGCTTCGAAACGAAGCAAGGATAGACTCTAAGTTTAGGGGAGAACGGAATTAATTCAAAATATTCAAGTTTATGATAATGATAATGATAATCTCTACACAAGATAATACTTATACAAGATTAATAGAACTAATCAGAATTAAGAAACTTAATTTAATAAGAAAACTTAAAACTATCCAAAATCTAATATAATTAAAAATTTTAATTGAGACTGTCCTGCATCACAAGACGAGACCGAAGCAATGCACAATCATATAGCAAGACTCCTAATCAATCAACCACATGACCTCCCCGACACCTACGGCCTCCACTATTGACGGACGAAGAATTCATGTAAATGCTTTACTTCCAGCATTGAAGGACCGAGCTTGTTATAGTCGCAACTCGAGGCGTGGAGAAAGGAACACCCTACCAAATAAGCTTGTTTCTAGCCCCATATGGCCGACAACAACCTGACTTATCCGATTAGTACTTTGCTACTAGTCCCTAATTAATTATTTGTAAATTCTCAATTAATTCGTAAATTTGATTTATTTCTCGATTAATTCCTGACTAATTCTTGATTAGTCTCTAAAACACTCTCGTCGCCCAACTGTCGTCTGCATTTTTCAAAACATTGGTTATAAATAGTCTCCGATTGATATTTTATCAACCAATCCTTCTTTATTCACAACTTGTGAAAAGAATCAGTTTTATAACCCACCCATCGAACCTGATTATTCAAAAAATTATTTTTAAATTTTTTCTAAACAAATTAAGATATATGTATAGAAATTTTGTTTGCAGGTTTTTTTTGTATCTTACACGCTATCGGTGTTCGTATGTGAGACTAAAGATGTTTACAATTCGATTTTGAGTTGGTTTGCTTTTACGAAAATTGAAATTAAATCGAATCGATGAAATTTGGTTTTGAACAAATCACTTTTTAGTTTGGTTCGGTTTGCTTTGAACTGAATTTTACGAAATTCTCACATTCTAGATCGTTTAGACTTATCGGTTGGATTTAATAAAACCAATTTCATGAAATTTTCACGTTTAGGCTGATCTTGACTTACTATTTGACTTGTTTTTTTGTAGGCCCAATTAATAAAAATCAATAACTTAATGAGATGTGTTCAAATCGATCAATTTTTTGTTATCATTTATTATAGGTTCTCATTCTATAAATCAAAATTGAACATATGAAACTACAATTCTGTTCGATTTTGAACCAAACCAATTCAATATTTTTTAATTCAATTATTTTTTGGGTTGACTCGATAATTTTTGGGCACCTTTACGCGAGACTTCAAATCTACACAAGTTCGGAGTCGAGAAAAACCTGCGAGCCCAAGTTGAATAAATATTCATTTTATTATATAGTTTATATATAAATAATTTAAACGGTATTTTCATCACAACCACTTTTTTGCAATTTACCTTCTTAAAATTAGTTTATTTTTGGTTAATTTAACAGAGGATTCACTAGAATTCGAACATTTATTATTTCTGTAAATATATGAAGACACAGCAAGGCATGCAGTTCCAAAGTAGCATAAGCATCAAAAATGTATTTGCAACACAACAACACCTATTCTGCATCTCCATTAATATTATTGCCTTCAAAACCCTACCAATCCTGCTTGCCTACCGGAACGACGGCTGCTGCTGCTGATCGTTCAGGTGGAACGGTAGCTTTGAAGCAGTGAAGGGGCTTTGTTGTTGTCGTTGCTGAGACACCGGAGCCTGTGAATGCTGCAAGAAATGTCCTGTCTGTGTCTGTGGCTGTGTAGACATCTGCAATTGGTTTATATAAATATCAGCAAAAAAAAAGAAGACTAAAAACTTCTTCTAGCTCGGGTTTTGGTTTTGTACGGATGATGTTTAGCTGCAGGTGTATAACTCACCGGAGAAGATGTCGGTTGGCCTCCTCCTCCGCCTCCTGGTTGTTGTGTATCAGCAATTTGAGCCAGATACGTTAGGTTCTTCTGGAGCTGTGCCTGAAACCTGTGTAAGTCACGAATCTAAGTGCTGATGAGGTCGCTAATTCAGTGTTCACGGGTAAAAATAAATAAAAATAAGCACACACTTCTAGTAGTAGTATGAATTTGATTTATGTGTTACTCAAGTAGATCATCATCGTCAGTAATTTAACGCGCATACAAGTGCTTGTAGAGCTCATCGTCAAACCACTGATCTAACACTAGTAACGATAATTGATCCCAACAACCTCAATTTCTTCATTGCCCCAAGGGAAAATGACACGTTTCCTCAAGAGGGTGCGGTGTACTTTGTTAATGGCAAAAACGTGCTATGATCTATAATTTTTTTGGGCAAAATGCATGTATTAGAACAAAAATGACGAAATTGCCCTTAAAATTATGAATTATTTTTGTAAAAAAAAATCTGAAAAATCTTTTAACTAAAATTTGTATAATCAAATTTTGTACTTTAATTTCGAAGTTAAAATTTACTTTTATAAAAAATCTTAATTCTTAATTTTAGGGGCAGTTTTGTCATTTTTGTACAAATACATAGATTTTGCACAAAAATCAAAATTCACAAACCTTTTTTGCCAATAACAAAGTACACAACACCCTCTTGTAAAAGTATAATATTAATAGTATACAACACTCTCTTGCCATTTTCCCTATACCATGTAACTTCAATAAAGACCATATAACAGCCTACAGGATTCTTGTTTCGCGGCTTCCATTTTCCACTTTCAAGCATAGTTAGCTGGAATTGTTGTTTTATAGCCTACTTTTAGTTCAAACTAGTATCTTCTCTATGCTTTTAGTCCAAATTCATAAATTTATATGACTTAAATGGAGCAATGTCGCTTTTTTCTTGGGACCGCAGTAAATTTACAAGTACTAGTATACATCAATGCGAAATTTGGACTTTCAAGTGGACTAGTAGCTGACTTAGGTGTGATATGGAGATTGAATTACACGGAAACAACTAAAAGTACGGAACATAAGGGTCGCATGTTCCTATGCAGCTAGAACCTCCACAAGTTTGACATTTAATGCTATAAAGTTAGGTTGCAAGAGTTTGGTGTAATGTTAAAACAACATATGTATCACTTTACTCCTTAAATGTAACCTACCTTATAGCTTATAACCGGTTTGGAACAATTTTCACACAAAAACATTGTCATTACCAAAGGAGTATGGTCGGAAATTCATATCACACTCTGGATTCCTAAGAAGAACATGGAACATTGACATAAGAACTAACCAGAGATAACAATCAAATAGAGGACATATAGACAATAATTTAAAAGGAACAGAAAAAAAATTAACATTGTAGTTAGGTTGTGACTTACGGAGCGCACTCTGCGAATTTTCCCACGTTTTGGTATTCCATTATCATCAGTATCAACTGCTTATTCTCATCCAGGCACTGCGATACACAAGAAAACAACATTACAAGGGGAAAAAACACATCAATTTCGTACACCAACCAAATTACTCATTTGCATATTGTGGAATCATATCACCAGCAGAAAAAGCAAGGCGATCAAACCAATGACTTCGAAACTACAAACAAAATCTACCCACAACAAGTTTATCGAGCATTTTTCCTTCACACCACAGCACCAGATCCTTAATAGTAAATGAAGCTATCTCAAGAGACTCACGCTGACAAGCCATTTGAATCGGAGATTCCTACCCGAAAAACGCCACCTATCTAACTCAAATTAGTGATATAAAAAACATTGTCATTACCAATGTTTAATGAGTGCCTGTCCTTCACACCACAACACTAGATCCCGAACAATAACGAAGCTCAAATTAGCAATATCAACACTCAATCGTTGCTGTAACGTGGAAAGCAAAACGAATCGAGATTGTCCTCACTTCTCATAAACAAGACCATCATGGAACTGAAAACAGTAAATCACAAAGGTCCTGCTTCATTTTGATACGTGCCACAGAATCTACGTCCAAATACTCTCATTCATTGCTATGATTCTAATAAGTTTTTACTTCACAACACTTAAACATTTCAATCAAAGAGACAAAGACCACTCTCATTTCATTTTCCCCAAATCCCACATGCTAAAGGTCCCAACTTTAAACTCAAAAAAACAAAATAAATGCAATCCCTACCAAAACCCATGAAGCAAATGTGCACAGACATTGACAAGCACACACAAAAATCAAAATGTGAGTGTGAAGCAATGTACAGAAGAACAAGAACAACCTGTTGAATCTGCTCAGTGGTGACATGGGTCGGATTGACCGGACCTCCATTTCCCGCCATCTGCTGCTGCTGTTGCATCTCTCTCTCTGTCTCTGTGAAATCGACGAGACCTCAAAGCCTAACCCTAATTTTATCTTTCTGGGTCGAGAGATTGAGCAAGCGTTGCTGAGCGAGGACCGCGACACAAGACTGAAACCGCGCGGAGATGCTGAAATTTTCGATCTTGACCAGGGCCAATTTCGTAAATATATATATATATATACAAACATATATGTATATACTGCCTAAGACGACGTCGTTTGGGAGATACAGAGGACACATTTTGGGGACAAAACACGAAGCGATCGGTGAAGAGGAGGAGAAGGAAGATGGGTTACGTGTTGCGGGTGAGATTGGCGTCGTTCTTCGCCGGAGCTGCGTCGGCGTCGGTTTTGGGGCTCTTCGTCCTCCACAAGGACTACAAGATTGCGCAGGAGTCGATGTCCCAGCAGGTACTGGGTTCGCATTGTGTTTTTTGATCTCGTTTTCTAGGGTTCCACTGTTTATGTACGTGTTTGTGGGGAGTTTTGGGCATCTGGGTAGCTGTAAATTTGGTTGTGGAACGAGTTGTTTGATTGTTTGAGTGGTACCCAGATGTGGGATTGTGGAGATTTGTGTTGATTTTGGGGTGTTTTGTGATTCATCTGCTTGTTTAGCTTGAAATTGCATCCATATACGAATTCATGAAGCAATGTGTTTGATTTTTGAGGGATACACAGGTGTGGGATTGTGGAGATTTGTGTTGATTTTTGGGTGTTTTCATGATTCATATGCTTGCCTAGGTGGAAATTGAATCCGTTTACAAACTCGTGAAGTTAGGTGTTTGATTTTTGAGAGATACACAGGTGTGGGATTGTGGAGATTTGTTTTGATTTTGGAGTGTTTTCATGATTCATCTGCTTATCTAGGTAGAAATTGCATCTATTTACGAAATCATCAAGCGAGGTGTTTGATTTTTGAGAGGTGTCCAAATGCGGGATTGTGGAGATTTGTGTTAATTTTGAGTGTTATCATGATTCATCTGTTTGCCTAGGTAGAAATTGAATCCATTTAAGAACTCGGTGAATTAAGATGTCAATTATGGAGGTGGGTTTGGTTTTTGTTTTGTTTGTCCATAAACTTGCGTGTTTGCAAATTACAATTGTATTTTCCATTTTTCCACAAGTAATTAATTCATTTTTAGGTGATATATGCTTGTGTTGGAGATTATGATACTTTGAATCCTCTATCTGAAAGAGATATGAATAGTTTAAGGATAAATCGTGGATACTAGCGTTATTAGTTTGTGGAGTTGTTCAGAGGAATGGAATGCCTAAATATTTTTCATTAAGAATCGAACCGGCGATCCAATGGGAAATGCAATTAGGCGTAACATAGTTTTCTTCCCGAGCCAGACATGCTTAGCGGTTAGGCTCTGTTAACGGGCTTGATGATGATAAGGTTCCTTGTTGTTTTGATAAAGTTTTCTTGTATAGAGTATCAGAGAGGTCTGTCTTATATGTTCCTTAGGGAGTGCTACATTGGCATGCCGCGTTCATTTAACATCTTCCTGTTTCATATGCCTTCTGAGTTGTCTGCATATCGGTTGCTACTTTGTTGTTCTCGTCTTGTATTGATTCATCGATTGTTGAAGAAAATGACTTTATTTTGTTGATGGTGTTACTGTCAGAATATTATTGAGTTAGTTTAAGAAGAGGGTTTGGATAAACTACTGAAAACCCTAATGAATCCTCTTACGAACTCGGAATTTCATTTTTATCCTGTAAAAACATCTTTTATCTCAAACTCTTATGTGGCATCTTTTAGTTATGGTTTTCGTGTGTACCATCAAATGGAACTCGTAAAGTTCACTGTATAGTCGAATCCTTGTAGCCTCTTCGGTGCATTTGAAAGCAAGGAGGTCATCAAGTTGATGTCTTCTTTGACATAATCTACTTCTTGCATTTGTTTTAAATCTTTTGTTTTCTAAATTCTATTTTTTTATCTTTATCATCTGAAGTGAGTAACCTTTCAATGACCCACAACTTTAATTCCTCACCTTTACGGTCACTATCCTGAATATTGCAATGACCCAACTAAAAATTCCTCAATGAGCCTCCTTTTTCTTTATGATATTGATGAGTAATTGCTTTTACGGTTAAAAACTTAAAATCTCACTCTTCTCTGATACACGCTTCGAAAAATTACACCATAGTTTTGGTTGAGAATGATGTTGGAACATAGGACTGTGAGATAGGACAAGATATTTGAGTTTTTATACCAAATGAGATGAAATTTGCAACCCTCAAATCCTATGTAGGCATTTAGTCAACTTTTGGCCTTCTTGAATGCCACGAGTTCACACGATCCATCATAACACCTACAAGAATTAGCGGGATAGCGAAAAAACTACCGACGGAGCGAAAAATTAGAAAGACGTTTCTGCTCTCGAGTTCCTCCTGATCTGGTCCAAAAGATCGAATATTTCTCTTTCTTGGCTCTGTCTAAGCGTCTTGGTATTTTGCTGTGAACCAAACTGGTCGTTCAATAACCATTTTTAAATCTACAGGTGAAAGGCCTCGCAGAGTCTCTGGATAGAAGACTCTCGGCTCTGGAAAAGCTTAAAGAAGCTGAAGCTTCACAACCTGCAGATGCAACAGAGTAGTTGTCTTTGAAGTGATGTCAAGTGGTTATTACTTTCATGGATCCTTGTTTTTTTGATGAATAACTATGAACTGAGCTGTTATGTGAGGTACAACAAATCAGTTGTCACAATGAATTTGAGAATTTGACTCACTTTTTGTTTTTGTATTTGTATCTGAGGAAATGTCTCTGTTACTGAAATTTAGACAAGGGTTTGGAATTGCTTCCACTTGTTATTATTGGCTGACTCTTTTTTTTTGTAATATCATGGCAATTTGGGCGTCAGGGAGTCGAATCGAGTTTGAATCTTTTAGGGCCCAATTTCGAACGAGCATATATGATTAAGCTAGCAGGGCCGTCTCGCCCATAAAGCAAATGAAGGAAATGATTTAGGCCTACTTAAGAAATGGAATCCAAGTATAATAAAAAAAGGCCCCAAATTTCTACATTTTAGACCCATTTTGAGAACTAGTGCTTAAAATAATAGTGGATTAATCATTTTTGCTTTAGGTCTCAAGATCAATTGAGCCGGCCCTGTAAGCTAGAGTTTGGGTTGAATTGAAAAAAGAATAGTACAGTTTGAGTTTGACTCAACTTGGTTTGTGACGAACAAAATATGTGTAATATTTAGGTAAATACTAAATGAGCTAGTTCATAAGCCTACAGATTCTTAAATAGTTAGGCTCGAGTTTAGTCTTTCAGTTCAAATTCAGATCGAGCTTGGTTATATGTGTTCAGGCTCGAGCCAAGTTGGGGACTTAACATGATGACATTAACCTTTAAACGAGATTAAATTTGACAGTCCGATCATATATATATATATAGGCCCGAATCGAGTTTGCTCAATATGATTATTAGTTTATGAAATTAGCTCAATATGATTATTAGTTTAATTACATATATTTATTTAGGCCCGAATTGAGTTTGAGAAATAAGTCCTGAATATACGTTTTATGAGACAATTAACGGACAATTAGAGCACGTGCTTAGAAACAAACCTAGGAACTCAAAATCGCGAATGACTAATATACCCTTGTCGGAACCGACAAGGTAGTGAAAACAAGAAGCCACGTGGGGCCGTAACATGATTAAAGCCCATCCCCGACCACATGGTACATGAAAATGAAACAAGTCAAATAATTATGAATTGAGAATATCATTTAATATTATTATTCACAAAAAAAACCATGAATAATAAATATAAAATATATATATATATATATATAATTTGTTTCCTTGGCGGTGGCAGCTCTTGGATCCACCACTTCACAATCATATATACTTTATTTTATTCATATTCTATGCCTCGTCGCTTGTTCCTCAATCCCGGGCCCACAAAAATCTCTACCACACCAGGGACCAATCGTTAAATACTGGGAAGTTGGAGGGTGTCATTGAAAAGTAAGGAGATTTGAGTTTGTGTAATGTATCGTAGTGATGGGGACGATTCAATGTGCTGTGTCCCATTCCCAGCTGTGTACCTCCTTTATATTATAATATAATATAATTTAAATAAATAAATAAGTTTCATGTAATTTTTTTATAAATATCTTTTCAAAATTCAATAAAAAACAATAAATTTAGAATTTCTAGGACAAGCACATGCAAAGAGACAAGAAAATCATTGGAGAAGACAATGGAAGTGGATGAGAAGAAGATAACACTCCATCTTTGTTCATTGAACAATAAAATCAAAACCATTAATATTAATATTAATATTATTAATGATAATAAAAAATAATTAATATTATTATTTATGGCCGTTTCTTGACCCAATAAAAAGATGGCAACAACTACAAGCATCATCTCTACCATAAATTCAAGGCATGTCTACTCTTTGGAAAATGAAGCCACCATAAATTAAAATATATTTTATTTTCACATTAAAGTAATCGTTGTGATAATATTTTTAAGAAAAAATGGCAAAATGTGTTATATTTTGTTAATGCTAAAAAATATTATAAACTTATAAAAAATATTTCAAACCCGTTCTAAGATTAAAGAGCCAGTAAAATTAATCACTAAGTTAAACTCAAACTAATATTTTTAAATTCTTAAATCTTAATTATGTTATTATTTTTTACTAATACATATTTTTGCAGAAAAGAAAAGTATACTTGACCCTCGTCCTTTTGTAAGAATTGTGATGGTTTACTACACTTTTTTACTATTTCCTCTATTTTTTAATTGTTAAATATTTGTCGTCCACTAGCTTCACCATTCTTATCCATCTCTCTCAAGCTGCACACTACATTTTCATGTCTGGTCACATCCCATTTCCAATAACCACATCATATACATATTTTATTACATAACAGTATACTATTATAAATCCATGTACAAACAACTGAATGGTAAAAATACAACTTTACGAGTCATTTGGGGAAAAGCAAAGCAAAACAAGCTAAGGTAAGTTCTTTACATGGTGAAAATGAAAACATGTATTTGTGTTTGTAGAATTGTACCTTCCAAGTGATGGGTTTTGGTACAAAAATGTTTTATCTTTACATGCAGAAAACGATAGATGCCTCAATAATGATGAGAGAGAGAGAGGTTGCTTTTTTGTGAGATTTGTCTAGTAGCAGCAGCATGTATGATGGTTGGTGAGAATGTTGGAGGCATGGAAGCAAATCATAAGCAGAGAGAGAGAGAGCCCCAAAAATCAAACCAAACCCTAACCCCACATTTTGATTCTTTTTTTCACAGATCAGCACCAACCAGATCCAGATTGGTATAATAAGACCCATCAACACAGAGGAGAAGAGAAAAGAGAAACACCCATTAGCCCTAAAGTCTCTCTTGCTTGCTAAATTGAGAAAGTTAGGATTTTTACTTTCATCTTCTTGTTTTCAACAACATGGGTGGTAGTGATGGTCTTGGTTTGGGTGTCAAGTTGCAGAGATTTGAGTCACAGCCTTCTCCTCCTCTTCACCACCATCACAGCCACATGGTTCATGATGGTGGTGATGATCAGAGCCGTCCATTTCAAGATGTATACAGTGTTGTTGCTGTTCCTCTGCAGCAGCAGCAGCCTTTTGACATTTCTGCTGCTGCTCTTCATCATCAGCACCATCATCACCTCTCTGCCTTCAAATTCCCAGGTAATTTGGGTTTTTTTAGTTTTATATTTCTTCTCTCTTTTCACTTTTTGTTAAAAATCTGATTTTTATATTTAAGAGTGTGTGTCTGTTTTTTTTGTTTGTGGATTTCAGTTT
Organism: Geranium rotundifolium; assembly: GCA_963920655.1. Classification (NCBI taxonomy): domain Eukaryota; kingdom Viridiplantae; phylum Streptophyta; class Magnoliopsida; order Geraniales; family Geraniaceae; genus Geranium; species Geranium rotundifolium. The sequence continues at coordinate 36,789,715 of OY987318.1, forward strand.
AAGGAACATTGGGAACATCTCTGATTTTTATTTATTTCTTCTCTCTTCACTTTTTGTTATGATTTTTATTCTCTCAATACAATACCTGATGGTGTGACCTTTCTCTCTCAGGCTCAGAAAGGCCTTGTTAATTGTGTGTGTGTTTTTCTGTTTCTGGGGTTTTCAGGTTCAGGAACAATGGGAACATCTGTGGGAATGGGATTTCCTTTTACAGATGCTCAGTGGAAAGAGCTTCAGAGACAAGGAATGGTTTATAAGTACATGATGGCCTCTGTTCCTGTGCCTCCTGATCTCCTCCTCTCAGACCCAACCACTGCTCCTCCATGTAAAAAGCCTCAATTGTTTCTCTCATTTTTTTCAGTGTTGTTCCATTTATTAATATTCTGTGAGCTTGTTTTTCATGTGGGTTTTGCTTGAGGAAGACAAAATTTGTGTCTTTTTGCTTCTTTTCACCAACTCATGTGTTTGGTATTGAATTGGGGATTTTTGTTTTTGACAGATTTCACTTGTTGCTTTTTTTCACCAACTTAGTGTTTTTGACAGATGTACATATACAGTGTTCCTTGAAAAATATGTAAATTCAATATGAGCTTGTTTATCATGTGGGTTTTCTTGAGGAAGACAAAAGTTGTTTCCTTTTGCTTCTCTTCAAGATGTGTTTTTGAAATTTCAGTGTTTTTGTGTTTGATGGGATATTGATTTGGGGTTTTTGTTTTGACAAATTTCACTTGTTGACTTGAATTGATTTCTCTTATAAAATTTAGCAAACACAGCTTCACCACAGTTTTTTTTTACCCTGAAAATTATAGAAGTTGAATCTTGTTCCATTTATCACCTTCTGTGATCTTGTTCTTCATGTGGGTTTTCTTCAGGAAGACAAAAAGTTGCCTCCTTTTGCTTCTCTTCATGATGGGTTTTTCTCAAGTCAGTGGTTTGTGCTTATGAGCTGTCTTGTTTTTGTTCTAGCTTTTCTAGTTCTCTCCCTCTCCCAAGCTATATTGATACAATTTGCCGATAAAAAAAAGAAAGGGTTTCTGAATTCTTGTGAACTTGATTTGGAAATGACCTATTCGACTAGTTCAGATTAATCCCTAGTTAGTTTCTAAAAGGCTTTTTTCTGATCGATTAGCAACTAGCATTTTTTACAACTATGTTTTTGCCAATTGACTTATTCGATAATTTCCCGATTAATCATTTAATTCAACTAGTTCCCCGTCAATCACTAAAAGGTCATTTCCGACCGATTAGTGTCTAGCGTGTTTTACAACAATGCTTTTGTCAATTACATGTTTTTGCTTAATGCGTTGTTTTGGTTTTGGGGGGCAGTGGGTGGTGGGTTCAAGCTGAGGTTCTCAGGAGGGGCAGATCCGGAACCAGGGAGGTGCAGGAGGACGGATGGGAAGAAATGGAGGTGCTCGAAAGACGCGGCGCCCGACCAGAAGTATTGCGAGCGCCACCTTCACAGAGGCCGTCCCCGTTCAAGAAAGCCTGTGGAACATCAAGTCAACCCCAAGAAGACCAAGACCAAGACCGGCCATAGCACCCTTACACTCCCAATTCCCACTCCTCTGACTTCAGATGCTTCAACTCCCACCATCAGTAGTGGCATCAATGGCTTTGGAACAGCACAGAACATCATGGTTTTCGATAGGTCGGGTGAAAGAGATCATACAACCTTGGACCATGTCCCCAGGTGAGTCAATACTGAACAATCTAGGGTTGTTCATGGTTCGATTATTCAAACTGTTTTGGTAAGAACCAAACTAGCTGGTTCTTAGTATCAGGGAACCATGTCCGAGACCTTGGAAGAATCCGGATAGGTTATCAGGTGATTCTTCAGTTACAATCAGACCGAACCAAACTAGCTGGTTCTTACTATTTGGAAACCATATCTGGTACTGTGGAAGAATCTAGATCGGTTATTATCAACTGATCCTTCAGTTAGAACTGGACCGAACTCTAGTATGACGGATCTTCATTTTAGACCAGATTTATGGATTCAATTAAACATTTGAACTTTATTTTTGGACTAACTATGCAATTTATTTACTTTGATCTAGTCCTTGTTTCGAGTTCGGGTTTTTATCCGAATCAAACACCATGAACTAAAATACTTTCGAATTTTCATGCAATACCAAGTTATAGATTACAGTTATAGGCATACATTCAAAGTCGAAAGTAATATAGTAAATTTATAGATCATTTCCGTTCTGTTCTTGGTTAACCATCCGTTTTTCCTCATAAAACACTTTATGAACCATAATTAATCGGTTCGCTAACATATATAATTAAGATCAAAATATTATTTATAGTTCTCAGTTTTTGAAGTAAAGTACGGCCCGGTTTTCGGAAGATTTAGATTCTTACACTCAAACTCAATTTGATCAATTTCGCAGGGGATTGGAGTGGATGATGATGAATCAGAATCAGAACCAGAACCATTCTAATCACACAGACCTCAATTTCTGTGAAGAAGAGAATGAACAAAGCCACAGGTTTGGTTTGGCCCATCCCAATGACCTGAAGCTCCCACTCTCTTCACTGGAGCTATCAATGGGAGGCTCCATTGGCAACAGCACCATTGAACACGAAACAGGTCGGATCCAAACTGGGTCGGGATTTTCCGGGTCCTCCAGAACTCATCATCACTGGATGAGCCTTGGAGGGCCTCTGGCAGAAGTGTTAAGGCCAAGCAATTCTAATATTGCTGAGGAATCCTCAAACTTGTCGTCGCCTTCTGGGGTTCTCCAGAAGGCTGCGCTGGTCTCGTTGTCGGACAGCAGCGGAAGCAGCAGCCCGACGACGTTTTCCATGCCTCTGCCTATGCAGTGGCTGAGCCATCAGAGACAGAATTAGGCATGTTCTTTTTGTGATGATGAACAAGTGAACAAGTTTGGTACTTTATGGTATATTTGACATGGGTTTGTGTTTCTGATATTGTTTCGATCTTGTTTGTTGAAAAATATGTAAGGTTAATTGTTTGTTTCATTGTTCATTGGACACATGTTGTGGGTTGTTTTTTCTGTATCAGTTTTGGTTTTGAATTGATCAATTTGGTTTTAAAAAATAATAATTGAAACCGAATTGATAGACCGGCTATTTAAACAGAATCAATAGACTAATTGTTTAAACATGTCGGTTTTCAGTTAGGTTTGGTCGGTTTGATTTTCTTTGAACTATTTTTTAATGAAATCATCGTATGTTGGCCAAAATATTAACAGCTATAAATAAATGAGTCATGTGTCCAAATCAATAATTTTTAATTTAGTTCAATTTTTTATCTGCTCATTAATAAACCAAAATCAAAACAATGGAGTTTCGATTCAATTTGACTTTGTTCTTTTATCCAAATTGAACTAATTCGATTCAATTATTTTTTGGGTCGGTTTATTTATTTTTGGGAACCCCTAGTTTGATACTAATTTACTCAAAGAGCTTTATAGTCTATTTTACAGTTATTTATTTTTTATTTCAATCACATGGTTATGGTTCAACCGGTTGGACCATTTTGTGGTTCGACTTTGTTCGCTTCAAGGCTCAATTTATTCATTGTTAAAAAGAGAGCAAAATTTCTACCAAAAGATTGGTGCATTTCATGAATTGTAAGATCTCCAGAACAGCCTTAAACAGTTGACAACATAAACTCAACTCATTCATATTCTCAAAAACCATCCGACTCTACAAACAAAAAAACAACCATAACTTATCCGAAACGTGAAGAAAAGACAGAATTTCCGAACGAAAAATGCCAAAGGTACCTTAAAACGCCTATGTATATGTAAAAATATATACGAGGAGGAGGCTCAGTGCAAGGCGGGGCGAGGAGCGCGTGGCCGGACAGGTGTCTTTGACGGGCTCACCCTGCAAGGAAAGGTTTATCGTCTTGAGAAAAGGGTTCACACATGAATAAGACGGGACAGTGCATCCAAACAATATTCCAAAAACCAAACCTTATCGGCAGAGCTCCCAAAACTATGCCGCTGCAGTTTAGAGCAGCAATTGCGCTTTCAGCCTGGCAAGAGAAAGACAACATTGTTTTGGCACTGTTCAGTCGCGAGTTTCATGGTTTGGTTTCTTATATAACATAATCATCCATCAGATACCAGCAACATGCAGTATAAAAATCTATCCATGTGTAGTAAAAAAACATAAATATATAAACTATAATGCATGGCCTAGGGAAAATCTTATCCATGGTGAAATGACTAAAATACCCTTGTTGTTTGCAAAGGTTCATTCACTAGTCCAGGGGTATTTTGGCCATTTCACCCAAAAGCCAACATATGGTCACATTTTTTTTTATTTTGAATGACTAACATATGTTCAGGCCAAGTGTTTGTTTGATGTTCAGGGGGTATTTTGGCCATTTCACTAAACAGTGTGTTCAATTCTATGGACATAACACATTCTTGAATTCAATCCTTTCATGTAAACTTTCACACTCTACACACAATAACGAGGTTCTAGGTCATAACGAGGTCATAGAAAGATCGGCAATATATGGAACTCGTCTTAGAATTTTATGGAGATGATATCATGATAATAGAGTCATGCATTTAATCCATGAATTACACAATATAATTTATTTCCAATGGAAATTATATAGAAGATGAAATAATTAGTGTTCGCCAAATAAAGACAGAGGGTTGGAGAGTATTTACCATGACAAACTCAACAAATGCAATGCGGCTCGAATGGTGATAGTCTCCGAGAAGCCTCAGACGAAGAACCTACAACAGACAGATGTCCCATAAGATAATAATCAAGAAAAATAGTAAATATGATACTTTGGGTGTTTGTTAGAACTTTCACAAACCTCTCCACAAACCGACTCAAAGAAAAGTTTGACGTCCGCTTGAGTAACCTGCATCAAATGAATTTAAGGTATAAATATCGGTTTACAAGGTTGAATGAACAGTCCTTTACAATCCAAAACTACCTTCTTATCGATATTTGTACAATAAATGGTTCTTGTGCACATCTCACGCTCATCTTCATCCTGAAAACCACGAGCAAATTATATTCCGGGCGATAATTGAAATGTATGATCAATAAAACTAGGGGAATTGCAAAATAAATATATAAAACACCATTAACTTCAATCTCTTGCAATTCACCATCCTTAAGTAAAAAAGGTAAACACTTTTTAGGATGCAAATTAATATGAAAAGTCCAAATTACCCTATAATTTACTATAACTAATATTTTTAGGAAAACTAGTTTGCAATTTTCACTATATTATGGTTTCAAAAGACGATAACAAGTCGAGTCATTACCCTTGGCAGAAATGTCGGGTTAACTGGGGCGATGGCCGTTTTTGAGGGAAGCACTCTGACAGGGTAATAACCGAGCACAGTGCCAGCAAGACTCAAAGCAGCTTTCGCTCCTTCTGCAAGCACATTATGTTCATAACAATATAAACAAAGACATTCTTTTTTATTAATAGTTCTAAATAAACATACAATTCCAAGTCTCTACCTTCGTTAGTGAACTCGACAAAAGCAAAACGGAGCACTGAGTTGGGATCACCACATATGCGACAGTCAACAACCTTCATCAGAAAGAACCCAAATAAGAACGATCCACGCCTTAAGTTATCAGTTTAAGCCGAAAGAGTAGAGCTTACCTGTCCGCAACCATTGAAGAGTGCTGCCAGCTGCTCCTCAGTAACCTATCAATCACACATCAAAATCTCAGAAACTCTAAACATCAAAATTCAAATCACATGTCATATATACAGTGAATAAATCACCTGTTGATCAATGTCAGATACGTATACTGTCCTCCGAATCACCTCCTCTTGCTGCGCCATACTCGTTCGACTATTGATCCTCCGCTTACCCTGACTGTAATTGCTCTTCTTCTAAACAGACACAAATTCACAATCAAAATCATTAAAAGGGCACACAAATTTTCCTTCCCATTTTCTCAGCAACCAAACAGAACAAAAAAACATACATTTCTAGCAGCAAGTCCATTGGCAATCCCAAAATCAGCCTGAACTACAAAATTGTTAGGATACACAAACCCATCAGCCACAAACAGCCCATGATTCTTGTTGTTCACAATCGAAGGAGGCACAAATTCTTCAGCCATGGGATTCAAATTAGACAGGAGCTCCTCTAGCTCAGCCATGTCCTGCTTGAACCCATCGCTCCCAACAGATCTGCGATCGGTCTCGAACCCATTTCCGACCGATCGTCCCTGATTCGAATCGCCGTCGGTTCTGGGTTTCGATTTCCCGAGATCGTTCTGATCGGTCGGCTCCGATGACCCGGTTCTGGGTCCGACGCTGTCAGCGACCGCCATGGACGAGATCTGAGCCTTGGATCGCAGAAACAAGATTGAATTTTTTTCTTCTGGGAAAATGAAAATTCACAGTAATCGAACAGATTGATGAGGAAATTTCGATTTTGGGGAAGACCCAGAACAGAAATGAAGATCGAAATAAACGTACCAGCCTTATCTAGAGAGACGATTCCATTACTGGGTCGTTACGAGCAGAGCTGGACAACAAAATTGCGAAACCACCGCGCGAATTGACTAGGAAGGAAGTGTTCAGTAACACACAGTGCACGCCTCTGTATTGTATTTATTTTTCCAGAAACAAATAAATAATTTCCTACTTCTCATTAAAAAACGAAAATAAAAACATGTCATTTTTAATCAAATAAAATGGCGTTTCTTTGGATTGTCCGTTTTCAATGCAGAATGGTTGTTCAGAGTTCAATTTGAGTTGGTTTGGTTTGATTTTAAACAAAACTAATAAATTAAGTTTAAAGTAAATAAAATTTGAATCGATTTATTTTAACTCAATTTTGAAGATTTTATGAATCGCAAAGTTTTCAAATTGTAGGCCGTTTTGATTTATTATCTGACTTTTTATCATATTTTGATTTTCATGAAATTCTCATATTTTTAGATGGTCTTGACTTATTGTTATTGGCTCAATGTTTTTGGGCTCGATTAAAAAATCGATGACTTAAATTGAGCCACGTGTTCAAATCAGTCGGTTTAAAGTTCAATTCAATTTTTTATTAATTCTTATTTTATAAACTAAAATTAAACATTAAAATTTTAGTTCGATTCTTTTAAGCTCAGTAAAAAAATTAATCTTTAATCAATTAAACTTTTTATCATTCTCGGGTCTATATCTATCCGACTAATGTTTAACATTTTTTCTGGAACACTGCTCTCATTCGATAAAAACCAGAAGTCAACCAAGAAAAAGATCTAAACATAACATAAACAACAGAACAGAAACATTGTCCAATGTTGTCTAAGATCATCCTCAGTAGTTCAGAACTCAACCACTAGTTTTCTGAACATACTATGGAGAACAGAACAGAAACATAACACTGTCCAATGTTCTCTAAGATCATCCTCAGCAGTTCAGAACACATAAAACACTACTTTGAGCCTCTCTTGCATCCTCAAAATCGCATCCGAGCTCAACAGGCAACAGAAGAGTACTATAACCGAAAAGGCACCCCGAGCATCTCAAAAACGTCTTTTGGATCCATCCACTCGTATATAAATATATATGCCTGCCACCGCCTCTTCAGCGCTCAGCAGGGCGAGGAGCGTGAGGGCGAACCGGTGTCTTCGACGGGCTAACCCTGAAAACAAACAGTTGTAGGTTCACCAAATTGCTGAAGAATATAGAAAGTGAATTGTTTCCGGAGAAAATGTGAAATAAACCTTATAGGCAGCGTTCCCAGAACCGCGCCGCTGCAGTTCAGCGCCAAAATGGCACTTTCAGCCTGCAATAATAGAAGAGAAAATTTGAAAATAGCGATTTTGGTGCAGTTCAGAATTTTTTTCTTGGGAAAATTGCAAAAGGTACCCATGAACTTACTAATTTTTTGCCAAATGTGTAATTTTGTCCAAAAATGACGGAAATACCCCCATGCTTAATTTTAGAATTAAAGTTAAAAATATTTTTTCCAACTTGAGCTCATCGATTTTCCTCTTTTTCGACCAAATATCACCAGCCCGCAGCTTGATAACACAACGACGAAAAGGGGAGTCGGACCGACTCGGCAGTTGGAGAAGAGAAAAATATACAAGCTTGAGTTGGGAAAAAGTATTTAAATTTTAAATTACTTTCTAATTTCAAGGTCATGCTTGTCATTTTCTGACAAAATTACACATCTTGCTAACAATAAGTTCATTGCTACTTTTTGCAATAAAGAAAGTTCACAACCACTTTTTGCAATTTACCTTTTTTTCTTCTTTAAACCCAATGCAGCTATTTGGTTTCAGTAGTACGGTAATAAAACATTTTCCCAATTAAATATTTGATTTTAGCTATGACAGAATTAGCATATGGCTAAAAGCAGTTTAGTGAGGTACTAAAATATTATATCGACCTTTCTGTATTAAAAGAACGTCATTTTAGCTAAAATATTCAACAAGATGGAGAGTAAAGGGTTTGGGAGTCTTTACCATAACAAACTCCACAAAAGCAATACAGGTTGAATGGTGATAGTCTCCAAGAAGCCTCAATCGGTAAACCTATCATTTGCAATGTATATCTCATAAGGTATGGTCGGTAAAATTATAAGCATCGCTAAAATGTTGGTTTTCCAAAAAAAAAAGAAACTACCAACCTCTCCACAAGTTGATTCGAAGAAGAGTTTGAGGTCTGTTTGTGTAACCTACACCAAATTAGCTGACTTTTACCCAACAACTCAGGAAATTACTACTACTATGCAGAGCATTCTTGGTTTATGGGTAAATTCTGAAATTACCTTTCGGTCAATATTTGTGCAGTATATAGTTCTCGAGCACATCTCACGTTCATCTTCATCCTGAGGGCCATAACGAAATTTAAACCCGAGAAAAAAAGAAGACAAGAAAGGTCACATTGAGTGTAAGCATAGTGATTACCCTTGGTAGGAATGTTGGGTTAACGGGTGCTATTGCAGTTTTGGAAGGCATCACTTTTAAGGGGTAAAACCCGAGCACAGTCCCTGCAAGGCTCAAAGCAGCCCCCGCTCCTTCTACAAGCATAACACGGTTATAGTCGTAAGTAATAAGTAGTAAACTAGTAATGTGAAATCATGCAAGGTAGTGTTTCCCTGTATACCTTCATCAGTGAACTCAACAAAAGCAAAACGGAGCACAGAGTTAGGATCACCACAGACCCGACAGTCAACAACCTTTACCAAAGACAAGGAATCGGGATCAAAAACCTACTTCCCAGTTTAAAACATCATCTGAACCAAAACAACCGAGATTATCAATTACCTGTCCACAACTGTTGAAGAGGGCTGCGAGTTGTTCTTCAGTAACCTAAACAGAAACCGTAACATCCATAACGCTGTTTTTCATGAACCAGTGTAAGAATTGTTAAGGTATGTGAAGCTCGGTACCTGCTGATCAATGTCGGAAACATAGACCGTTCTCCTGATCACCTCTTCTTGCTGAGCTCGACTGGTTCGGCTGTTCACCCTTCGCCTGCCACGGCCATAGCCATTCTTCTTCTAAACACAGTAATGCACAACAAAACGTCAAAACCATTAGAATCACATTAACATAGGCTTCAAAACTCAAAAACTCCAATTAGTAAACAAACAAAACACAAGACACGAGACACGACCAATAGCTATTCTACTTCTGAACAAAGCAATTCACAGCAAAACCATTATAAATATAGTCAGCAACAATTATCATTAGGCTTCAAATAAACACTCCAATTAGTAACCAAACAAAACACAAGACCAAAAACATAACACGACCAATAGCTATTCAGCCTATTCTTCTTCTGAAAAAAGCAATGCAAAAACATAACCATTACAAATATTATCAGCAGAATTGATATTAGGCTTCAAAACTCAAAAACTCCAATTAGTAACCAAACAAAACACAAGAACAAAAACAAAACACAACCAATAGCTATTCTTCTTCTGAACAAAGCAATTCACGGCAAACCCATTACAAATGTTATCAGCACAATCATCATTAAATTTCAAAACTCCAATTAGTAACCAAACAAAACACAAGACAAGAACAAGACCAAAAACAAAGCATGGCCATATCTATTCTTCTGAAGAAGAAAGTAATGCACAACAAAACAATTACAAATTTTATCAACGCAATCATCATTAGGCTTCAAAACTCAATAACACCAGTAAGTACAAAACAAAACACTGCCAATAGCTATTCTTCTTCTGAACAAGGCAATGCACAACAAAAACCATTACAAATATTATCAGCACAATTGATCATTAGGCTTCAAAACTCAAAAACTCCAATTAATAACCAAACAAAACACAGAACAAGAACAGGATCAAAGCTCACACTACCTTTTTACCATTGAGACCATTTCCAGTTTCATTGACATAACCAGATTGCACCAGAAACCCATTAACATAACCAAACTCATTTCCCATAAACAACCCATGATTGTTGCTGATGACCGAGTGAGGCACAAACTCCTCAGCCATTGGATTCAACTTGGTCATGAGCTCCTCCAATCTCCTCATATCCCTACTGAAGCTCTCTTCCCCACCACCCATCTGGTGGGTCCCAATCCCACCGGAGCTCGGCGCCGTCTGATTCAGACTCCTGAACCCATCGCCACCGAACCCATTTGGGTCCTGATTCTCCTGAGCCGATCGGTCTCGATCCAAGACCTTCTGATCGTTCTGGGTCACTCCGTCAGTTCTGGGTTTTTGCTTCTCCAGATCTTTCGCGCCACACGAGTCCGATGAGACCGATTTGGCTCCAACATTATCAGCAACCGCCATGACCGAACAGCTCCAGATCGCAACAAAAAGAAAAAAGCACCCTCCTTTTCCTCACAAAACTCCTGTCAATTCAAATGGGTTCATGTTCATTGTTCATCACATCGCTCCAGAACAAAAATACAAAAAAAATAATCAATTTCTCACGAACCTGCCCGCAATCAAGCCACGAACAGACCCATTTCGAAGATCGTCACGGCAAAATCGAAGCTAGACGATCTCAGACAGTCGCGACTCACACACGCAGTGCAGAGCTGTGATTGTTGGTGAAGATTAGAATCGGTGAACAGTTGATTATAGTGAATCTGTTGCAGTGAGTGATGATTTGAGAGAGGAAATGGGTGATGGGTTGTTTTTGTCGCTCTTCGGATCGTCCGATTTGGCTGCCACTGCCTTTATGGACCTTTCAATCTTCACAACCTCCCATAAACGAAGAAGCGGCCAACAGATACTGAAATTACAGAAATGCCCATGGCCATGCTTATCATGAATTCATGATTAGGGGTGGCCATTTTGTAAGAGAATCGTGGTTAATGATTCGGTTTTTATTATATAGCGTGAGAGAATCATTCAATTTCAGGTCTATTTTACTATTTTAAATTAAGATCGATGAAAAGCCGGACTGGTTTCTATCGACGAACTGAAGAATGAAGCTGACGGCTGTGAATATGTTATTTATATTTTAACAATAATTTCAGATAACTATAGTTGACTGGATACTTTTTTCAACTGGTTACAGTTTGGGTTTATTTTTTGTTATAGGTATATTGAGATTTTTTTTCAAATAGCTATATTTTTTTGTTAATACCGTTAGTTTTGAGTACAAAATGATAAAAATACCCTTAATTAACATTCGAGATTTCAAATTCATGACATTGATTAATCTCTCAATTTCGTTTCCAAGTCTTTTTTCTCTCTGTATCCCCTTGAAATAGTTTAAGTGAAATGGTTTTAATTGATCATAGACATGCTTCGGTTTGGGTTATAATAGACAATTTTCTTGCTATTGATACATGTGTTTTAATTTCGTTCCATAAAAATTCAGAAAATAAGGAAATCTCCGAGAAATTTAATTTAGCACTTTGACGACGAGCTCTGAGTTGAATATGCCTCTGGCAATGTCATGGTTGGATCTCTCTGGGGATCCATACTCTAGGGTTAATTATGAGTAACTTTAATTACGATTTCTCTCTTTTTAAAATCTTCTAGTCATCGCCGGAACTGAAGACGAGTTAGAGTTTTTGCCTGAATCTAGAACGGTGATATTGTAGTGGAGACACGAGATATTTGGAGCGGAGACATATATGGTTCCACTCAAGATATTCACTCTAATGAACAAATAGGATAAGTTTTAAAATCTCCAAAAATGCCTGATTTTTTACTTTAAAAAACGCATCCAACGTTGCCTAAAATCGCCCAGTATAACTAGAGACCTCTCTGTTCCTTCAAGATTTGGGGCCTCTCAAACATGTTGTGGGAGTTTCTCGACGTGATGAGTTCAGTAAGATTTAGTGGTGGTGAAGAATTTGGGTTGAAGATTTAGGGTCTCACCGTTTCAATTTCGACACCATCAATTGTAGTTTCGATTTTGACGATGTTGCGAATTGGAAAGGGAGTATTCAATACAATGATCCCATGTTGTCTAACGTTGATCCTTGAAAAGGTGCGCCAACACGTTTTTTGAAACTAATTCGTAATCTTATACCGATTGTCTATCTTTGGCTTGACACTAATTATTATATTCCTTCGAATGACAGCAAGATTTGCTGAAAGAGTCTGAGATGTTTTTGTTCGCATGCCCATACTTATTTTTTCTAGAATAGCCACAATAATAACGATTTTCTTTTCAAAATTTCTTGCATTCCATAGGTCAACAAGCAATTGATCTTCTTTTTTTATGATAAATGACAATCATAATTCTCAAAGTAAACTTTATCACTACCAAACAAGTGGGACGTTCCAACTTTAATTATTGTACATTCAAAATTAAATGAAAAGTTAACGGGCTGTAACTATTTGGAAAAAAAATTCTCAACGCACATATAGCAAAAATTGTCATTTGTGTCTATAAGTTCTTTCCCGACTTGGGAATTTGATTATTATATCTTCAATAACAAAAATTGCTGATAAAAAGAATATAAAGTGAGCTGTAGTTACGTGAGATTATCTCTATTTATTTTATTTACAAACTTTTTTATATTTTGATTAAGTTGTAATACTCAAATAATAATGTTTAATTTTCTTTGTATATTTATAATATAAATTTAAAATTTGTGTATGTAAATCAATATCAAAATCTTATTCAATCTATAAATGAACCAAATTAAAAAGACTCAACATGTTTAATCAAAGAATCGAACTCATCCTTTCAAAAAAGAAGAAGAATCGAACTCATAACTCACACCATAGATTCATGAACCACCACCATTATTTATTTATTTATTGCATTAAATAATTTGGAAAGAATCCTTGAAATAATAAATGGTTTTAATAATCAAATCAATAAATTAATGCTTTTCTTATATTGGCTCACACTCTGATTTGATTCACTGACAATCTTTTGATGATGCTTACTCCAACGTTAAACACGTTTCTTGATGATGATTCAAAACTTAAAACAAATAAATAAATAAATTATAAGACCATTATTGAATATTTATAGTATTTAAAAAAGTATTAGCTTGACTTTCTTAACCATGTTTTAAGCTTCCAAGTTAACTCAAATATTTTGTTTAAGAACAATGCCATTAATCACAATTGTTTTACAAGATTCACCATCAAATATACTATTGCAATATAGACATGTTAATAAATTAAAATTAGATATCATGAATTTGAATCTTTAACATTATAATTGAGTTAAATTGATTGGTAAAATGTAGTTCAATAACAATTTTTTCTAGTATAATATAATTATCTATGCTAGTTACGATTTAGAGAAGTAGCATTTATTTTTACTTATATAATTTTTTTAACATTTTAAAAGAAGTCAAATTGTTATGATTTATATTACTCATCGAATTTGTAATTTCACAAATATCATACGTTATTAAGTGAACTGTATCTATTTAACGTTAGTATAAATTATATAAATATTACTCGCCGTGAATTTAATTTAATTATGAATAAGTTATATACAAATAAAAAGTGTATAATGATTTTAAATCCCTATTCCTGTCAATTTTTTTTTGTAAGTGATTTAATAACATTGAACTCAACTCATAAGTCAACGGGTTTATTTTAAGGATTGGCCCACTTCAATAAAAGTAACTATGGGCCACAAAGCAAGTTTATGGGCCTATCTTGGCCCAATTAAACGTCTATAAATAACCCAATTCCACCCCCAAATCCAATCCTATTTCCATTTTGCCTCCGTCGCGATCAACGATTCTGCGAAGAACAAACCCTAGATTTCGCACTCTCGATCCCAATCGGAGAGTTGCTCGGCGACGGTTTCGGTACGGAGGCTCCTCAATCTCCGGCGCTGTTGATTCCGATCTCACCGGCGGTTCGATTTCTCTATCTGAAGGTTCTGTTTCTGTCTGATTTGGTTATCGATGTGCTCTGTTTCCGATACGTTTTGTGTCATCTCTCTAGAATGTGTGGTTCTGGTAATCTGTGAGAATGTGAGGTTCGTACCGGGTTTGGGAGTGGATCTGATGGCTGAATTTTGAAATTCGGCGTCTAATTGTGTTGTGGATGTGTCTAAAGAGATAGATTTTCGAACGTGAGTAGCTAATTTTGTATCTTTATCAGGTAATTTTATGGGTGAAGGTCTCGATTGATTCAGTAGAGCTTCAAACCTGGAGAATTTTGACCCCAGTAGACAAATTGAACTTATATTTTCTATTTTCAGACAAGTTTGAAAGACTGGCGTCTCAAATTTTTCATCCTGATAAAAAGTTACCAGATTTTAACCTTTATGTTTCTAAAAATATTGTAATGCACAGTTCCACAAAGTCCCTTACTTGTAGGTTTGTAGGCAATGTCCCATCCCACCAGGTTTGGATAAAGAACTCATCTTTGTTATGTTCTTTATTTGAAATTCTAATCATATAAGTAATAGAGACTGAACAATGTATGCCCACTTTTTGCCTGAACAAGAATTGATGCTAGTTTGTGTCAATTAATTATAAAAAAGGAATCAAAGCTTACTAGGCCAAGTAGTCAAGGGCTTGGATCCCCTTGGTCTGGTGAGCAGGTTTCAACTCCCAGGAATGGTGTAAAATTTATTAAAAAAATGATGCCAGTTTTCTGAAATGCTGTTAAAGAGAGCTGAGTAAGGTAAATTCCTAAATGTATGTGAATCTTACCTGATCTGATGACACAGATGCTTTCTTTATGATAGATGGCAAGCGCTTGGGAAAAATTGAGCTATGGAATCATACATAGGGATATAGGAAGGGAATGGGTGGAGCTATGTGTATTATTTTTATTATGGGAGATTCTTGCTCACACTCAGAGGATCTATACATCTGGGAAAATTCAAGATAGCTTGGGACACCAAAATTTATTTCAATTTATTTTAGCTTTGGAGCATCTTGGAGCATATGAGCAATGGAGCTTGTGGAGCACTGCTCACCTCGAGGATTGCTCTCTTGGTTTGCTTCATAGTTTGCTTTTGCTATAATTTTGTTACCATCGAGAAGTGTTGCCACTGATCAAATTTGAATAACAATACTTTATCGAGGGGTACCTGTATTTTTATTTAAATGCAATGAGTTATTTCTGAGTTTCTATTTCCTCTATGCAGTGAACAATAGAATTGAATTTGTAATCCCTGTTGAAAATGAGTGGTCGATTTTCACGCACTATCTATGTTGGGAATCTGCCTTCAGATATAAGAGAGTCTGAAGTTGAGGATCTATTTTACAAGGTTTGAGTTGCCTTTCATCGTACATCTTATTCTAAATTTTTTATTTATAGTGATGACAGTAGATTGGATGAATTCAGTTTTATTCATTTTTCTATCTAGATTCTAGAATATGATTATTACTGTCATAGATTTGTATGACATGCATCTTTTGTCTGCAGTATGGTCGTATTCTGGATATTGAGTTGAAGATTCCAGCTCGTCCTCCCTGTTATTCGTTTGTGGAGGTACTCCTCTATCTTTTCTGTTCGCATTTTGGTGTGTTTTGTAGATAAAGTCTATAAACCCAATTAACATGTCATTTTGATTATTTTGTTTTACTTCAATGGTAGTTTGAGAGTACTCGTGATGCTGAAGATGCTATTAGGGGGCGCGATGGCTATAATTTTGATGGCTGTCGTTTGAGGGTAAGAAGTGTTTCCTATGTGCATACATGTATCTGCTTAAATTGGGTTGCTTTTCTCCTCGATGCATGTCTCAAAGTTTTGATGCAGGTTGAGCTTGCTCATGGAGGTAGAGGGCAGTCATCCGCAAGTGATCGCCGTGGTGGCTATGGGGGCGGACGAGGTGGAGATGGTGGTGGGCGGTTTGGCGCTTCACGCCATTCTGAGTATCGAGGTACATATAGCTTGCTGGAGCTTTCCATGAATGAAGTTATTTTAGACATCATTAGACCTCTCTGACAGCTCCTGTTTTATTTGGGTCTTAGTAATTGTTCGTGGTCTACCAAACTCTGCTTCCTGGCAGGATTTAAAGGTGCGAGAGTTTCTTTTATGATTTATCATATGATTTTGGTCCAAATGTGTTGATTCAGCTCATAATGTGGTTTACCTTATTTTTAACATTTTCAGGATCATATGCGGAAAGCTGGTGATGTGTGTTTTGCTGAAGTT
Source organism: Geranium rotundifolium (assembly GCA_963920655.1). NCBI lineage: Eukaryota > Viridiplantae > Streptophyta > Magnoliopsida > Geraniales > Geraniaceae > Geranium > Geranium rotundifolium. Next base: position 36,806,232 of record OY987318.1, read on the forward strand.
TCCCGTGACAGTGATGGAACTTTTGGTGTTGTGGACTACACTAATTCCGAGGACATGAAATATGCTGTAAGCAGTTGAGATAAACTTTTCTGTATATCTATTTACCCTCATTACAAAATGAATTTTTGCTCACACTTTCTCCTTGTGTTCAGGTGAAGAAACTTGATGATACTGAATTTAGAAATCCCTGGGCCCGAGCTTATATTCGGGTAACTTTCTGTATCCATTATTATTATTGTCCCTAAAGGTTGGGATATGTCATCAAATTATGTTTGCACATATATTTTTTGGATACCATAAAATTTCATCTTCTTTTCTCCTTGCTCTGTTCCTTGTTAAACCATGTGATACTCATAAGATCTCTTCATTCACATGATGGTCCAACTCGAAAGATTAATTCAATGATTCTTTAGTCTGATTTCTTTCGTTTGCACCAATCGAACAGGTGAAGAGGTACGAGGGCAGTCCAAGGGGCCGAAGCAGAAGCCGTAGCAGAAGCCCCAGCAGGAGCCGAAGTCCTAGAAGGAACAGAAGGTATGATATTCATCACGTGTTTCTCTCCATCTCTTTGACATTTCTGAAAACTTATGATGATACATACTTTTACCGATCCCTCTCTGCAGTAGATCTGTGGAGCGGTACGTTTCAAGATCACTGTCAAAGTCTAGATCTCCATCTCCTATCAAGGAGTCTTCCAGGTACTACGCTCACAAATCCCCCCTTTTTTAACGTACTTGAGCCTCTTTTTACCGCTTTATGATTAATCCTTGATCCTTCGGTTTGAAAATTGTGCAGGCCAAGATCCCGGTCCCGTTCTCGATCAAGGTCGGACTCTCCTCCAAAGGTGAGCACTGTTCACTTCCACTTAAATTAATCCTTTTGAGTATTCTAAAAGACGTTAGGCTCTAGTCGGGTAGACAGGGCCTCCGTTAATTAATAGGGGGACTAATAAGAAATTAATCATAGCAGACAGGGCTTCTGTTAATTAATAAGGGGACTAATAAGAAATTAATCATATTAATAGACTAATCCGAGATTAATAGATGATAAACTCTAGACTAGTCGGTGGCTCATGAGTTAGCTAAGTATGCTATAACTAACAATAGTTGGGATTATGGTGCGGGGTTTGTCCCACCATTCGTTGTCTCAACTGTTTGGCTAGATGCCGGACTGGTTAGTTGTCCTTTAATTCAATAAAACAAAGACTTCAAAAAAAAAAAAACTCTAAACTAGTCGGAGATTTTTAGAACACCGTTCTTGTCTGATAAATTTTCCATTTTGCCCAAACTCTTTCAGGTCCGTTCGGGAAGTGAATGATTTCAGTTTACGAAACTGAAGAAGAGTCTCTTAGCAGAGAGAGAGACTCTTTATCATTAGTTTGTATCCGTATTTGCCTTATAAACATGAAGATTGTTGCTACTATTCAGTTTCTGGATTCATGCCTTTTATTTTCTAGAACACAATTGCAAACAATTATGGTGTTTCAGATTTCATGGATATTCATATTATGCTACATTGCTACTGAGATCTTTATTAGGTGTTAATCTCTATATTATTGCAAGTTCATCATTTTTCTTTTCCAGATGCTCTTGAATATGAATTTATGTTTCTTCTTATTTACATAATATCAACTGTGTTTCATTGCTAAATTGCTAATTTATTTCTCTTATCCAGATGTTCATAAATATGTGTTTTTTTGAATCGTATTTACGAAATATCAACTTTATATTACTGGAAATTGGAAATTTTATTTTCTTTCCCATGTTCGCAAAGGACTTATTTATGAAATAGCGATAGTATTTTCATTTTTCTCTTAATCATCATTATCTCTTATACACTGAATTCAAATCAAAGCTTTAGTAAATGATCTCGACTGAACAAAAATAAAATCCAACCAATGTTGTAATTAATAATCATCAGCTCTTATATATCTTGTTTGTTTCCCTTGCCTACTCTAACGCAGTCTGATTCTACTACAACATCCGACCACTTATTCTCTTTTGTTCTAGATAGAGCTTCTCTGACGCTTACGGCCTCCACCTCTTCGGAACGAAGATGTCCCGAAAACCGTCTAAAAAGAGCTCTCACAATTCGCCCCTCAAAGTCCCTATAGACAAGCTCCCACAATTCGACCCTCAAAGTCAGCTCTCACAATTCGCCCCTCAAAGTCCCTATAGACAAGCTCCCACAATTCGGCCCTCAGAGTCCTTACAAGCAAGCTCTAATTAATCCTCTATTGATTATCAATTTATTTTCCTATTAGTCTCAGCTAAATATTGCGTAATAAAAATATGCAGAGCCCATTGGACCATTGGCCCAAAAATAGGCGCGAAAGGACCAAAATCTATGTAAAGCCCATTAATAAAATCAAAGGCCCAACCTGACCACATTTCGCACCAAAACCCTAGCTCTCCTCGTGTCTGTGTATATATATACTGTGTTCATCTTCTTAACTTCGCTGCGTCGCTCAATCGCATTCTAGGTCAATTTTTTTCCAGGTTCGCTTCTCAATCCTTCGAAATGTACACGTATCGATTCACATCTATACACCGATTTGTAACGACGCTTCGTTTTTATGCAGATTAAGATCTGCAAATCAGCCATGTCTGTCGGAGAGCTCGCTTGCTCCTACGCGGCCTTGATCCTCCACGACGACGGAATCGCCGTCACTGTACGGATCTACACCTGTTGCTTCTCAAGATTTTGTTGATTTTTTGTTGTTGATTTCTGTGTTTTGAAGCTTTTTGTTGCGATGGTGGTGTTTAGGGAGAGAAGATCGCTACCTTGGTGAAGGCCGCTGGGGTCTCTGTCGAGTCCTACTGGCCGAGCCTCTTCGCCAAGCTCGCGGAGAAGAAGAATATTGGTGACCTGCTCGCGAACGTCGGTGCCGGAGGTGGCGGTGGGGCCGTCGCCGCCGCTCCTGCCTCCGGCGGTGGAGCTCCCGCCGCCGCCGCTCCGGTTGTTGAGGAGAAGAAGGTATATTTATAACTTTTCATTTATGCTTGATTTGTATTAAACTATGTTTGAGTTTTGTTGATTGAAGTATATAGTTTACTAATTGTCTTGTGTGTTGGTACTATTTGTTAATTTCTCTCAATGTTTTGAATTGTGAGTTGAAATGTGTATGTACCATTTCAGTGAAGCTTGTGTTTATTGATATTGCTATTGTTTTGATTTAAACATATTGTATGAGAAATTGTTTTGCTTTTTAGTACATATCTTTGTTAATTTCTCTATGTTGTGAATTGGAATTTGAGGTGTATATTCCAAATCAATGAAACTTGTGTTTTGTTACCATTATATTATTGAAAGTATTTGTGTTTGAAACCGGTTTGTTTGGCACACGTTTTCCTTAATTTATTCATGTTTTTTATTTGTAGCTTGAAACATATTCTGATTTCAGCGATACTGTTGCGATATTACTATTGTAAATGAGTGAATTTTTGTTTGCATCTGTGTTTTTTTTAATTTTTGCTGAGTTGTGATGTGTGAATTGAAACGTATCAGACATTGTGTAACTTTGGTTATTGTAATGAGTTTGCATGTAAAACTGTTGGTTTTATATTTCATTTGTCTGAATTTCTTTATGTTATGATGTGTAATCTGCAGGAGGAGCCTAAGGAAGAGAGTGATGATGATATGGGATTCAGCTTGTTTGATTAGTTATATCATTTCAGCCTTTTGTGATATTAGATATCATGTTTCGAGGTTTTAATCATCTTAGCAATCGTTGTTCAACTTTTGTACTCTGAATTTTGTTTGAGGAATTCAAATTACATTTCATGTTTTGATATGCCTTTGTTTGGAGTTTTACTATTTCAATGGTGATGGTGTGCTTGTTTAAGATCTCGAGTTTAAATAGTCATTGTCTCTTTGACTCATGTAGTGTGATCCCTTTGTAAATTTGTCATCGAACTTTTGAAGGTGTGTTTTTCAGTGGAATCATGGGAGGAGATTTTTATTTCTTCTGGTTTCTGTTTTAGATTTTGAGATTGCATATTTAGTCTAAATATATGTTCTAGTCATGTTTTTATTGTATTAAGGCAATCAGTTTTAAATTATATTTTCTGGTCTATTCTATTTGTAAAGATCTATTTTAGTTCTACTTTTGACTTGTGTTGTCTAATTCTGGAAGAATTCAAGAACATGAGATTATTATCTGTATATTTTAAACCATAGCAATAGTTTGAAATTGCATAACATTAGCAGTTAATAAAATTGCTTTGATGTCTGTTTTGATGAATATTTGACACACTCTTGTTAGCTAGTTAATTAAAATAGTCTTGTAATTATTAAAAATAGTTAAAACTAAACGAATAGAGCGGATTTGAGCTTGACCCTTAATGTTTCTTCTCAAGCCATGATGCAAGAGCTTGATTATTATACAAGCTCAATCAAATTCGAGTCAGAACCCAAACAACAAAACTGAAATTGATTAAACTCACTGTTTGCAGTTTACAATATCCAATCCCCCTAATTTATTTACCTTTCATCGCATATAGGTTAGTTTGAGTTTAAAAGACATTCTAATAGTAATTGAAGGTTAGGTTTAAAATACGGACATTTAAGTAAGGTTTAAGGAGTGGCCACATTCTCTTTTGCAAGCGGAGCTATCTCCTCTCCCTCAATTCCCTCTTCGCTTCCATCTACTCCAAGGCTCAACAGCATCTGCTCCCACTTCTTTGCCGGTCCCTGTTTCACCATCATTTTATTGTATTAACCTCGATTATTATCTCTATATCAATGCTAATTACTGATTAATGTTAGTTGAGTGGACTGTGTAAACGAGCTGAATCAAGTATCGGCTCCACTAAAAATAATGAGCCGGCTTGAGCTCGAACAAGTATCATAATGAAGTTTGGTTCGGTCTAGCTAGTATAGTTTTTACCATAAAATTTTGTCAGCCTAACGAACCTGGAATGGTTTGGCTTTAAGCTAAGTTCGCTTATTAACCAAGCCCAATGTTAATAAGCCCAACTTTGAGCTCTATTATAACGAACCCGGGCGGAATTTTTGGCGAGCCAAGCTCAAGCAGCCCGTTAAAAGCTCGATTAATTTAAGATCTTACCTTCCAAGAAAGGTCTTGGGCCATGCAGTTTTGAATCATCTCTGCTAACGCTGGGGTTCCATAGGTTGATAGGGCTCGTTTCACTGTCTTCGTTATTGCCGCTACATCAGCTGGTTCCACAGCATCACACTGGAGTAACACAAATATTTCAGAACTCATTTTTTTTATGTATATTAGACTTAAAGAAACTTGTAATAATTTGTCTACTATACTATGATAACAAACTGTGAATAAAATAAAGGATTGAACCTATAAATACCTCGACACTGAAAGCCCCCATCTGGAATCCGGTGTAGCCTTCCTTCACGGTATCAACTAATCCTCCGGTCGAGGCGACGATAGGAATCTGTTTCGGGTTATGATTATATGTTAGGATATAAATGTGTACACAGATCTAAAGTATGAGAAGTTGTGTGTTTGGGACATACCGTTCCATATCGCATTGCGTGAAGTTGAATGAGACCGCAGGGCTCGAACCTGCTTGGGATCATCATGAAATCTGCCCCGCCTATGATCATGTGGGCCAATGGGACATTGAATTTCGCCACTCCCCGAGCTTTTTCGGGGTAGAGGACTTCCAGCTGTTTAAGCTGTTCCTCCATTGGCTTCTTGCCAGTGCCCTGAAAGGAAAAGGAACCCGACTCAACTCTTATAATCGAGTACCTGCTTTGTCTACTACTACTACTTCACGGGTTACAGTGTCTCATTCGACTATTTGAGAGGATTGAGAATGCTTTGTTATAACTTATGTGATGATGTCATTTGTAATAGTAATTCATGACTAAATTAACTTCATTATTTGAGACATTTGCTTAACTTAAGATTCTTACCAAGACAATTATCTGAACATCCTCTCCGACAAACTGAGGAATCGCTTCAGCAAGAATGTCCGAACCTTTCTGCTCCTCGAGTCTACCAATGAAGCCTATTAACGGGATGTTTCTGTCAACGGGTAGACCAACTTCTGCTTGGAGGGCTTCCTTGAGAAGTGGCTTCGCTTCCATCACCTGAAGTTTCCAAACATTAAAACGTTATACAAGTAAAACGAAAAAGGCGACAATTATCACAATAAGAGCAAATAAAATGTATGCAGTTAACAATCTTACTGTTGTTTCGTCAAATTTAACGTCAAGATACTTGTCTGTAGCTGGGTTCCACTCTTGCACATCCATGCCATTGACAATGCCAGTGATACCAGCCATTCGAATATAACTGTCCAATTCAACACCTTTCTCTACGCCAGAAACTAGTTCCTGGGCATAGTGCGGGCTCACAGTTATGACCCTGTCCGACTCTAATATCCCACCCTTCATCCAGTTTATCTTCCTTCCCTTCACTGGCTTGTCGTATCTGCAAAACAAAACAAAAAATAATGTGATTTGGCTATTGGCAGGTATACTAAGAAGCTCATAATCATTCGGTTGAGAAATCATACCCGTCAATAAAATCAAAAGAGCTTTTGAACTCATCGGGCAGATTTAGGAGTGAAAAATCAGAGAATGCAAATCGTCCTTGGTAGGCAATGTTGTGAATGCAGAAAGCAACCTGCAGCATCACCGAGGGAAAAGTTAATCACTGATATCATATGCGAATGAGGCCTAAATTTCCGAGGGATACGCTCTAAGAATTTGTAGATGATGTTGTGTGTATACCTTGGCGCTCTTGTAGATACCTCTGGACTTGTACATGGATTTTAGGTAGCAGGGGAGAAGCGCAGTGTGCCAATCATTAGCAATGAAAACAATCTCGTCGCCTGCATAAGTAGAATTGTTTAAATGAATTAACTGCAGGATTCTTGGTTAAGAAATTGAAGGATTAGTTGGGTGTTTTAGGACGGATCTCGTACCATACGGCCCGGAATAATATTTGTTGCTGTTGAGATTCAAAACTAGTGGTGCCTCCAAAGCTGCCTGCAAGTCATTGCAGGAAAGTTTCCAGTGGTTATGACGGCAAATGAACATGGCAGATATGTGACACACGGAAAAGAAGCAAAAGTTGTTACCTGGCACAGCAAGCTGAATCGGAGTTCATTGTCCGTGTAATCCTTTCCAGCCCGGGGACCATATACTTTCGATGCCGTTTTGCCCCAAACCTTAGAAGTTTAGGAACATAGTTATTAGATCTAGCACTTCTCATTGATTCAACTCGTCATTCTAAGAATTCATAACCTTGATGCAATATATTAAGACAGCTGATCTGATCTTGTACCTTTTCCAAGAACATTGGGTGATCCACAAAAACACGATCAACTCCTCTTTTGTAGCAGTGGAAGAAGCGAACCTTTTCAATTTTGTCCCCAACCTTTATCTGTTTTCATTTGGAGATACTCGGAGTTTTGAGCAAAGCAGGGTTGCTAAGAGAGAAGTATTTCTCAAGAAATCAAACAAGTCATCAACTTTACCTCAATTTCAACATTAGTATCCCATGCATCCTTATATTGATCATAGCGAGGTGATACTGTCATCACTCTGTGTCCATTGGCCTAAAGAACGTACGTACATATTATATCTAAGCAATCGGTTGTCTCGTTAGTAGAAAACAGAACAGACATTTTATTTTACTAAGGAAGAAATAAAGACGTAAACATGCTTACGGCCATTGCTGGTGGTAAACCTCCAAGAACATCACCGAGTCCGCCGGTTTTGCTCCATGGACCGACCTCTGCACCTATGAAAACCAAGTTCATCCCGGTTCCACATCTAATAACATTTGATGATCTCATACTGGTAGCTCGCAACCCTTTTCCCAACTTCCTGGTAGAAGCCTTTGTGCTGGTTCTCAACCGAAGCGTATCCAGTTTGTTCAAAGGCCTCAACGACGAGCTATAAGTCATTGTTTGGCTCCTTACACCATTTTGTGCAAATGCTAATTTAGCATCAGGCGCAGCCGTAGAGCTTCTTGCTACAAAGTGAGATGCTGTAACAGTTGCCATTGGTAATGGTCCTGATCTGAAGCATACATCAACGAAGAGATTTAATCACTTCTATCATCCCGTAAAAATATTCATATGTACTAATTAAAAGTGTAAACATGCACTATCTTATATAAAATTGAAACAACACATTAATATAACAGCATTTTGAAGAACATATCAACCCACAACAAGCAGATCATTAAAGGAACTCAAAAACAATGACAGATACTTTCGATTACTCCAAAACACACACTCACACTCACAATAAACAGTTACGCTCACATCAAAATTCACATGCAACTCTGAAAATGGAAAGCTCGAGACTAGGCATGTGAGTCTTCATTGAATCCCGTCATTCATGAGATGTAAAATAAGACTTAGACCATATATTTTCACGTTTCAATCAAGCCAAACAGTAAAATCACACTCACAGAAAGCCAGATCAAGCACCATAGCTCCATAACCAGCAGATCATTCAACATATAACTAAAAAACACACAAAACAGCTAAAATTTCTCTATATTTTCACATTCCAATCAATAATTCACACTTGCAGAAGCCTTATCAAGCACAAATAACAACAGAACTAGCAGATCGTTCAAGGAGGAACTAGAAACACATCAACACCTGATTTAGTGTACATTCTCTGATACACATCAATAACTCAAGCTTGCGTAACAAGCCAAACAACAAAATCACACAAGGAGACACCAGATCAAGCACACTTAGCTCCACAACTAGCATTTCAATCACGGAGCCACTCAAAAACACAAACACCTAATTCTCCTTACTTCAAAACACACGCACAGACACCAAATCGTTCAAGCCACACCGAGATTCACAATCAAACACACAAAACCACAAAATCGAAGACTCATAACACACCAACACCTAATTTCGTGTACAATCTCAAATATCCATCAATAACTCAAGCTTGCATAGCAAGCCAAACAGCATAATTACACAAGGAGACACCAGATCAAAGCAAATACAGCTCCAGAACTAGCATTTCAATCACGGAGCAGCTCAAAAACACAAACACCTAATTCTCCTTACTTCAAAACACACACACAGGCACCAAATCGTTCAAGCCACACCGCGATTCACAATCAAACGCACAAAACCACAAAATCGAAGTCTCATAACACACCAACACCTAATTTCGTGTACAATCTCGAAGTTCCCTCAAGAACTCAAGCTTGCATAGCAAGCCAAACAGCATAATCACACCAGATCAAGCACAAGTAGCTCCAGAACTAGCACTCACGACTCACAAATCACAATCAAACACAGAAACCACAAAATCGAAGGCTCAGAAAGTCAGAAACGTGAAAAATCTTCACTCACCTCGAGACCAAGACGACGAAGGAGACGAAGCTAGGGTTCAAGCGAGAGCGAAGCAGCCACAGAATCGCAGAAACCACTCGCTCCCTCTCCGTTTCAGTGCAGCTCCACGAGACTGATACTGAACTCGTGACTATTTATAGTACCGTTACCCGTGGGCCCATCAAGTCCACGTGTCCGGTCCACAATCATTTGGCGCTACACGATCGGCTCTGATTGCCTCTAAATATTTCATTTTTGTGGCGCAGACAATCACGAGGGCCGAGCGGGCTGTGGGGTCCACCGATACACAGCTTCGAGACGAGAATGTACGGTCCAGATCACTCTCGTGGCTGACGAGGCAATCTGAGGCGCACGATCGGCGACATCGGGTCCGGGGAAGATTCAATCATCGCAAAACGACGTCGTGGAAGGTAACGGTGGAGGTGGAGCGAAGGTTTTGGTACGTTGGAGTGAAATCAGAATTATTGGCACGTGCTTGTGTTGGTGTCCAGAAATTGTTTTTTTCTTGGAGTGTGGTGCTTGGATTTTTGTAGCTAAACGACACCGTAAATGACCATTTTTTTGTGGGTGGCGAGACATCAAAATCACTTTATTGATTATTTTTCCTGGCTGTAAATGATTTGTTGTGGAAATTGAATATTTATGTCCACTTATTATCTCAAATCTTAAGTTTTAAAAGAGTTTATTTTGATTCTTATTTAGGTTCGAATTGTATTGATGGTAATGTGACTTGACGAGGATGATAATGGTTGGGCTGGGTTGGAGTTTTTAACGAGAGGCCCAATTCATGGCCCGTATAATTTGGGAGGCCCATTTATATTTCCTGCAATTTTTAATGAGACCAATCCCCAACTCGCCCATGGTGTAAACGAGCTTAATCGAGTATGTATTTGTTATGGCTAGTAAAAAGATATTCGGGGTTTGAGTTTGTGGCCTGAAATGACAAGTTACCTTGACGATATAAAGTTATATCAGTCTTGTAATGTGAATGTGAAATTTTTTTTTTCGAGCATCTCAAAACATTTTGTATGATTTTCAGGGTCAATCAAGTTAGGGATATTTACTTTTTTTCTTTCTTTGCGGCCAATTCTCTTGTGTTCCCTATTTTGGCGATTCAAACCATGACATCCAAATATTACACATAAATAGATTACATAACATCACTTTGAGTTTGACATAACCCATATTGGTGACGGAAAAATCATCCTCGGATCAAACTTATACCCAAGAGGTTTCACCTTTTTATCCTCGAACCAAAATATGCCATTGTCAAAGCAGTCTTCTATCTCTTGACAGTCAAAATTCAAATTATCGTCAGAGAAGTAAATTTGATTCCCACCCGCTCCTTTGATACCAAACTGTGCGCCTAAACCCATAAATAAAATCTCGTTGCTACCCAAACTTTTCATGGGTATCCAACACGGCCCGCTCGAGTCCAGCTTGTAAACCTCAAATTCCCATGTCCTAGAAACAAACTTCATGTTTTGCACTTCCCGGCAATGTTCCCTCCTTCTGACCACCATGATCCCACCGTCGGACGAGTTTACCAAATGAAGATTAGAATTGACTACGCCAAAACCTTCCCAAGCGGGAACAAGTTCCCTCAACTCAGGGGAAGAGACAATGTCGTCGCAAACCATCAACGCCTTTTTACTAGTCAGTGCATATAATTTCCTGCCACAAAAGATGATGTCAATGTACCTGTAGTTGCGACAGTTGACATCGGATTCAATCAGATACGACCATTTCTTGTCATCGAGCTTGCAATATGCCAATCTGCCGCTGGGACCACAAATAGTGACGGCTCTGAAGCCGTCGCTGAAAGTGGGTGCGCACGATAAGGCGATTTTGTAAGTATGGTAGTTTCGGACTCCCATAGAGTCTATTGCCGTAGGGCGATGAACTGGATCGTCCCTTCTTTTACCAAATATTTCAAAGAGATACTCCTTCTCGGGCTTATTGGCACGGTACTTTAACACGCCGGGGAATTTATACCTGGGCGGTAGCGCGAAGCAGAACCTGGTGAGCGGGTTCACGACATTTATAGAACCATTCTGTTGGACTGTAACAACCCAACCGTGATCAGATCCTTTGAAAACCTTCTCCTCCCCGACCTCAGGGAGGTCTATCGTGAGCAATTTCTTCTCGAATGGATGGAATAGTCCGCACAACGATCCGCCGGTGAATGGAAGAAGCAACAACGGTTTCCGAATATCGGACAATTCGGGGAAGGCATGATCCCAATGAGTACAAACACATTTTGACCTAACTTTGTCTTGGTAAAGCTCAATGTGCTCGTTGATCTTCTTCAACAAATCAATCGGTAGATGATCCCATTGACCCATGATTAGTGTCTTCTATAGAAATCAATATACAAAGTCAACAAAAATCGCTAGATACTAGTCGGTTGGCAAGGACTTTTCAAAGACTAATAAGAGATTACTCGAAGATTAATGATTAATCTGTAATTTTAAAGAACATAGATCCATTACATACCTTTGTATTGAGCTTCTCACTGGTTCTAAAGGGAGAAGTAGAAAAAACAAACAATAATGAATGATCATCATGTTTCTATATTTATATACCAATACAAATTTCCAGATCTATTAGGCCCTATTCCATAATTGTCAATGGGCCTATAAACTTATGGGCCTGTATTTAAACAAGCCCAGCCCAATTCAATAAGTTACTATAACTATCCGGCTTAATTATGCGCTAATTGTATTTTTTTTACAATTCCGTTAGAAATTAGATGGAAACCTAAAAATTTGAAGGGAAACCTAAATTTTTTTCAAAAAATACGAAAACACCCATTCAGCTGGTTTGACTTGGACCATAAATAAACCAAAATTAATTTAAATTAATTTCTGGTTTATTTAGTTGGACCGGTTATGTATTAAATTATTTAATAATAATAATAATAATTAAGTAATTAATAATATATTGAAACTTTCGAATGTTATAACTCTCTCACACGAGCTCTGTTTCGGGCTCGTAGTATATCAAATCGAAAAGAATCGGAAAGATCAACAACTTTGAAAAAAATGTTTTTGTCTAATTATATAACTTTTATAATTTTTTTAATAATTAGACCCGAATGACATTAATAACTATATGTTTGAAGTAAAAATAAATAAAACGATTAACTAAAATAATATTAATAATCTACTGAAACTTTCGAATGTCTTAACTCTTTCATACGCGCTCCGTTTCGGACTCGTAGTATATCAAATCGAAGAGAATCGGAAGATCAACAATTTGAATTTTTTTTGTTTAATTATATAAAATTTATAATTTTTTTAATAATTAGTTCTGGATGACAATAATAACTATACATTCGAAATAAAAAATAATATAATTAAAATAATATTAATAATATATTGAAACTTTCGAATGTCATAACTCTTTCATATGATTTCCGTTTCAGACTCACAGTATATCAAATCGAAAGTTCCAGTATATTATTAACATTATTTTAATTAATCATTTTATTTTTCCGCCCTCTGTGCTTATTCATTTGGGATTTTAGCTTCGTCAAGCTGGTTTAACTCAAGAGGTTATTTGAAGGGATCATTTGTTTTGGTTTGAAAAATTGGTGATTTGTGATGTTTTGAATCTTGATTGCTGTTTTCTTCTTGTTATGATGTTTGGATTATTAGGTTTTCAAAAAAAATGTTATACTGTCTTAGTCTTCTAGGGATGTTATAAGAAAGGTAATATGAATGTTCTTAATGTTTGATCAAAGTGTATTGTATGTTTTATTTCAATTCTGAAACAGTCTTTGAATTACTTTGTTTGCATGAATATCATATGTATTGTACATGTGTATATATATTATTGTTTGTTGTTGGTCTAAAACAAACAATGATATTACAAGTAACTAGTGAGAAGCCCGCGCGATGCGCTTGCTACCCGTAAAAATTATTATATTAATACAACACGGTAAAATCATTTTATAACATATTTTTATAACGAATATCACTCATGTTAGAGCACATAAAATTAAAAAAGTTTAAGATATATGAGTCATAAATGAGAAAGAGATTTAAAACAATAATATGTGGTCGTGACTCATGTATGTTTTAAATCTCTTCTATCTCCCTGTCCTTAAAGCCTCCTCTCCTCTCCTAGAATAAAATGTTTTCCCTCCTCTCCTCTATCTCCCTGTCCCTCATCTCTTTCTCCCCTTCATCCCTTCTCCCTCTCTCTCATTTATCTCTCTCTCTCATCACACCTCAAAATAAGATACGAGTTTTGAAAAAGAGATATTCATCACCAAATGACCGCTTACATATTTTTACTGAGGCAACAACATGTTTCACTGGAAAAAATGACTCTTATGATATTCCTCCACCCCCTCTCCCTCCCCATGTCTCTTCCTATACATTCTTCGTCAAACGATAGTTTACATAGTTTTACGGGTCAACGATCTGTTTCAATGAGGAAGAAAAAAGGTACTCCTATGATACTCTTTCCTCCCCTACTATCTCCTCCCTCCACCTCATCTCTCTCTCTCTCTCCCTCTCCCTCTAACCGCAACTCTACCTACACATACAGCGCAAAATAGTTAAAATGAAAAATGGAAAGATAAACTTTGGGTCTTTTGTGTTTTTCATGACCCATTAATAATTTGTTTCAACTTTATTGCCATGTCTTGAATGACCAAAATAATATGAAAATCTGGAATGTCTCCAACTATCCTTAAACCCCAAATGTCCCAATAAATTCATATTATCCAAAAATCTCCCAAAATATCTTGAAAATATGGAATGTCTTGAACTGTCCTTAAAGCCTAAAATGTCCCCATAAATTCATATTATCCAAAAATGTTCCAAAATATCATGAATATAGAAATGTAGAAAATGACCCGAAAGCCACGAAAAGTACATAAAGTCTTTAATTTTCCAATGTCGCAAAATGCCTCTATAGTCCAGATAGTGCCAAATATCTCGAAAGTCCCGGTTGCCCCAAATGTGCTAAACCTCCCACAAAACTCGAATATCTTGAAAACTCCCAAAAGCACAAAGTTCCAAAAATCCCGAATTGTCTCTAAAAGTCTTGAATGCCTAACAACCCAAATATTTAAAAATGTCCCAAAATGACCCATATGTCCCCAAATTTCCTAAATATTCACAAAGTAAAGTAAAAAATGTCTCTTATAGCTCAAAATAGCCTAAATGTCTCAAAAACTTAATAATGTCCCGAAATGTCCAAAAAGTCTCGAATTTCCCAATAAATTCATATTATCCAAAAACGTCCCGAATAGCTTGAAATGTTTAAAATGTGCCAAAATATCTCTAAAGTGTTGAAAGTCCCAAAATGTCTCGAAAGCCTAATATCTCACATATTTAAAAATGTCCCAAAATATTCTGAACGCCCAGAAAGTAAAGTCCGAGATGTCCCTTATAACTCAAAATGGTCTTAATGTCTCGAAAACTCAATAATGTCTCAATAGTCTCGAAAACTCTCCAATATCCCAAAATATTATGAAAACCTGGAATGTCTCGAAATGTCCCTAAATTCTCGAATTTCTCAATAAAATCATATTATCAAAAAATGACCTAAAATATTATGAATGCCAAAATATACTGAATGGCCCAAAAGTCACAAAAAGTATGTCGCGAAATGTCCTTATAGTCCCGAATATCTCGAAAGTCCTGAATGTCACAAAATGTGCCAAACATCCCAAATGAATATTTAAAATGCTAAAATGTCCCGAAAGCAAAATACTCCAAAAAAGCCGATCAAAATAATAATAATAATAATAATAATAATAATAACTCGGAATGTTTAAAATGTCCCAAAATATCCCTAAAGTTTTGAAAGTCCTAAAATATCTTGAAAACCTAATATTCTAAATACTTAAAAATGTCCCAAAATATTTCAAATTTTCAGAAATTAAAGTCCGAGATGTTCCTTTTATCTCAAAATGATCTTAATGTATCGAAAACTCAATAATGTCCCCTTTTTTCTTTTCTTGGATCGTCTCTTCTAAGTTGTTAATCTTTGAGTTTATTATGAGTTAAGTCTTTACCATATTTTCACATTGTTTTTTTAGGTCACACCCATGGCACAATCCCGATCCCTCACTTGCTCCTGTATGTATATCAGTGTTCGAGACATATGGATATTTAATTTCTATTCATCGATTCGAGACATATAGATGTTAATAGTATACTTTAATAAACAGTAACTAAGATTATGGTTACGGGTCTGTTTAATCATCTGTACCTTTAGTTATTTGTTAAATAAAATTCGGCTTGCTTTCCAAAGAAAAACCTCGAATAAATGCTCTTGTTTTCTAAAATACTAATAAATATTTATAAACTAAACTCGAAACGACGTCGTATTTCAATTTATAGGTTCCTATTATCCAGAACACAGTGTCACAGTGAGTGAGGTCGAAGCTCGAGCTTCATCGCAGAAATGGCGATTTTGCTCGTCAAGCTCTCAAACCCACCTCCCATCTCCTTCCCCTCACCACCACCACTACCCACTCCTCGATTTCCATTACCACCTCTCCAATCCTCGGCTCGTTCGCTTCCACCCCTCGATTCATCGTCGAGGCTCGAATTCGGACCACCGTCGCTACCATCTCCGGCGACTCTCCGGCGAAATAGATTCAATTCTCCGAACAATCTCAGTTCCCAGGCCGATATGGGTGAGTGCAGATTTAAAACACTGAAGTGTAGTGGTTTTTGCTTGTGAGCTTCTCAGGGGCATTTTCACAAACACCTTGTGTGCACTGTTGACGACCCTTGTTTTTTTCTCTTTCAGGGATGTTCTATTCGTTGTTCCAGGAATTGGGTTTCGAGATTTCAGAAGTCGACGAGCTCTTGGCGGTGAATCGATCTCTGAAGCTCAAATCTCACGATTCGATTCGGACCCGAGTTCTCAGTCTCTTGTCATTGGGTCTCACCAGATTTGAGATTCACGAACTGGTCTTGACGAACCCAGATGTGTTGACAGATGATGAAATTGAGAGAACTCTGAACTTTCTGAGGACTGGTTTGGGAGCTGTAAAGTTGAGTCCTTCACAGCTCAAGACCCTCTTGTCCTCGAAGTCGCTATTGGGTTTCAATAGCAAGGTCAGGGTCTTGCTCAACAATGGCGTCTCGAATTCACAAGAACAGATTGGTCATGTGCTCAACAATGTCAGTCTCAAGATAGCCTTCCTTGCCAAACCAATCGAAGAAATCAAAAGAGCGGTTTCTTTCTTGAAACCCTTCAACGTCTCTCACTTGATTGTGAAGTACCCGAAGATCCTCCACTTGGACTTGATCACTCAGCTAGCTCCAAGAATCGAGCTCCTCCTAGACCTCAGCGGGGGAGACGAGGAAGCAACAGCAAAACTCCTATCCAAACACCCAGCGATCTTGAGGTATACCGAAACTCACATTAACGGTCACATCACGTACTTTAATTCTTTCGCTGGCTTAACCAACGATCAAATATTCAAGATCTTTAACGTGTATCCTAGCATAGTTAGTAGTAGCAGGGATCGTCGATTAGGCCCTAGAATCGAGTTTCTCAAGGAATGTGGCTTAGATTCAAACGATATATTCAAGTTCTTGACCAGAGCTCCCCTGTTTGTGTCACTCTCGTTTAAGGACAACATTGGAGTGAAGCTCGCGTTTCTAGTGAAGCTCGGTTTTGAACACAGGACAAAGGAGTTCGCTGTGGCGATGGGGTCTGTGTGCAGGACGAGCTGCAGGCACCTGCAGGACGTGATCTGTGCATACACGAGTTTCGGTCTTTCTCTGAATGACATTGTTGTGATGAGCAATAAACACCCTCCTGTTCTGCAGTATGGGGTCGCTAACGTGGAGGAGAAGATGGAGTATTTGGTTATGGAGATGGGTCGGGATGTTAAGGAGCTTGTCGTGTTCCCTACGTTTCTTGGTTACAAGCTAGACAAGAGGATAAAGCATAGGCATGAGGTGAGCGAGAAGAGAGGATCAAGATCGAAGTTGAGTTCTTTGTTGAGTGTGTCTTCTGCTGAGTTCTCTGTGAAGGAGAAGAAAATGGGTGTGGAGTTGGAGAAGGTTGTTGAAATGGGCTCTTGAAGCTGAATAGATGCATGTAGTTATGATGATTCTGTGAAGAGATTGAGTTTTTTGAGGTGTGAAATTGGAACTCATGGGAGCAATGCTGAGTGATTTACTGGTTTTGATGTTATGAATGCTTAGAAATGTTGTTAAAGAGCATTTTTTGTTCATATTCCATTATTGTCAATCCCAAACTGATTTCAGTAAATATGACACAGATTGATTTTGATTTTGATTAATTCCCATTTATTTGTTTCAATTTTTAATATATTATACATGTATTTATTCCCCTGGTGATTAATACAATAAGTCAAAATATAAATAAAAAATCACGTTTTACATTTGACAATATATCATTATAAATTTATCATGACGGTGGTCAAACTATATACCGAGGAAATGGTAAGAACTAAGAAGTTGTCATAAATTTTTTAAATTTTGTAAAAGGTAAGTGAATTTACCATTTTTTGGTAAACTGGGTGCATTTATAAAAAATGACGAAAATATTCTTAAATAATTTTTTGAAAATTTCTAAATAATGTTTTTCACTTTGAGATCGCTGATTTTTCTATTTACTCCAAAATCGTCTAAATCTAGAATATCACCGAAGGGCAATAACAGCGTGCAAGAGAATAAAAAACCAACTAACTCGTGTTGAAATAAATATTTTCTTAAATTTAATTTTAAAATATACATTTCAAAAGACATTTTCATCAATTTTTGGACAATTTGCAAAAACATGGTAAGTTCAATGCCAATAAGACCGTTCAAATGATTTATGAACCGATTAAATTGACCTAAATCAAATAGAAACAAAACAAAATTGATTTGTTAATAATTAAAATCGAATACAAATTAGTTCGGTTTTGGACTGTAATAGGTATGGATAATTCACACATTTTAGTTAATTTATTTTCAGCTCAAAAATAGTAAATTTACAAAAGGTGATCAAAATTTGTTCAAAAGAAGAAAAGTACATATGAGAAAAACGTTTCAAATAAAATCGAATAAACTGAAAACTAACCGGTTTAAAACAAAACCAAATTTTACGAGTTCAATTCCAATTTCAACTTTTTTTGAACCGAACCGCAAACATTCTTATAAGCCATTAATTAAATTTTGGTTCTGAAAGTGTCGGTGCCACTGCCAGCTTCAACTTCCACCGCCTATCATCCACTCACCGTCACCGACCTTCAATTGTATTCACTAAACTAAACCCAATCCCGATAGTGATATGATATCTAATCTAATATTTATTTATTATTTACACACTATAATCAGTCTGAAATAGTCAACATTCATTGACCCATCACGAATTTGAAGGAAAAAAGAGAATCAATGGACCACCGTAGCATAAAAAACTCAAATCTAACGGCGGTGAATAAATAAATAAATCTGATAAAAACACATGAATTGAATCCACCAATGACAACAAGCACCTAACCACTCACACACTGACACGTGTAACCGACATAGCTACTGAACTGAACCGAATCTCACGGGTCAACACAAAAGCCATTGACTTCATTTTCATTTCACACACACCTCAACTGTTACTATAGGTGCTGCTCATGTCGATCCGTTGATAAGTAACTAACACACACAACACTTGCACATGTTTATATAAGGAACCAAACGTTGTGAGTGGCCACAACTCATTAGATCAACCATATCTTCCTTAAAAGAAACAAGAAATTGTTGATTTTGTGTGACTCGACGAAACGAGGGCTTGATTGATGGATCCTATGGTGCTGTCCTCCGGCGTAAGGTACCGTCACTTGCCGGAGAGTTATGTTCGGCCCGAATCCGACCGTCCTCGGCTCTCCGAGGTTTCTCGGTGCGAAAATGTTCCCGTCATCGACCTCGGGTGCCCCGATCGTGCCCGTGTTGTCCGTCAAATTGGGGCTGCTTGTGAGACTGACGGATTTTTTCAGGTACACTTACAAAAGTACTGACGTGATACTTATTGTTAAATATGTTTTGAATCGAATTAAGAACAGGTGAAATTAACTATAAGTTCTCGATTTGAAAATATGAGGAGAGCTCGACTCGATATTATACTATGTAGAATGACTCAATCGGTACATATATTGTCTGTTGTTATTATTGTCTATGAATATGGAGAGTAATATAAATATTATACTAACCATCTAAGCAAAAAGTCCTTTGATCAAATCAAACTTAATGTATAATGTTTCTCTCTAAAGACAGCCTAATATCTTCCATTGGTTAACTAACTTTAGTAAATTATACAAAATAATTAGTGTTTCTTTTATTACTTTACTTCGACTTCTTGTTTGTTTTTACGTTAAATCTTTCTCGTTATGACATTTATCATCTATTTGTTAACTTTTTATACGATTGAAGGTGATAAATCATGAGGTGAGCAAGGAAATGGTGTCAAAAATGCTAGGTGTGGCTCATGAGTTCTTCAATCTACCATTGGAGGAGAAAATGAAGCTTTACTCAGATGACCCATCAAAGACAATGAGACTGTCCACAAGCTTCAATGTGAACAAAGAGAAGGTTCACAACTGGAGGGACTATTTAAGGCTCCATTGCTATCCTCTCCACAAGTACACTCTTGAATGGCCCTCCAATCCTTCTTCATTCAAGTAAGCCCTTAATTTCCCTCGGTTTTTATTTATTTATTTATTGTAATTATAGATAGTCAAGTATCATTAAATATGTATATTTTGAGTTATTTTATTTTTAATCAAGACAAAATCGATGACCAGTTTAACTATTAAACAACCATATGCACGAACGACACTTAAAAACTTTAAGAAATTAAATATTTGTCTTTGGTACATACGATTCTTTATTTTCTATTTATTTTTGTTTGGAAAAGAGACGGAAGGCCTTCATCGAAGATATACACGATCTCTTTCTTTTGTTACAAAATTAGGTATATAAATTTATTAGCATATCCAAATTATTTAAGTTATTTTATTTTTAATTCAAACAATCAATTAACGAATTTAAAACCATATGCATGAATTAAAAACCTGTATTTGGTGTATATATTATTTTATTTTGTTTTTGTCTGGGAAAAAGAGAGGAGGTCTTCATCAAATCTAAAAATTAGTCATCTACTAAACTTCTTGAGAGTTCGGCTATATTTATATGTTTAGACATTAATTACATATTTTTTTGCAAAAATTATTTATTATTGCGAGGTGTATATTAATTTCTCCTCAAAGTTTTTAAAATTGTGCTATGAAAGTCAAAATAAAATATCTTGTCCGAATCGAACAGTTGGTGAACGATCGATATCGAAGCCGTATGTTACGAGTCGAAATGACGTCATGCATCGACCGCGTGATGACGTCATCGTTTCTTTATCATCGAATATTTTTATTCCTACGATCGATCGAAGACCCGCGCCGCGTGGTTGGTCTGCTGACGTGGATCCCAGTTTTCATTTTACTGTCCAATTCAGTAATTCACAATAAACGAGGGTTGTTTTCGTAATTTTGAACTCTAACTATTCAGACAACCTTCGACGGAACTGTCAAGTGCTCTTACGATACTCACACGTGTGACGTGTGCTTGTTTGTCAGGGACATTGTGAGCGCGTACTGTACGGAGGTGCGAGGACTGGGCTTCAGGCTACAGGAGCTGATATCGGAGAGCTTGGGGCTCGAGGGACAGCACATGAAGCACGTGCTGGGTGAGCAGGGTCAACACATGGCGGTCAACTACTACCCTCCGTGTCCTGAGCCGGAGTTGACTTTCGGACTGCCAGGTCACACCGACCCAAATGCTCTCACCATTCTTCTCCAAGACCTTCGAGTCGCAGGGCTTCAAGTGCTCAAAGATGGTCAATGGCTCCAGGTCAACCCCTACCCCGGCGCTTTCGTCATCAATATCGGCGACCAGTTACAAGTACGTACTTAATAGTTAACTCAGTCACGTTTTAATAAACATGAAAAACTGCTAAATGTTACCTCCAACTCTTCAATTTTTGATAAAAGGTTATGAATTACTATTTTCGCAAAATTGTGAACTTATATTGTTTTACAAAAATGTGTATATGTATGAAAAATGGCGAAAATGCCCTTATCAAAAATAATGATTTTAACTTTAGTTTGTCATTGTTTTTTTCTATTTCGAACTCGTCTGGATATGAAGTTCTATGAAAAGACATCGATGGTGGGTGAGATAATAAAAAAACTGACGAACTTGAGTCGAAAAGATATATTAATAAATTTTTTGATATATTGTGAAACAGGCGTTGAGTAACGGGAGATACAAGAGCGTGTGGCATAGGGCGATTGTGAATGCAGAACAACCGAGGATGTCCGTAGCTTCCTTTCTCTGCCCCCATGACGATGCTTTGATCAGCGCACCGAAAGAGCTCGTAAACAACGGGTCGGGAGCTATTTATCGAGACTACACATACGCTGAATATTATAAGAAGTTTTGGAGTCGCGACCTAGACAAGAACCATTCTTGTCTTGAATTTTTCAAGAATGGTTCAACATAATAAAGTTTTTATTTTCTATGATAAGTTTGTATTTGGAGTGGACACGGGTGAAAAATCGGTCCGCACTAGTGACAAGGCTCTCCTATGAGCTTATCGGGTTTGAGTCGAATTTGAACTCAATATTAGACTCATTTAATAATGAGCTTTTTATGACTCGATAAGCTCACGAGTTAACTCGATAAATAAGAAAACAATTATAGATTTTTAAGTTTTACTAAATATTTTGGGTAAATTTCAATTCACTACGGTCAAGTATGTCACTTTCTCAATTCATTACAAGTCAACTATTTTCAGTGTCAATTCACTATACGGACGTTTAATTAAGGTTCAATGTTATATAGTTATATTTAATGTGAAATGTCCATATTACCCCAAGTAAATTTGACATGTTTATGAAGAACACGAGAGGATGAAGAACACCATCTTCAGCCTCTTGTGTTTATGCAATTTTTCGAGCAAGATATGTGGACTCGTCCTTTAACGACGACGTTTAAGGTCAATCGAGTTTCATATGGATGGCTCGACTCGTGTTTGATTCGCTAACAACCACCTACAACCCACCTCTTCCGCCTACAATAACTAACCTTAAATCCTCTCCTACCTCGTTTCAAGTTAAAAAATTTGATATGAATAATGACCAAATTTAACTATTTCTCATGTCGATTTGAGTACAAAAATGAACAATTCATCACCAAATAACACTTTAAAAATAATTTAAGCGGCATATGTAATTTAATCCAAAATCTTTCAAGCCCAATCCAAAAATTAACCTCATAACCGAAACCCCAGAGTTCACAACACATAAACAATAAAGTTGAGAAACCTTACATCAAATCAAATGAGAGACAAAAAAACATCAAAATACCATGATTGTGAGAAGATTTTGTTTATGAAAACGGATTTGAACGCAAAAGTGACGATGAAATGCAAGAGCATCTTCTTCTCAATCCCACCGGCGAGCTCGTCAGCTCAAGATAGTGGTCGTCGGCCTATCGATTTAACAGGCGTTAGTGTAAATTGACACAAATACAAACACTCCCATGGCGAATTGAAAATAACTTATCACAAACTTATCGTGGTGAATTGAAAAATGCAGTATTTTGATGAGCCGAATCGAGTCAACCAATCTCAAACTCGTTTTTTAGTATATAACAAATTCTATATTTGTATTTAATGCTAAATTTAACTCAGCGAATGTTCGTATTGAAAATTAAGCCATCAAACTGAAGCGACCCGAACTCAAACTTGTCTATTTTTATTCGAGCCAGAACCAACCTTCACCGCATAAACTCATTCGGTTTCATACCGAACTGAGCCCTGCCCCACAAATACTCGATTCAGCTCGTTTACTCCTAAAGAATGATTTAAATGTGATTGAGCCCAATACACGAAATAACCGTATAAAGTTGGGCTTTAAGGGGCCCAAAAGAAGAACCTTATCGTCACCAACAAACATGACACAGAAACAGAACAGAAAAATATTTTATGTTGATCTGATTCTCTTTATATCTCTCGATTTCGATCGTCTCTTTCGTTGATCTGATTCTGTTTCCGGGAACGCAGGAGAGCCATGTCGCCAGGTCCAGTCGTACAGGCCACCAAGCCCGATCTCGCCGAACAGACTCTCTCCACCATTGAAGAGCTCGAGAGGGAGTTTCTGGTAACGCCTATTTGCGTTTTGTTTTTTGTTTCTGGTTTCGAGTTTTTGGGTGGGTTTTGCGATTTGGGTTTTTGTTTTGCAGAGGGATGTGCCCATTGTAGAGGACGTGAAGGACGACGACGATGATGATGATGAAGATGACGACGACGATGATGACGATGACAAGGAAGATGGTGCTGCAGGTGGTTTCGATTTCCTCTGAGTTTATCTTTTCTGTACTTGGATTTTTTTATCATGCTTGTGTGATTCGATTTTGATAATGTGGTTTATGAATGTGGGTAGCTCTCGATTTTGAAGGTTTTTACTGGGATTTTGTGTTTGGAGTGCTTTTTTTTATGGAGTTTGGAGTAGTTCATGTGGGAAATGGTGATTGTTGTTGTTGTTGTTTGAATTTGGAGTAATCAATTGTTTTTTTACTGAAACATGGGGATGTTTTGATTCCATGGAGTGGAATTTGGATTCGTTTTCGGTATATGTACCTTTTTCGAATTTGTACTTGTTTACTGCTTATAATTCTCTGTACTGTGATTTTGCCTGATATCGTTTGTTAGTGTGATTTATGAATGTGGGTAGCTCTCGATTTTTGTTTTTTTTTTGTTTTGTTTGATGTTTATGGAGTTTGGAGTGGTTCATGTGGAGAATTGGAAATGGTGATTATTGTTGGTTGAATTTGGAGTTCTATTAATGTGATTTGTGCATTTTGGATATATGGAATGTCTGATCATTTATGTTTCTACTAAAACATGGTGATGTTTTGGTTCCATAGGGTGTGGAAATCGGATTCGTTTTCGGTATTCATAGCTTTTTTGAATTTGTACTTGTTTACTGCTCATAATTCAGTAGTTTGGTTATGCTGAGTAAACATTTGTGCTTATTTCGGTTGGTGGATTTAGAAATTGGAATATGAAAGTGTCTTTACGTGTATGGATTTCCATGATTAAGTTTTAGACTTCCATAGAGGATTGTACTTGATTGTTTTCGTGTGTAGTCATTGTTGTCTCTTCGTTCATAGTTGAATCCCCGTATCTTTAAATGTAATTTATAGTGCACATATTTGAATATCCAAAACATTTGGGTTTTTGGCATTTGGAATTTGCATTCGGAAAATGTAAGAAGGTAAGGAATGCCTTCGATGAAGGAGTTGATATCTAGGCTCTTATTAATTACGCCATACTCAATATATGATGGTGTGAAGAATTAATATATGCGCATCAATCTTTTCTAATTTCTATGATATTCATATTTGAAAGGCGGGGTTATTTTTCTGATTTATCATTATCGTGTTTTCTTCACACTCCTTCAAGTTCGTCTCATAATTGGAGAGTTACTTGCAGGTGCAAATGGGAGTTCTAAGCAAAGCAGGAGCGAGAAGAAGAGTCGGAAAGCAATGTTGAAGCTTGGCATGAAACCTGTAACTGGCGTTAGCAGGGTCACCATCAAGAGAACCAAAAACGTAAGTTTCTTATTTAGTTCAATATGTACATATCAGATAGATCGTTTTTTTTATAATAAAAGTACAATCTGCTCTTCAGATACTGTTTTTCATTTCCAAACCCGATGTCTTCAAGAGCCCCAACTCTGAGACCTATGTCATATTCGGGGAAGCAAAGATCGAGGACCTGAGCTCGCAGCTGCAGACGCAGGCGGCTCAGCAGTTCAGGATGCCCGACATGGGATCGGTTATGGCCAAATCGGACATCTCCACCGCAGGCACGGCTGCTCAGGCCGATGAAGAAGAGGAAGAGGTTGATGAGACTGGGGTCGAGGCTCGGGACATTGAGTTGGTTATGACACAAGCGGGAGTGTCAAGGAGCAAGGCCGTGAGCGCCCTCAAGACTCACAATGGGGACATCGTGAGCGCCATCATGGAGCTCACTACTTAGGTTTCACACTATTTTGCAGTAAATTCTAGTTGATTAGTTTGATGAATTATCTTTTTTTTCCTGTCGGATTTTGAGATATTGTCACATTCTCAGGTTTTCTTCGGTATTTATGAAGGTTTGCATTATCTATTAATTTCTCTCCGATAAGTGTTGTTTTCATTATATATGACTGTTATATTATTTCCTGTTCCACAAGTTACCATGAAGATAGAAATCAAATTGCTGATGCAAATTACAAAGGTACGTTTTATTCAGACAGTGACATAAATTAATTGCTCATGCTTCTAACCGCTAACTACCCTGCAGTTGGCGCGTACTTCTCCGGCAGAACCAGTGAGAACTCCGATCTGACCCATCTTGACCATCGCATCCGCAAATTTCCCGCTCCAGAGCAAAGGGTTTGCCGCAAATCGATTCACCTGAGAAGCTGAGGCTGTGCTGGTCAGCAGAGTCTGGTCTGAAGTGAACAAACCTCGGTTTCTCAGAACATCAGCATAGTATCCTACGTCCGAGGTGCTTGGAGATGAAGGATTCATCGGAACCACCAGGTTGGCGTTAGCGCTGCCTTGTGGACATTGCCGCTTCAGCTGAGTTACATATGAAGGATCCAAGCTCGGGTCTTGACTTGCTGTTCTGCTGAAATTGTACAGTCTGTTGCTGAAGGATGTGCAGTGTGATCTCCCAATGGTATGTCCTCCTACACATGAATTTGAATTTCACCCTTATTTTCATTAGTTTCTCCAAACACATTACTCATAACAATCTACTAACTTTAGCTGAATCATAGGACATCAGTATACATGAACTCTGATACCATATTAAATTAGGAAAAATGGCAAAAATGAGTTGTATACTATCACACTTTTGCAAGAGGGTGCTGTGTACTTTGTTAATGGCAAAAATGCAGTGTGAATTTTTGTGTGCAGAATGTGTGTATTTATACAAATTACCCTTAAAATTAAGAACTATTTTTGAAACAACACCCTTTATGGTATATAACACCCTTTTGCCATTTTCCCTTCAAATTAGTACCTGAAAGTGTGATCATTTCTTCTTGCGTGAGCCCTTTGTCGGAAAATAGCTTAGTGAGTTGGCTGAGGCTTGATGTTGGAGCCGGCAGGTTTGTCAATGTCTCGGACAATACCGAGATTGACCCATCCCTTCTTCCTCCTGGAACATCATAGCCTCTGCCTCTTGTCTGCAAGAAACCGAACAAAAACACATTAGCCAAGTCCTAGGATAATTTTTTATTCGTTTAAGGATACATAGAAAGAGAAAACAAGTCTCACTAGTTCCACGCTGTCCCTTGCTGCAAAAGCAACTATATCAGCACAAGAGACCGTTTCCTTACAAACAGCTTCTAGCCTCGCCTTTGCGCTGTCGATGACTTCAAACCCTCGTAGGCTAGGGTTGTTGATTGGAGAGTCCTTTTCCGCTTGGTTTGAGGAAGTCGAATCCAAAAGAATCGATCCATCACAACCCTGCAAGAAATAGTACCTAGGAATGCTTAGAAAAACCCGAACCGGCCAAATCAATCAGAACCAGATAGAACCAAAGCCATCCGGTTCAGTTATAACTGAAGTCTAAACTGATGATAAGTTGGTTCATTTCCAGTTTGTTAAAATTGAACTGATAGAAAATTAAATTGAAAACCGATCAATTTGTCATTTATCTGCGATGATTGATCCTAAAAAGTATTAGGCCAACAAAAAATATATGAAAGTTAAATTAAAACGACCAAATGAAACTGAAGATTGGTCGGTTCAAAACTTCTGGTTTTGATTTTCTTAAAGTTGAACTGGTTGGTTCGGTTTTGGACCTGTTTGGTTTAAAACCGAACCGCGAGCACTCTTGTTAGTACGAAAACATGAACAAAAACAACATAGAATCACACAATAAAAGAGTGTATGGTTTCATGAAACTTACTCTAACAAAACAATCATGGAAGTGCATTCTAACAAGACCGGCAGCGACTCCGGTGTTTTTGATAAACGCTTTCCTGACCTCATCTTTGACGATGAACTCAGCTAACCCACAAGAAGTTGTGTAAAACCCGACCTGAAGCTGAGAGTGAACACTCTGACATAGCAAATTAGCCACTAACAAGATTGCAAGTACATAGCTAGATTGCTTCATTGTACTCATTTTTCTCTTACAAGTCTAGAGCTATAGCTTGTTTTGCTTGGGGTTGAAGTCACATAGCCTCTGCTTATATAGGTGAAAGAATAATGGATTTGGTGGGTGTTTGATTCATCTTGAATTGAATCAGGACTCATTGAGATTAGTCAGTACGGTGGTCTCACGATGATTTAGGGTACATGGGCGAAGCGCCCGGGGGCACGAACATGCCGCGGCCCACCGGGATACAATGTTTGTCGCAGTTTTAAAAATTCTTTACTTGTCAGACTAATCTCCGATTTATCAATTATTAGTGTCCAGAATATCATCTCTGCCCGACTAGTGCTTAGCGTTTATTTAGAACACTGCTTTGTAAAAACAGCCCAACAGAAATGGAGATTAAAAACTGGGAATAGATCTGGCTTTCTTGCTTCCTTTTAGATTATGTTTCTTGTTTTCTTTTTCGATTAGTAAAGGGTAGAATTATAAACAAGACATTGTCTCAGTCTTCCAAAAATCCATGACTTATCCGATTAGTCCCCAATTAACTTCTTTAATCCTCATTAATCGTTTAGTCTGATTTATTTTCTGATTAGTCCCCAAAATGCCCTCTCCGCCCTACTAGCGCCTAGAGTTTTTTTAGAATACTGGTCACAATTTCTTTTTCTAATAAGATTTCTCTTCTCTTTGTGGGCATAGCGACACATTACCAACGAACCACGTGAATTCTTGTTTATTTTGTTTTTGTACTCCATTTTTATCACTAATATAATGATCTCATGTTGCAGGTGGAGACCAAGAGACATCATAGAAGTTTCAAACTTAAAGCTATGATTGTAACTTCATTTGTTACCAAATTTGGTTGAATCTTCTTGTTTCAGTGCACATGTTTGTTGGAGCAAGTATTTAATTGGATGATGATCAAGAGAGTAGTTCTTGAGATTGTAAGAAAGTCAATGGTCGTTGACGTTTGAGTCCATTTTGAGCAACCACTACATTTGGGGATGGATTAGATATAATTAACATTCGAGACCGAGTTGCTAACAAACCAGAAACAAACAAAACTGTATTAGATTGTGGAATATTTGGCTCCCGTTTTTGTTGGATTGTCTATTTCACGGACTCGGTTCGTTCGGATTTCAACACATTTATATAATTAAATCAAACTCTGCTTGATAGACAATATTCAGATTTGGCTCGATTTATTATTGTCTACTGTAAATATTAAATAAATTTAAAAATATCCCGACTCGTATTAACAGGTTAGCTTTGAGTTCAGTTTTATTTCTGTACACGAGTTCGGCTCAAAATGAAAGAGAATATTTAGCCAATTGAGTTAAGCACTCAAAACTCAATTTTAGGTAAGAGAAAGTGGACTATACATGGGCAAATGTGGGCCCAAAATGAAAGGCCCAAGGAATATTTGGACTCCACCAAATGGACCATACTTGGTCGAAGCGTGGGCTTTGATTATATTGTGTTCAGACAACATTCGACGGATCGAAATTGAACAACTGTTTTGTTAGATTTGCGTAATCATGAAATCCAACAGGTACTAGGTATCTTTGTCGGCAGTTTAATTCCAGTTCTAACTACAACCGATAGTATCATGATTAATTTAATTTCGTGATTCATATTTTAAAACTTATTTTCATAATCTAAAAAATTGGACTTCTTTCTTCGTCTCCTCAAATTTGTTATTATGAAACAAAATTCACAAATTTGTTATTATGAAACAAAATTCAGATAAAATGCGAAATCAATAAATCTGCTCAAACTCGTGTCATTTTCACATAATTAATAATCAGCTTGAACTCATCTCATTTCCATCTTGAAAGAGAGACAAAATCTCCAAACTTCGCACTGATACAATATTTTTAATCCGACAAAGAAAAACAGAACCACCTGAACACATTCTGTTACTATCATATAAAGAGACAAAATCCCAAGACCCGACAAAAACTCAGCTCCTGATCCAATACAATACGAGGCAAATATCACTAAATCTACACCAACCCAGCCCGATGATATCTAATTTTTATTCCCAAATCGAATCGACAAAGAAAAAAAATTCCCTACAAAACCATGATTTTCAACTTTTTTTTCTTTCTCAAATACAAAACGTGAAACAATACAAAGCCAACCTAACATACCTAAACCTTAACTCAACTCTACATTACAAATTTTTCTCTCTAACTTGACTCAGAGCTTCACAAACTTGCACACACCAATACACACAATCAGCAAAATTACAATCCAAACATGTTTAAACCATTTTACCAGCAATGAGATCTGAAACGCCTCCGGTGCTTCAACTTGAGACCTCTTCTCCAGTTTCAGCCTCCTCGACGCGTCGCCTTGCAACTGCATCACGTCATTCGGAGCGCTCGATGGATTCTGGACCACTCTTAGCCGTCTGATGATTCCCGACGCTCCATCTTGACGATGATCTCCAATCGAACGACTGCTTGATTCTGGATTCTGATTCATGTGCAGATTCTCTGAGAGGTCATAAGCTCGAGTTTCGTGATCAACTCTGCTGGTTTCATTGACGGGAAATATAGTGCCTTGAAAATCACGCTGGAACTGTAGAATCGAGCGTTATGATCATGAAGATAATAAAATCGGGTGCGTAGAGTTCTAAGGTTTGTGGGTTGGATCGTAAACTTACTTGTGCTTCTTCCTCTGAGTTAAGGACTGAATCCAAGAACCGGGAAATGTAGTCTTCGGATTCGTTGATGTTGTCGGTGAAGTCATTGGCGATGGGATCATTGAAGCTGGAATATCCGAACTCTGCTTGAACTTGCGAGTGCAACGGGGAGTAAATCGGATCCGAACCCGGTTCATATGCTACGTTCAGCAATGGACTCGCCTGAAAATCGCGATAATAACTAAAACTCAAATTCTTGAAAACATATAAGAGACGGGCATAATTCTGAATCGAAACCCGTTCGCTTTTCTCACCTCTACTGCATCACATTCCGCTGGAACAACAGTTTCCAGGGTAATATCCGTATATGGGGGATGATTCTGATTCTCATTTTCCGCTCGTTCTCCCGAAAATGGGGATGCCTGATTGATGGCTGCGTCGGATTCCGTATCACCGGGCGATGACTTGGCTGCTGTGGGAGAAGAAGCGGTTGGCTCGACTTCATTGCCGGTGAAGTCTTCAATAGTGTCGTCTTGCTTTTTAAATAACCGACAAAGGACATAGGCGCTCTGCAAAGAGTGAGTTGTGCAGATCGAGTTTGAAAATTATTAGGGCATTGATCCTTATTCTACGAATTATGACACTGAAGATATGCAAAGCATTAAAACGAAAGGAAATTTGACTAACTTAAAAATATTTAAATTACAAAATTTGATTATACAAGTTTTAGTTTGAAGATAAAAACTAGAAAAAACTTTTAACAGTATTTATTTTTCTAAAAATAATTCTTAATTTTAGGGGGGATTTCGTCATTTTTATAAAATTATATACATTTTGCACAAAAATGCAAAGTTCAGACCACCTTTTTTCCATTAACGAACTACGCAACATCTTCTTGCAAAAATGTCATACTACAAGGCCCCTTTTTGACATTTCCCCTTGAAAATTAATCGAACAAGTCAGGGATTTTTTGAACACTAAGGCGTTCATGAAATTATCCCATTTAAACATTCTTTTTGAATGAACTGCATCGTCTAAATCTTACAAAATCCCATTTTCTACGTTAAATAACACGTACGAAAGATCTAATCCACTAGTTTCTAAGGAATAGAAGCACAACACCAATATGGCAGATTCTAAAAGAAAAATATACACACAAACACTGACTCGTGATGTTAAGGACACTATTTAGTTGAGAGTGAAACATTTAGAGCATATGGAGATAAGGTAAAAATCTAACCTGGCCGGGGTTTGTGCCATCGAGCTCCTGGAGAGTTGGTCGGTACTCGTGCATAACCCAATTGGTCCTCTTTCCCTTAGGAGCACGACCAAAGTAAAAAACCAGCGTCTTCTTCATGCCTATCAAGCTTGTTCCGGACTTGATGTTCCGGTCCTTGCCAGTCGCTTTCCAGTAGCCTGCCGCTGTCGCCCTGTTTAATCTGCTCCCGTTCGGGTACTTCCTGTCCCGCGGACAGAAGAAAAACCACTCTGAATCTGTCGTTCGTATGGTAGACAAACCTACACAATAAAAAACCTGAAATCAGATTATAGACTATAAATAAATAAAGGATGAGCTGTGAGCAACTTGGTATTTGAATAGTGCATATTCATAATCATGACAAATTCAAGCCACATTCTAAGTGTATGTATATTCTAAAACTAACATTTAGCATAAGTTTAACCCAAAAATAAAAAATACTCTCTCAATACAGAAACGTGATTATGAAATCATAAGATTTTGCAGAAATGCAAAATTCAACTTGGTATTTGAATAGAACATATTCATAAAGATTCAAGTCACATTCTAAAGTATATATTCTGAAACTAGCACTTATCAAATGCTAAAACAAATATCATAAATACTTTTTCAGACAGAAACACGACTAAAAACATAAACTTTTGCAGAAACACCAAATTCAACTCAGAAACCAGAATCAACCCATCAACCAAACTTCAATCAAACTCAAAAACTCAACTTCAGAAACATTATATCACAAAAATAATCTACAATAAAATATCCAAAATACTCTTTCAGACAGAAGAAACATGATCAAAAACATAAAATTTTGCAGAAAAACACCAAATTCAACTCAGAAACCACAATTAACCCATCAAAAAAACTTCATTCGAACTAAAAAAATCAGCTTGAGAAACAATATATCACTAAAATAATCTAATATCTTAAACACTCTTCCAGACAGAAACATGACTAAAACATAAACTTTTGCAGAAACACCAAATTCAACTCCGAAAACACAATAAACCCACCAAAAAAACTTCAATCGAGCTCAAAAAACACAACTTCAGAAACAAAACATCACAAAAACCAATCTACTGAACATGATGATGCTGAAGAGTACCAGGTAAATCCCAAGGCTCGACTTTACAGACATCGATTTCTCGAATGACCCTCACGTCCCTGTCATTTCCATTGATCTTCAACCTCAGATAGTAATCGACCAGCTCCTCGTCCGTCGGCCGGAACCGGAACCCCAGCGGCAGCGAATTGAGCGACTCCACTGCCATTACAGTGACAACCAAAGCAGAATCGGAAAAAAAACAAGAACACCCTTTCGAATAAAGTCCCAAAAATCCCAGAAATGGACCCGATTGAGACCCTTTCGGCTATGGCTGCCGAGGAATCTGAACCCGATCTCAGGGTCCAATAGCGCACCAAAACCCCAGAATCGGAGCTAAAAAGGAAAAGGGTTTTGGAATTAGAGGGAGTGGAAAAGAAACCCTAAAAAATTCGTAGCAGATTCGTGGCGATGCGATCGAATTTGGGTCTTTGGTTAATGGATTTTGTACTCTATGTGTCTTTTCGACGAAGCAGCTGAGGAAGATACTGAAATATACACAAAACAATCACAGTGCGTTTTTTTATTTTTCCAATTAAACAGAAATTACAAATTTGGAATTTACGTTACAGTCCTTCGTTTTTTTAACTTAATTTCGATTCTGCCATCAGGTGTCCGTACGCATTTTGTGGCCTTTGTTGTTCTGGTAATATTGGGGTGGGCCGAGGGGCAGTATGGGTATTTCCTTGAAACTTGCGGACAAAGATTAAAGTGGGGCCGTGTTGGAGCAAATAAAATGTGGACACGTGGAGGGTTCCTGTGAGTCCTGGGAGTGTGGGGCCTGTAGCTGACGTGTAAGTTAACGGTTGAGTTCGCGCGCTGTTTGTTTTATAGTCAAAGTGAGTAGTTGGTGGTAAATTATAGTCAAAGCATATGTTTAATCACTTTTAAAATTCTATTTTTTAACTATAAATAAATAATAAATAGAAGTGATAATGTGAAAACATAAAGGAAAATGTTAAAAAGAGAAAAAGGAAAGCAGATTCTTTAGCATTGAGCCCTTAAAATTATAGGACCATGGGAAAATATAAAAAAAAATGAAAGAGGTGGTGAAAAAGCTAATGTTCTTTTTTGATTATTTTTTTTGGAAACATTTTTGCTGTATTTTATTATTATTATTATTATTATTATTATTATTATTATTATTATTATTATTATTATTATTATTATTATTATTATTATTATTATTATCAGCTAGTGCTGGTATTTTTATTTTATTAATTGATAGTTTTGTATTTAGATTCATTTTTTTAATTTCAAATATGATGAAACTTATTATTAGAAAAGGTTTTTTTTAAAGAAGCTACACTTTATTAGGCAATATCAGCCGAGCAAACAGATGAAACAAAAGACGAGACATGTTTCCAGCCAAAAACACACTCAGTACTAGACAACATGGCCCTCGCTAACGAATGGGCTGCCTTGTTCCCTGATCGTTTAACAAACACTACTGAAATATTGTGTAATGAGGCTAGAAACCTTCTCACCTCCATCACTACCAACCCGAAAGGAGATCGAAGAACTGTCGAACCATTAATAACCGAGACCGCCAGTAAACAGTCAGATTCTACTAGATGAGGGCAAGAAGTTGCGACGCTCGCCCACTGAAAAGGTGTGTTAATGAAACTTACAGTTCGAATATATGTGTAATATTTCTTAATACATTCAAACACGCTGTTAAATGAAATAAATCTCTTCATTAACTCGTCTCGATGGAGTATTGCTTGTATTGTAGCTCGATATGTATAAAATAATAGATGAATAATCAATTTGATTGTACCTCTAAATGATGGTCTAGTGGGGTTTTAGTGGAAATGTAATGTTAATATTATAAGTAATCAACTTCCACCATCTATATATAAATATAATTGAAAAGTTGAAGAAAACAAAAAGAAGGGAGTGTTGGAATTATATTATACAGATTGAACCATTTGTGACTTTCTTGTCAAGAAAGAGCACAAGCCCATATTTTAAAATTTGCAATATAAAGTAAGAAATACAAAAACATCACCATCGAGAATCGAAAAGACCAAAGCAACATTATTTTTTATAGCACAAACCTTTAGAATTAAGAATTGGAATTTGTCATGTCTAATGATGAAGACTGACTTGTTACTCGATCACCATTTTTGATAGGTCCAAGTAGCCTTTCAACTTTACGTTCACATATGAGTTAAAAATCTCACATCGAAAAAATATTTAGTATAATGAACACGGCTTGTATATTCTTTTGGGTCAAAAGTGGGCTATAATGTGTATGTGTGCTTCATATGGGTGCTTCTCTTCGGTAAAACTCGTATCTCCCTAACAGTGGTACGATGAAACTTTACTGGTAAATAGGCACGAGTACTCACATGGATGGCAAAACCAAGATCATGATCGTTTTCTCTCATGGTAAGACTCATATAAGATAGAAAGAGACATTTGTGGGATTGAGAAGACCGAAATTAAAGTATGGGCTTAGAGGAAGCCAACTCGATGTGATGAGATTCAATGTGGATTAGGAGATTGTTAGGTCTACGAGTGAGTTCAAAATCACACATCGAAAGAGTTTTGAGTATAAGGAGAACTTATATACACATTGAACTCTAGACTTGATATGCTATTTTTTTGTCAAATGTGGGTTCCAATGTGTATGTGTGCTTCTCCTAGGTAATGCCAAAGGGTGTATATGAATTTTATTGGGTTCTCCTCTTAGGCAAGACATGAATCTCCCCAATAGTGATATCAGATGTTTGGTTAAGTATACTCTCCTCGTTAAATGAGCCGGGTACTCCTATGGCTGCTAAGACTAGAACCATGATCAACTTCTCTCATGGTGAGGGCAATATATGATGAAAAAGGCACTTGTGAGATTGAGTAAACCAAGTAAAATATGAGATTAAGGGGAGCAAGCCCGATGTGATGAGAGTCAACGGGAAATGTGAGATTTTTAGGTCCACATGGGACTTCAAAATTCACATCGAAAGAGTACTGAATATGATGACTTATATATATATATATATATATATATATATATATATATATATATATATATATATATATATATATATATATATATATATATATATTTGGGTCAAATGTGAATTTCGATATGTATATGAGCTTTTATGAATGCTTCTCATAGATGAGGCCCGAATTTCTCAACACCCAGCTCACCAAAACTAGTAAAAATTAACAGTGAGGTGATCACACAAGTAGAGAAATTTTAAAATATTGAAATGTATACTTAAATAATTACGATTTACTCATATATTATTCAAGTATTTGAATTTTTAAAAATTAATATACTTAAATAACACATAATTGAACCGACTAGAATTAGAGATACCAAAGGAACAAGATAGAAAACAATCCCATATTTTCACATCCAACCCGAAAATGCCAACAAAGCATTAAATTTTAAATACTTGACGGACGAGGCGGGGTGCGGGATACCTCACTCAGTCCTCAACCAAAGATTGAGATTTTTTCCTCTCGTCACCGGCTCCGAAATTTCCCCGCCCTAATCAG